>CM052548.1:18167225-18366070 GCA_028533065.1 Trachops cirrhosus
TCAACTGAGGTCTTCACAAACACTGAGAATTTTCAGGATTTTTTTTTTTGGTTACCATTCTGGAAGTACAAAGACGGATAAGACATAGTCCTTATCGTCAGGCACAAATATTTATTGAAATACTAATTTGGTAAATGCAGTAACAGAATACCATGCAAGCATAGTTTGGCCATCTAGCCCTGGGGCATGAAAAGATCAGAAAAGATTGTTGGAAAACTTGAAGCATTAGCTGACTCTTAAAGAGAGGATCAGAGCTAGGAAACCAGTAAGGGAGATGAAGGCAGCAGTACGTGACCAGTATTAAATTCTCTCAACATTCCAGGGATAGAAGTTGAATATAAATTCACTTGGAGGATGGGGCATATTTCACCTGCCACTGCCTGGAGACCATCGGTTTGCCCCTCAGTTATCTCCGCCCACTTCCTCTCAGCCTCCACAGTGAGGGGCAGTCTTCAGGAACCACAAAGAAATTGCTGGCGTTGATGAGATTTAGTGTGAGAGTCGGGCTCATACAAAGCAAGCAAGGCCACTGGCCTGGAAAAGGCCTTTCTTCTCTGTGTGCTCTTCCTACACGTCTCCTATAGAAAACAGAGCTCCTTTGGATCAAAGAATCAAAGAGTCCTGGAGCAAGAAAGAGAAGACTTACTTTTGTTTTTGTTCAAAACAGTTCCAGTAAACCAGCCCCAGGCTGCGCATCTCCAAGTCATAAATAATTGCTGCAGCGTGCCGTAAAATGCTAGTGCCTGGTGCCGTCACTAATGTCAGAGCAAGGGGAAAGATGGAAGTCTGCAAAAGAGGGGTCATAAACTTGTCTAAGCATCCAGAAAGTTTCTTGTGGATACCACACCAATGGAGGAAGATTAGAGAAAAGGGCAAGGGCCTTGCAGTCAGATACAGGTGGGTGGAATCCTCCCTCTCCTGCATAAATAATTATGTGGTCTTGAGCAAATCACCCGACATTTTTGAACTTTAGGGTCCATATCTACAAAATAAGAAGACTAAAACCTTCCTTGCAGGGCTGTTCTGCAATTTAGTGGAAGTATATTTTAATTTTTCAACACAGGGCCTGGCACAGAGAAGGCACCTGATAAGTGGCAACTGGGAACTGTCACTGTCACTGTCAGCAGGGCCGCAACTCCAGTGGCTCCATAGACGAAGCTCTGGAGAGGAGGGTGCGGCACCAGAGTCATCCCCGATCACACGAACGTACTCAGGGTCACTGTCCGAGGCCAGGCTTATCCCCCTTGCTAATTGTGAACTAATAAAACATCCGGCTAGACCTTACAGGACATTCTCCTCCAGTCTTGCAAACCCTGACACAGCACCCATCAAGTCTGATTGGATGTGACATCAGCTTTTTTTTAAGAAAGACCTTCTCCCTGAACAAATTGGCTACATCACAGCTCAAGGCCTTAGCCCAAAATCTGCAAAAAGGGACTGACAGAAATTTGGTTTATTAGAACAAATAAATGTTTTTAAAATCAATCCTTAAATAAAATAAAATAGAAAAAAGACCAATTAAAGTTGGTTTTTAAGTATTTTGTCTGGTTTTGTGCTTGCTTTTATTTTACAGGGTGTAGAATTAATAGCCAAAGCACTTTCAAGGAAAAATTGCATTAACAAGAAGAGTAGGCACCTTCTAGATTACATGTTAAAACAGAATTTAAGCCCTTTTATAGGAAAGTAGCTTCAGTATTTACTGTAGTCCCTCTTTTGCCCAGTAAACATTTCTGTGTTTCTACAGTATCCTGTGAGATATATATACACACACGCACACTCTCTATATGCACACACACATATGTATAATACACACATATATACATATATACATATATACATATATACATATATATATCTTTGAATGATATTTTTCTGTAACATAATACATCACCTGGAATCTCTTGTACACTGAATATTTGTGAACAGATCCCAAAACTATAAAATAAATATTTGAGGGTCTTTTATGCTCTATTACAATCCAGAAATATCAAATTGTTTTTCTTCCAATTTGAATTTCTTCTTCTTTGGGAAGAAGAAAAAACACATTAATATGTTATTTATGTAATATAAAACAGTGGAAGAGCCCATCTATTTTATATTGTAGTAAACCAAGTAGACACTTCAGAGTAAAAAATCTGTTCCGTCTATAAGAATCTGAGGTCTACACAGATGAAATTGAGCAGTTAATTGTCAGATCTGGATATTACTTTGTGTATTGAAAGCAATCTAAACACTGTGCTTACTAATTTAAACTCTTACTGTCGTGTATGAGGCTAGCCTTGTTCTCAAGCATAAAACAGCACAGCAAAGGTTTACTTGCACAGCAAAGGATTTTTATTGATTGCTTTACCATTTTTCTTATTCCCCTGACATTCCACCATGCTGTGGAGTGTGGCAGAGAGAGGGCTTCACCCTCACTTTTCTCCATGGAGAGTTGTTACTTCAGAATGGCTGCCCTGCCAGATCCCACACTTCCTAATCCCTCCTTCTTTCTTGTACATACGGACATGTGGCTGACTTGCCCCGTGGAAGGGAGCTGCAGAAATGTAGGTCACCGCCCCGGTGGGGTAGATGTCGAAACCCAAAGAGACCTGGGATGTTGATGATGGCTGCCATCTACTTGGCCCTCATATAGTTAAAGGGGCAAAGCACCTCATCTCCCCACCATGAGCTCCTGCAGTGCAACGTTATGTGAACAAAAAGAAATCATTTATCTGGTTAAGTGACTAGAATTTGAGGATCTGTTCATTACAGCAGCTAGCATTACCATAACTAATACATGGTAGATATGATTATTCGAACAAAGAAACTGAATTATACAGCAAGTAATTACACAATATACTTACTACAGATATCAGTGCAAATAAATAATTGGGAGAACTACCAAAATTAAATAACAATGTGTAAGAGGCCAGCTCACAAAAAGCTTCTTACTGTGTGGTATCTTAGTAGATTCATTAAGCTATAGCTTCTGGCCCTCTCTATGGAGGATGCAAAGTTAACTTTGCTCAGTGACCTAACTTACATTAGCCAAACTCACAGGAGGTGAATATATAAGCCTGAACACCAATATATTTATTTACTGTGATAACTGCATCTATTGTACTGCCATTGTTACTGGTGAAAAATGAGTTCTTGTGGTGTTGAGAGGAAAAGAATTTTCTGAGACCCGCACGGGAGGATGGGGCTCTGTGATATGGTTTGTTGATAATGTAAAATTAAGGGGGTTCCCCCCTTGACATCCCAGCATCCCATCTTCATCGGCCTCACCATGGAAAAAGTCCAATCTTGCCTTAAGTAGGGCCACCACAAATGCCAGTGTCCAGAGTTTCTGCTTCATGTTGCAGTGCAGCCCAGTCCAGTACCCGGCGAGCTTGGCATGTGTTTCCAGCTGCAGTCCATTGCTGTGCTGCAGTCTTCTGGCTCCCTCCTGGAGCACAGTCGTGGGCCACACAGGCTGCTCGGGCCACATGGTTATGGAGAGAACAGGCAAGTGCACCATGTGCATGTGGGACATCAGGAGAGAGAGAGGCTAGTCTTTTTGGAGCCCATTAGTCTGCCACAGGCCCCAGGGGCTGCTAGATACACATGGTTGAGTGCTCCTGTGTGAGGGAAAGTATGCAAATTTGTGGACAAGTGCATTCATCGGTGGGGGGAGGGGAGAGAGAGCGAGCTTGCTTCTTTGCTCCCCTGGGATTATATTCCCTTGAGTTTGGGACAGAAAGGTGTCTTTTCAAAATGGCCCATGAACTTCCCCAGTTTTCATGGGCTTTGGATGGGTTCCCACTGCCTACTTAGACTGACAGACTCTATAGTCCAGAACAACCTCCTGAAGCCCCAACAATCTGGCACCAGAGGAGGGGAGGGAAGGATGGTAATCCCCCTGGTGGAGCAATGCTGTAACCCCCTGGGGTGTGAAGCAATAGCTTCCTGGGTACCAAGCATGCTTATGCTTCACATTTTATCAAACTCAATGTCTAATTCCCTTTGCAACCCTTTTCTAGCTAAATACTGACAGTAACATCTTGAGTATCTAGGATAAGTACACCTAGAGACATAGTCACCAATCTTAGTTTTACCCCAAATTATATACAGATCTCAATCCTGTTAACATAATTACTTTAAATCATCAAGTTATACCAGAAATGAGTAGATAAATGTTACCTCATTATCTCTGTACATATGTCTGTCTCCCTTAGTACAGACTTGGAAGTAATTTATATTGAAACAGTTTCTTAAGATGGATTGCTACACAAATGACTACAGAAATCTTCTTTATGTGGATATGTGATAGTTTTACTCTAAACGATCGACCATTTTCTCTGTTTTAAGGAACACATAGAAGACAAGAAGTAGGAAGAAGAAAGAGGATTGAACAACTATGTTGTGAGAGGGGAATGGCCCTGAAGAGAGATGCACCCATCAACGTTAAAAGGTATTTGTCATGACGTCAGCACCTGGATTCATGGCCAAGAAAACTGAAGTAACTATGCTATTTACAGACTCGCTGTGCTTATGTTTGCGGTATGTACTCGGCTACACCATCCGGCTGCCTGAAGTCGATGAACCTCTAGAACGTATTTGTAGAACACCTGCCCCATGTGCCATCCCTTCCCGAGGGTCCAAATTTAAGTTAAAAAAAAAAGTCCCATGAAAAAGAAAAATTTACTGGGCCAGGGAATTAGAAGGCCATTTTAAGTGGACAGATTTTTCAGAATAGAAGAAAAAGAGAAACCTTAAAATAAAACAAAGTTCCTTTTAACATTAAATGTAGGTGATTCCAAGAGATTAGTGTGTACCTGTGGGAAACTTCTAAGTGTGCTAGAACTTATTGTAACACAAGAAATACCTTACCACAAATCAAAGGTTGTAGACAGTGAAATGTACTTTAAAATCTGTGTTATTAAGAAAGCTCTGTACAGGGACTCTCTTCTAGTATTCCATGCCATAAAAATACCTTTTCTATCATTTTACTTCATTGTATTTATCTGGCCTTCCTGTTAAGACCCCCAGTTCATGAAGCGGGGACTGCATCTCCTTCTTCCTTCATCCCTTGTAGCCGAGTCTCCAGAATGGAGACAAGGGCGGTAATCGAGACAATCTCCCGGAATGCAGGAATCAAAATATTAGGACTTCTATTAACTCCCTTAACTTCATTCTTCCACTTATCAAATGTTTTA
Organism: Trachops cirrhosus; assembly: GCA_028533065.1. Taxonomy (NCBI): domain Eukaryota; kingdom Metazoa; phylum Chordata; class Mammalia; order Chiroptera; family Phyllostomidae; genus Trachops; species Trachops cirrhosus. The sequence goes on from CM052548.1 coordinate 18,172,406, forward strand.
TAATATAACATAGTATTTTATTTATAAATAGCAATTTGGGGAGTACATGCACAGAACTTCTTAATTAATAGCGATATGGAACTAAAATTATATAAACCATTGCCATGTGGAAACTAGCATAAGAAAAAAAAGAAAAAAATTATTAAAATAATGTGCTGACTGGGCTCTTGCCATGCCAGGGGTGTAGCTGCAGAGGAAATGAAATGGATGCCCTTGAGATTGGATTCATTCTTTCATTTAGCAATTATGCATTGGGCATCTACTGTATGCCAGAGGCTGTGTGGGGCGGCAGCCACCAGAGAAGCGATTGCGTTGTTAAAAATAGAGTTAAGTGACAGTAAATCCATGACCATTCTCCCCACTGGGGACTGGCTTTCCATTTCCTGAGCAGTGCTCTGATCCCCTATCTTCAGTTAAGGACATCCCTGGAGGGGCCCCACCGATCCTGTGTGGCTGAGGAACTGTGATCTCCGGGGGTCACTCAGTGAATACTTCCTGACATACTGACAGTGGGCTTGCCAACACAGAAAAAAAAAGATAAATTAATTCAATTATTTCAGTATTGCTCAGGATTTTCAAGTACATATACTTTTTAATTATATGGGCCAGGATCCCAAGAGAGAAAATGCGATCCATATACAGTTGCCATGAATGGCAGTTAATAATTTCTCACTATATTCTAACAACTGTCCTAACAGATACCGAGGAGCCCTAGATGCTACATTCAAATGTAACCAAATAATTAAATAGATATAAAAACATACTCATAGAGCAAGACTGTAATATAAGACCGACACTGTAGTGATCCCTGAGTTTCATATACAAACGAGAAAAAGCCGTAATTGACAAATTACACACATAAGGCATCCATATGATTTAGAATAATATGCTGCAAAAAAAGAAAAGAAATATCAGACACACGTTTGTTTTTTCTTTTCTATTTTTTTCCTCTTTAAAGAACATTCACATGGCTTCTTAGTCAACTTGCTTTCTGTCTTGAAGACATCTGGCTGAACACATCATAATGTTGTAATTCATTTTGTGTCTCTCAAAGAGCAGTGTTTCTCCTGAATTCAGTCCCTGTTTAAACAAAAGTGATATTTTTCTCTCCATATTAAAATTAAGATCCAAAGAAATAGTGTGGGGTATTGTATTGCCAGCCAGCACTTTCCATGTATATAAGTAAAGAACTTTATACCAAGATGTGATCCTTCTTCAAAAGATCCACGACACTCAAAGGAAGTGTATTTATATACAGATCACAAAGACAAAACATGTGGCTTATTTGATTACCTTAGTTGAGGGAAAAGGAGGAATCAGTCCACTCTCCTCAGACATGTAATGAATGGGGACTCACAGCTAAAGATCATTACCTTTCTTGGCTCACGAAATCGGCCACAAACATTTTCTGCTATGAAATACTAGGAAAACAAAGAATTTTGAATACCACTGGCTTTTCTCCATTATCCTTTACTTAGTATGTCTCACAGCAATTTTCAATAAATTCTTCAATAATATTACCAAACAATCCTATTCTATTTGATCCCTAGAAATAGGATTCAATCTGATTTAGATTTATGTGTTAATATTCAAAGATATCATAATAACTTTTCTTATGGAAAGTAATTAAGAGTTAAGCTATCAAATGTAAAAGAATATATTAGTAAAAACATAAACCTATTTCTCAAAAATTAAGCATACATTTTAACATATCTCAATGGATGTGTTTACTTAAAATGTGGATGTGTATGATGAAAATAATATAGACTATGCCTAAAGATATTTAGCCTTAAACTCTCAGAGTCACAAATAAAAAACCCAGTAGACTCACAACATAGTCTTGAAGAAAGGAAGAGTGGAAGCAAGCCAACTTGGGAACTGATTAAGTATTCAGGGGAGAGTTCTCTGTGGCTCTGTCAAAAGGCTCTGTCAGTGCATTTAACTGTCGGGACAAAAGGTTGTTGAAATCCCACAAAGGACTGTCCCAATTCAAATGCTGCAGATGAAATGATATTCAGACAGAAGCACTCCAGATCTTCAAAGCTTAATAAAGGCCACATCTATTCATTGTATGGCTTTAGCTTGCAAGTGGAGTAAGAAATTGAAATAAAACAAGCATTAAAAATCTCCTTAGGAATGGAACTCCTACTTTTGCTTTACATATTTCCTTCCAAGCGCACGTGCAGGGAGAGGGCCAGTGCTAGGGCAGACACACAGCGGTGTGAGCAGGTTATTTTGCCCCGGTGCGAGAGCAGCATCCGTTTCTCTCAGGCCTTAAAAGCCTCATTATGTGAAAAGTGGGCAAACACTTTTGTGCCGGAACATTTGTAAAGGGAGACCTGCAGTTCAGCAGAACAGTCTGAGAACGTACATTCAAAGCAGCTACATATTCAAATTTGGATAAGGACTAAAAAGTAAACAAAACGACTTCATGTATTTAATGGCTCTTCGATAAAACTTCTTTGCTTTCATGGGTCAGTGGGTGTGATAGCTTCCATCAGGATTAGCTCAACAACGGAGGGAGGAAAAAAGCAACAAGTCAGATGGCCTCCACCAGGCGAGCGTGAGTTCGGTGACCTTCCCGTCACAGTTCTGTGCTAACCCTGTAGTTGACTCACAGAGGGTCCAACCAGAAAGAACTCGGTAGCATTTAAGGGAGAATTTCGGGAGCTCTGCCCCACAGACTCCCGGGCTCCACAGGAGGTGGCGGGGAAAGAGTGAAAGGGGAGGGAAGCTGTCAGGGCAGGAGTCCCAGCCTGGCCTCCGGGGAGCCAGAGCAGTTTTTGTTTTCTTTCTTAAACCACTTTATGGACAATGATGGACATGTGAAGAGCTGCACATATATCCCCAACCTGACGGGTTGGGAGATAAGTATACATACACCATGAAACCACCAGCACAATCAAAGCCATAAACTTATCCATCATTTCCAAAAGTTTCCTTCTACCCCTTGGGTTTGTTTTATTTTTTTAATTAATTAACTTATTTTTACTTATTGATTTTAGATAGAGAGAGGAAGGGAAGAGAGAGAGAAAGAGGGAGAGAAAGAAACATTTGTTGTTCCACTTATTCATGCATTCACTGTTTGATTTGTATATGTGCCCTGACTGGGGATAGAACACGCAACCTTGGCATACCTGGACGACAGTCTAACCAACTAAACTACCTGGCCAGGGCCTATTTGTTTCATTTTTTTTTAAAGTTTTATGTTGGTTTTGGTCCCAGGTAGGGTCAACCAATTGATGTTTTTCTCTCTTACATCTCTCTCTCTCTCTTCTCCCCGCCCGCCCAACCACCTCTCAAATCAACAAACATATATATCCTTTGGTGAGGATTTAAAAAAATAAAACCAAGATGCAAACACCTATAGCATGATTGAAAAATATTTAATTAAAAATAAAATATGCTTCCCCCATTGTAATCTTAATTTGTTTTTCAATGACAGAATGCAAACTAAGAGTCTAGTCATCTTTCTGCATCTTGTTCCTGACTGTGGTCACAGAAAAACAAACTCTTATGAAAATTCTTGACTGTCATTGACATGACTCAAGCATGTGGGAGTTATTATTATGTGTGACAGAATACAAAATATTTTCCTCAAGCTAAAGGTCTGTACTGAACATCACTGCCAGGTTAAAACCACATACATTTTGATTGAAGCTGCAAAGAGCATATTTTGTCCCCGATCTGGCTGGTGGGAGGTGTGTGCACCTGCCCATTACTTAGAAGAAAATAAAGGAAGGAACTTCATTCAGACTGGGTCACTCCTGCAAACAGCTATCGACCAGGCTACAGAGCAGTAAGCTCCCAATTTATTAGGGTGGTAAATGGTTGGGCCCCAAATACTTCCCTGAATAAGATACACTTTTAAAAAGGAAACTAATTAATAGAAATCAAAATTACACAAAGGAGAGTTTAGTTTCAAAATGAAATGACTTTTTCATATGAGTCCAGTATTTTAACAGCTAAAACATTTATCAAACTAGCATTTTTCCTCAAATGCTTTCTCCCCGTAAGTGGAGTAGTAACAGAAGACTAAAAGAAAGTGGCAAGGTCCTCGTAGGATCTGAGCCTGAAGAAACAGCATACATTGTTGCCCACAGCAGCAGTTTATTGTATCTAAAGGAGGTTGTCGTTTGTAAATTACGATCAGGACTGAAGTGTCCTAATCTCACCACTGACTCCTCAATTTAAGCTAATATTCTGTCCATGAAACTACAGCCCCGTCCATGGCTATAGAGAAAAACTTAGTCCATTTCACTTCTTCCCAAAATTATCATTCAGCAAATATTGATAGATCAGTCAGGCTGTCTAGGTTTTACCTTCTCAATCCACCTCACAGAAAACACCAATACAGAGCCATTTTTAGGACTCAGACTTACAATTAAAAAGATGCTAAACAAACTCTCAATGTTGGGAGGTTTCAAGCAATTATGCAACTCAAGTTTTTCTTTGTCCTATGCATGACAGACGTAAGAAACCATTGTTCTATGTTGCTAAAAACATATTTCCTATCTTTAGCCACATGTGATCAAAATATTGAGGAGTGTGAATACAGCAAAAGGCCCTTTTCACTTAGACAACTGCCACTCGGTTATGCATGATCACTTGTACATCCTCACCGGACTCCTTTAAATATTTTGTCTATCTCTACCCACTTCTCTGAAGCCATGCAAGTTGCGTAGGTGACTTTTTAATTCCCATAAAGCAGGAGTGAGCTTGCCACACATCTCCTCTTGTTTTCATGGATGGCATGTGCTTGCCTAATGAAGTAGACATGCTAGGAAAGATGACAGGTTCAGACTGCGGGGCAATGTGGCCAAATCTGAACTGTAGGGGGAAGATGTGAAAAGGTGGATGAACCAGTAACTGGATGGGCAATTTGGGGTGAGTGCCTTGAAAACACAACCTGCTAGATACTGAAACTACGGAAGCACGGCTCGCGTGGAGAATGAAGAAGGGTGGCTGTGGAGAAGGATTAAGAATTGTGGATGAGTCCATTGGATGGAGACAGTTAACAGAGGGAATACACTGAAGTTTCCAAAGTGAGGACAACTGTCTTGTTAGCACTTAATTAGGATGATAGGTATATCCCTGGTACCCTATCAGGCCTCTTTTTTACTTTTAAATTGTAAGACTTGGGTTATTAGGCATGGTCTCTTTAATTACCTTTATATTCACTTGTCCAATAAAACTGATAACAGTCATAGTGTCCTTCAGACTCAACACATTAACTCCACCAGCAGGCCAAATGAATAAGAGGGAGAGGACCCTGTTCCCCTCTAATGGGGCTCTTCAACCATCCCTCTCATCAACGCTACAGCCTGCTTATTACTGTGAGCCCTGAAGATTGGTAACAATTACACAAATGCTGGAAGGGCTGCTTTACTTTGCGCCTCTTGCGCCCATGTCCAGTCTCACCTGACACAGCATGTGTAAACTACTCAAGAGACTTCTAGAAAAAGAACGCCTGGATAGACCTGCATTCAGTATCTAACATTTAGTCTATTCCATAATATATACCTGAAATCAAAGTTATCAGTTCTTTTGGCAATCAGCATTATGGCGCTTCACTCATTGCCACATAATTCTGGAATCCAAGAACCAGAAGGGATCTTACTGCATAATCGAACTTAAAGTTCATTCCACAAGTACTGTCCTCCTCAATCATGTAAAATGGATGACTATTTATGCTCAAAAATAAATGTACAAATAAACAGATAAAGATTCCATTTGTTTTTGTTAGCATTAGTGTCCATAGTTTACCCTGGACTTGATTATGAGTGTCTTTTATAAGTCAGTTATGCATAATATAAGTATCAAGCTCCTTACAAGATGCTGTGGGTAATTAAAATGAAGACATAATTCCTGACCTCAAGAAACTGGCTGTGGAGTGACAGAAACAGAGCAAATAGAGGCACACTAGATGTAAAGAGAGCTTGCTACCCTCAGCATTGTTTATCCTAAAATGTTTATCCTGTGGCCAGGTGGCTACACTGAGCTTCTCCTCCCAACCTCTATTAACTGGTGTCTCAGTTGGCTTATCTGTCACATTTGTCCCTTAGAAAGAGCGCTGCCCCACCCTGCAACCATGCCTGACCCAGAAGACTTCTTGAGATAAAAAAGATGCACAGGATATAAGAAATTCAGGCCAAGGGATCAGAGAGGAGCTGAGACAGCAGAGGTTTTTACCTCATGTTATTTCCCCAGTGAAAATGAGTAAGCAGTACCTGTCACACCATAAAGTATTTATTAATTGACTGCTCCATCTACTACTTTCATTTTACACTATCTTAATTCTTTTAAGGACTCCAGGAATTTCCCCTACTTCCAATGCTGTAGTCACTTTTAGACTTTAGGTCTTCCATACAACTCTAAATGTATAACAACACATTTTTATAGCATAACAATAAAGTTCCAGCTCCCGTGTGCTATTAGAATTATAGTCATAATTATAAGTGATGAATGCATTGAGTTGGGTCATGTTTCGGACATGCTGATCTGGAAATTTATTCAGTTAGGTTCCTGTCTATAACTGTATGAGGGAAACTTATTTTATTTGATTTAATAAGATGAATAACTTACTTACACTAAACATTATGGAAAAATATTGGGTATGCCTATGCTTAGATGGAAATCTAAGACTTCAGTCTAAACAACTAGCACATTATTAAGAGTAAATATTTTAATAATGTTTCCATGTCTGGGTCACTATAAAATATGTCACTAAAAAGATCTTTCAGCTTCTTAACCTATCTGATGTCTGTATGGTGGTTATATCATCTATTCACCCTATCAGAAAATAACTAGAAATAATATTTACCTTGAACACAATGTAATACCCAAGGATACTCTTACCCTACATGTAAGAAATATAATCGTAGATCTGCGTATTATGCTGAAGGACCTGAACTCTCACATCTGGAACCTCGGATGGTAGGGAATGGTCTTCTCAAATCCTAGGCTCCTCTGGGCTGTGAGAGCTCACTGGAGATAAGAGAGGACAGAGACCAGTCCCCATCTGTCCTCAGGACAACTGTACTAGCCAAGGTCCCAGCAAGAAACAGAAGTCACTCCTCAGATTGTTCAGATGAAGAGACTTTAATAAGGGAAATAACCACAGAGGTGAGGGCAGGTTTAAGGGAACCAACAAGAGAAGTTCAGGCACTGAGATATTAGCAACTAAAGGAAGTCAGAGCTATCACTCCGGTTAAAAGAAAGAAGGGGAAGAAATAGAATTATCAGAGCACAGCGATGACTGAAGCAGCAGGAGAGGATCGGCCAGACAAGGGCTGTATTTCAGCCATTACCAAAGACAGACCACCGAAGGGAGGAAGTGGAGAAGAAATACCCTGATTATGTCCCTTCCAGCCCTTTCATCAGCTGCCAGTGTTTCCCATTGGCCGGACCCAACCAGGATCCGGAGAAGCAGCAGTACCCAGGGATCAGCTTTTTGAGGCAAAAAGCAGGACAAAAACGAAAATAGATTACAGGAAGGGCAAACACAGAAGATCTAGTATAACTACCAAAACCCAGCAAAACCCAAGATAAAGCAAAAATCTGTGCAAAGTCCCCCAGGCAGTCTTCTCCAAACTTTTAGAAACTTCAGAGTGCATTACTAAGAAAAAGATATCCCTGCAGTTTTCACTAGAAAATTCATGGGGCCATTCCAAATGGTTCCGGCTTGTACGAACTAGGAGAAAACAGCCACAAGAGGTGAGCAGAGAGTACTTGAGGATGCTGACCAGAGACCCTTGGGAACAGAGACGGTGATCAAATGTAGTCCCTTGGTGGCTGAACACAGAGCTCAGGCTCAAGAACACTGAACAGCCAAGGACCCGGATGAAGATACATGTGGCCATACTTCAGGGACCTACCGAAACTCAGAAGAACAATTCTATATCTTCCTTGTTCCAAACACCTCCACAAGGTGAACCATCAGCATTTCAAACTCAACGTGTACAAAAAACAAACACAATTTTTCCCTCTCCCTAAACTCTTCCATATCCTTCTCCACCTAAGCCCACTACCAAACTTACACACAACTACCACCAAGCCAAAACCTGTTCATCTTTCTATCTTCCTTATTTCTGATAAAGGACTTTATAATACTGCAGTCTAAGGAATCTACTTCATCTCATCATCTTGGATTCCTGTCTGCCCACTGAATCTGGAGCCAACACCTCTAAGAGACAACCTGCCCTTACGTGAGCCCCCGACAAGAGTAAGTGCCAAGCATTGTGCTTTGCTCACTCCGTTGTTCTGATTCGCATTTATTACTCTTATTCAAGTCTATTTTTACCCTTTTTTGCCTGCATTCAATTCATCTAATATTATAGTGCTCTAGTATGAAACATGAATGAAGCTCAGCTGTGAACACTGAATTCATCCACACAAATATCTCGTCTTCCCATCTCCTGTAGACGGTAGACAAAATTATGTAGCATAGTCAAGTTCTGGCCTCCACTTAACTTTCCAACTTCATTCTGTTTTGCCTTTCTTTCATCCACCTTAATTCCAGCCAAACTCATGTATGATTCATTTCTTAAGTATAACATGTCTCTAAGACTTTCTTTCCTATAATGGGTATTCTACCATCTTTATATATCCAAATAATTCTTTTTCATTATTCAAATCATTCATAGCCTTACCCAAAGGCCACTTCCTTTTCAAAATGTTCTCCAATACCCTCAGATTTCAAAAATTTACAAAGTCACCGGAATACAGTAGGACATAAATTTGTATCCCCTATCCTACCACAATTTCTTACTTGCAGAGTCAAAGGACATTGTATGTTCCTCTTGTGGGAGTCATTACTTTCTAGCTTATATTACTTATATATTTCATGTACCTCACAAGGTTATATTCATAAGAGAAAAAAGTAGATGTTATTCAATTTTGTATATCCACAACATCTAGAGGAGAAAAATTCTTAGTAAGTCTACCATCTACTTTGCAAGCACTGATTCATTTAGGCTCCATAACAACAGTAACTGATCTTAATGGCCCTGCTTTATAGATCAGAAAACTGAACCTCAAAGTGGTCGATTGACTGGCATAAATCAGAGCCAGGACTACAATCCCCATCAGACGGTGAAAAAGCTCTTGTTCTGTGTAAGACCCTCTGCAGCATTACGTGGACAGCTTCTACATGGTGCCGTGATGAGTTCAACAGAAACTAAAGACCCTCTGGTCCGGAGGGCATTTCAATTTAGTAGCCATCTTCAGCTATAGTTCACCACCAATGAATTTAACAGTTTTATTGATCCCAATGCAAGCAACATCAAGAGATTTGCTTAAAACAAAAACCTAAGAACATTACAGATTTGTAAGGGTAATATTTTTTTTAAAAAAATGTTTATTCACATATAACATACATACAGAAAAAGTCACATATCATACGTGTCCAGTTCCAAGTGAACTCACCCATTTATCAGCACCCTGATCAAGAAACAGAATATAATCATGCCCCAATCCCACGCTGTGTCCACTTCCAGTCACTCCTAGCATACTCAAGTATAGCCACTATCATGACTTCTATCACCACACACTAGTTTTAACTGATTTGAACTTCATGCAAATGGAAAGATCATGCTCTCTTTTGAGTATGCTTTCTCCCATTCAACACCATGCTTCTGAAATTCACTTATGTTGTCACATATACACGCCATGTATTCATTCTCATTTCTGTACAACAGCATTATACTACACAAACATACTTCAACTTCCTATTGATAATACTATTGATGAGCAACTGGAGAAATTTTCAGCTTGAGGCTAGTACGAATAATGCCACTATAAACAATTTTACACATATCATTTCTTTGGAGACTATAAATAGAAGTGGAATTACTGGATCATTGGATATGCATATTGATATAGCAAATATTTTTCCCAAGGTATTCCAGTGATTACTTCTACTTATATGCAACCAAGAGTGTACAAGAATTCTGGTTGCTTTACATCCTAAAGAGTACTTTGTATGTCTTGTTTTTTTTTTTTTTTTTCATTTTACTCATTCTAGTAGATGTATATTAGATCACACCTCGGTTTTAATTTGCATTTTTCTGATGACTAATACTCATCTCATATACACTTTGACTGTTTAGATATTGTTTTTTGTGAGGTGTCTGGCCCAGTATTTGCCCATTTTCCTATTGGTATTTATACTTATTTCTCATTAATTTTTAGTTCTTACTATGTGATTGGAAATATTTTCTCCCACTCAGTGGATTGTCTTTTCTCTCCCTTAGTGGGGTCTTCTGATGAACAGAAGTTGTTAACTTAAATATAATTCAATTTATTAATTTCCCTTTTATGTTTTAGAGGGTTTTTTTGTCCCTAGTTAAGACACTTACATCTGCTCCAAAATGATGAAGATGTAGTCCTATGTTTTTTTCTAAAAGCTTTATTATTTATTTCAACTTGATGTGGAAATTGATTTTTTGGTATGATGGGAGATAGAGTCAAAGTTCAGCTTTTTTTATGTGGGTATCAGGTTGACCCTGAAGTATCTATTCAAAAGACCATCCTTTACCCATTATAGGGCAATGTCTCTTGTGTGATAAATCAGATGACTGTATATAAGTATATCTGTTTCTGAGCTCTGTATCCAATTCCATTGGTCCCTTTCTTTTCTTCCTTTTGCCAGGAACACATCCTGTTAATTACCATTGGAAAGCATGATTATTTAAATCTGAGAAAACTTAAAATGCCTTTTCTCTTAAACAGTGCAGACAAGACGCTGTGTATTTTTCCCCATAACTGTGAAATCTACATTCATTAATGAGTTTGTGAAGTCCGTGTTCAGATATATTTACCTAAAGGTTAGCATAGAAGCACTACCATTAAAAGTAGTCACAGGCTCAAAAGGTCTTGCTTCTCTTGGGCAGAGTGATATTGACATGCTCAGTCAGTTTCTTTCTTTTTCTTTTAGCTAAGACTTGTACATGAATACTCCCTGCAGTTATTCACAACAGCCAAGACACTGGAAACAGTCCAAATGTCCAATAACGTGTTCATCTATTTTGACAGGAAACTAGCAATCCATCTACACATAACCCTGAAGAATAACCCTTCTAAAATTTCTAAGTTAAAGTAATTTTATGAGTTGCTTTTCTTTTATTTTAAACTATGAAGGTTAGAATCTATACAAAGTTAGCATTTACATCAAACAAATGAGTTTACTCTCACACCTCCCTCTGTGACGCAGGTACTGCCATGACAAGAGACCTTTCTTCTGGTCAGTTGTTCTCAACCTGGGTGGCCCATTGGCACCACCTGTGGAGTATTTAAAAAATACTTGGGCCCCACACCCACAGATTTTGGTTCCATTGTGCTGAGTAAGGTCTAAGTCACAGGTGGCAAACACAAGACCTGCGGGTCGAATCTGGCCCTCCACCTTGTTTTATCCAGCCTGGCACCTTGTTTCCACCCAGCAGCAGTGCTGAGCTCGCACTTTACTGTTACGGAGTAGTTACATTTATACAGTCCTAAAGTTACATTCGGCCCTTTGAAGGCAACCGTGAGGCTGAGGCTGCTGTGGCCGCTGGTGAAAATGAGTTTGACAACCCTGGTCTAGGTAAAGGGATTTTAAAAAACTCCCTGCACCTGAAGGAGGTGCTGATGTACAGCCAAGCTTAAGAGCTACTGTTGCAGGCTCAGCAAGCATCTCTATCTCTTGTACAGGTGGCGTGATCAGTTAGAAGGATGCATGGGATATTGGGACAGTCAAATAAGATCACACATATAAAACTGACTTACACAGTGAGTGGCACATGGTCAGTAGTCCACACATATTTTCATCCTATGCCCCCACTTATCTTCTCATTTGCCCCCTAAAATTGCCCGTCTCTCTGAGGGAGGCGATATTCTCTTTAGGGGACAGTGTCATTACCAAAAATACTTAGGCAAAAAACAACCACTAGAAACAAAAATCCTTTAGGGGTTAAAGGATGAGCAACAGCAAAAATGAGAAGAGGCTTGTTCATAGGACAACGGATAGAGAGCGAAACTTGGGTTTACCTAATGCAGACTTCTAATGGCTTTTCGTCAGCTCCTGCAAGGAAGCTAAATGTGTGATACACAGACATTCTTCCCTCGTAGTCAGCTTTTTCCTGAAGGTCCTACCATCGCACACTTAACAATGGCCATTAATAGAAACATTTTTCTATTAAAGATTTTATTTATTTTTAGAGAGAGGTGAAGGGAGGGAGAGAGGAACAGAAACATCAATGTGAGAGAGACACATCCATCTGCACTCCTACAGGGCCTTAAACCTGCAACCCAGGCACAGGCCCTGGCCCAGGATCGAACCGATGACCTTTCGCTTTGTGGGATGACACCCAACCCACAGAGCCACACGGGTCAGGGCTAATAGAAACATTTTTAAATTGTCATTAAAAAGCACCAAAAAACCCTTTTTTCTCTTTCTTTCTCAACTGCCTGCTGAAGTCACGTTTCATCTACCAAGACTCCAGTCAAATACCACATCTTCCAAGAAACCTGTCTACATTCTCTGGGATAGAATTAATCCCTTCCATGACCTTATCATTGTAACTCTTTTTTTATGAAAACACTATGACATTATTAGGGAGGTTTACATGTGACTGTCTCTGATGAACCGTGATCCTAGAAGGCAGGGACCAGAACTGGTCATCTTTGTGATGATCATAGGTTCCCCTATGATGTGATATTTGCATTTCTAAAAATCATTGTGCTATGCAATGTCTTCCTATATAAACCATAGGGTGCATGGGAAAGTGGGAGGTTAGTGTACCACATTCATTAATAACACATAAAAACAATATAAGAACTTGGTAAAAACAGTAGCACAGTTTTATGCATGTTGAATGGTCAAGAAATGCTACAATAAATATGACACTATACTCGAGAACAACCTGAAGTTTACTGGCAGAAGTGGAGTCTGGAAGGCTGGCAGCCTGTGAACCATTAGCAAGTGGTGGAAGGAGGGTTTTCTGAAATCGGAGGAAAAGTTGTACAGGCAGCTGTGGATGGGACTGACGCATTAGGTCCCGATGACCAGATAGATGGTAGATATTTCAAGAATGTGGAGTTGACATTTATGTATTTCTATGCTGCTAGTGCCAACTGAGTGTAATTCTCTGTGTTTATCTATTGTTCCTGAGGGCATAATTGCACCTACCTACAAATTTGAATTTCAGGCATGCACAAATCGTATCCTAATATGTCAATTGCATTGAAGCAAATTCACATTTTCCAAACAAGTGTTATAGCAGAACTAACTTATAATACTTCCTATACAGTGTAAAACATTATCAATTTGTATTTGAAAATAAGCAGAAAACGCTACATAAACATTCCTTTTTTAATGCTTCTAAAGAAAGCTAAAGTATGAGGTTATGAGCCAAAATATGGGTTATGATCTTCTTTTAGGATGTAATATAGGCAAATCACCTAGGCTTACTCTGCCCTTCTTTTACATTCTCTAAAATGAAATAATATAGCATCTCCTTACCAGACAGTTGTGGTGTGGTGACTGGATAATGTTCCACAGTCACTGAAGATGAAAGGCATTCCGATAAACTCCAAGGAATGAGCTTTTATAAACTTCACAACAAAGGTATGTTCTTTGCATATCAAAGAAATGTGCTTTGTCAGCGTATATGAGCTGTAATTCTAGAGGAAGTTCAGTAATCCAGTGAAAGTCAACATTTTCATATAAAGAGATACAACTTCCAGCCAGGATAGAGGCATATGTAGATACATTTTGCCTCCTCACACAACCAAAAGAAGGACAACAATAATTTAAAAACAAAAAAACAGCTAGAACTGCCAGAAAATTGAACTGTGTTGAAGTCCCACAACCAAGGAGTTAAAGAAGACACACTCATCCAGACCAGTAGGAGGGGTGGAGATGGACAGCTGGGCAGAGAGGACTCGAGGCAAGGCAGTGGCTGGAGGACCCAGCCAAGCAGCGGCTGGCAAACTGGCAGTCCCACATTTGCGTGCGGATAAACTGGGAGGAACAACTGGGGAGAGAGACAGACCGCACAACCCAGGGTTCCACTGCGGGGGAAGAAAAGCCTCAAACCTCTGACTGAAACTACCTGTGGGGGTTGAGGTGGTGAGAGAAACTCCCAGTGTCATGGGAGAATTTGATGGAGAAACCCACAGGGTTCTAGAATGTACACAAACCCACCCACCGGGAATCAGCACCAGAAGAGCCCAGTTTGCTTGTGGGAAGCGGGGGAAGTGACTGAAAGGCCGCTGGAAGTTAAGCAAGCAGCACAGTTCCCTCTCAGACCCCTCCCCCACATACAGAGTCACAATGCAGGAACATGGGTTGCCCCACCATGGTGAACACCTAAGGCTCTGCCCCTTACTATGTAACAGAGTGGCCAAGACAAAAAAAAATGGCCCAAATGAAAGCACAGATCAAAGCTTCAGAAAAAATACAACTACGCGATGAAGAAATAGCCAACCTATCAGATGCACAGTTGAAAACACTGGTAATCAGGATGCTCACAGAAATGACTGTGTATGGTCGAGAAATAGAGGAAGAAGGGAAGGCTATGCAAGGTGAAATAAAGGAAAGTGTACAGAAAACCAACAGTGAAGGGAAGGAAACCGGGACTCAAATCAATGATTTGGACCAGAAGGAAGAAACAAGAATTCAAAAAAATAAGGAGAGGCTTAGGAAGCTTCAGGACAACTTTAACTGTTCCAACATCCAAATCATAGGGGTGCCAGAAGGAGAAGAGGAAGAGCAAGAAATTGAAAAAGTATTTGAAAAAATAATAAAGGAAAATTTCCCCCATCTGGCAAAGGAGATAGACTTCCAGAAGGTCCAAGAAGCTCAGAGTCCCAAGGTAGTTGGACCCAAGGAAGGAAACACCAAGGCTCATCATAATATCATTACCCAAGATTAAAGATAAGGAGAGAATCTTCAAAGCAGCAAGAGAAAAGGAGAACAGTTACCTACAAAGGAGTTCCCATAAGACTGTCAGCTGATTTCTCAGAAGAGACCTTACAGGCAAGAACGGGCTGAAAAGAAGTATTCCAAGTCATGAAAGGCAAGGACCTACATCCAAGATTACTCTATCCAGCAAAGCTTTCATTTAGAATGGAAGGGCAGATAAAGTGCTTCCCAGATAAGGTCAAGTTAAAGGAGTTCATCATCACCAAGCCCTTATTTTATGAAATGTTAAAAAGACTTATCTAAGAAAAAGATGATCACAAATACGAACAGTAAAATGACAAACTCACAACTCTCAACAACCAAGCCTAAAAAAAAAAACTAAGCAAACAACTAGAACAGGAACAGAATCACAGAAATGGAGATCACATGGAGGGTTATCAGCAGGAGCAAGAGGGAATAAGGGAAAAGGTACAGGAAATAAGTAGCATAAATGGTAGGTACAAAATAGACAGAGGGAAGTTAAGAACAGTAGAGGTCGAATGAAGAAGAATAGAGAAGTCGAAGAATTTATATGTATGACCCATGGACATGAACTAAGGGGGGTGAATGCAGGTGGGGGGGTGCAGGGTGGAGGGGAATAAAGGGGGGAAAATGGGACAACTGCAATAGCATAATCAATAAAATATACTAAAAAGTAAAAACAGTTCCATATAAAGTATAAAGGTCCGGTGGCATCACTTAAAGACAAATTCTGGCCCTGGTTGGTGTGGCTCAGTGGACTGAGTACCAGTCTGCAAACCAAAGGGTTGCCTGTTCGATTCCCAGTCAGGGCACATGCCTGGGTTGTCAACCGGGTCCCCAGTAGGGGGCACATGATAGGCAACCATACACTGATGTTTCTCTCCCCCTCTCCCTCCCTTTCCCTCTCTCTAAAAAAATTAATTACATTTAAAAATAAATAAATAAAGACAAACAGCTGGTCAGTTGTTCTGGAGTCAGTGCTGCTTATGTTATGTTGAAATGACCTGAAGGGGTTTGGCTTCTCTAGCAGTAAAATACTTACAGATTTGGACCATAGTTTAATATTAAATTTGCCTTTCAAGACAAGTGTCAAGGATGCAACGTCATTTTTTTAACTGTACTGGGGAAATAAACTGATGCTCCTCAAAAATGACTTAAGGCAAAAGACATTAATGACTCTTCTACTCTCAGATTAGAAGAAAGTGGAGGACCAAATGAATGCCACATGGGATCAGACAGTCATTTTCTGAGATGCTGGTTTAGATTCATACAAAATAAAACAGGAAATAACTATATTTTTTCTTTTATTTGCTATGATAAGAATATTTGTGTAACAAATTTTTATATGTATTTACCATCTACCAGGTGGCTATTTCCTAGTGAAAGTATGAAGATTTTAATTTTTCTGCATTCCAGTCCTTGAAAAGTAATTGTTCCCTTTGCTATCTATTCCTTTTGTATTTCTGATACACACTCTGGACTTCCTAAACTAAGCTGGAAATTTTATATCAGTTCTCAAAATCTCATATTGATATACCCTTCAAAAGTTATTAAGTTTGATACTTTAAACTGTTATCTAAAATCAAAATATTTGCATTCTAATTTTCATTTGACTCCTTACTGGTTTTATAGAGAGCTATAGTATTAATAACAAATAATAACTTAGTGTTTACTAAGTAATGTACTTAATCTGCTCAGTCACCCCATGTGTTGGGTAATTATTCCTATTTTACAAATGAGATAACTGAGGCATAAAGTAGTTAAGTAATTTGTTCGAAGTCCAAAAGTTAAAAGAGCTAGAACTGGTATTTGAAACCAGGCCATCTGGCTCCAGAATGTACGTATTGAACAATTCTGCTATATTGCTTCCATGTACATTACAACATAGTATATCTCATCAGCCTTATTTTTAAAAAGAAATTTATAAGTTTCTTTGTTGACAATCAGGATCTCAATCACAGTTTCAAATCAGCTCCAACTGCTTTTGCATCAAAACCTACCTACCTTCATTCCTTCTTGCATGAAAACCTAAATCGCCGCATCCTTTCCAAGTTTACAACTCTTCTTTTCTCCACACTTTAGTTGATTTTGGTGATTAAAGAGAATTGTTCATCTGCAACAAAAGCAAAGACATTTCTGCCGATAGCAAAAAAGGACGGCAGAAACAGCATTTAAAGTACATCTTGAATAAATGTTCAAAAGCATGGCCTTAGGGCAATTTCCTGTTTTACTGGAAAATCTACTTTGCTGGTGTCTGATAAAATTGTATGAACAGGGGAAGCTTAATACTCCAAGGCATGTTCTGTGAAGCATTTGACAGCTTATCTGATGAAATCTGCTCTACTACCAGTTCAGAGAGAACACGCGCCCCTCATGAGGTAAGCCCAGTCTGAAGGACTCTTGTAGCCTCGGGACTGAGGTTATTAGTTCCTAAATGAACTGGTTAGTGTTTTGTTGACTTATTTCCCAGTGACTATGCATATGCTTGGTACACCAAACATTTTCCATTTTGTATAATCAATCCACTGTGGAAAATGACTTTCTTGTGTGTAACAATCTTATTGGAGCTATTTAATATTTTGAACCATCCAGGTGATTCAATAAATTTAGATAAAATTAAATCACAAAATGACATGAAATTAGATGAAGTGTCAGTTCAAGCCCACAATTAAATGTTCCACTTTTGGGAACTATTGCAAGAATAAATAGTCATTCATAAATGGGGCTAAGTGGGTGGCCCCAGTGGACTTACTCTAAAATACTCCCGCTGCACAAGTTAATAATACATTAACATTAATCACTGGAAATTCAAGTACAGTTCCTTAAGACTTTCTTCCACAGATCCACTGATAAACATCAGGGCTACTGGACTATCCTGAGCTCCATGAACCGTCAAAATTTATGATGGCATACACAACCCGCATCAGAGTCTTTGCACTCCAGGTAGTTGCCAGAGTTACACGTGTGTGTGTAGGGGGGGTGTACATGTGTGTATCTCACTCTCCTTGCATCAAATGCTAACTGGTACTGATTAGCTTGATTAGAGAGATCAATATTTGTGAACTGATGTAAACCTGATCCTTCAAAAGTGGTTTAAACTGTATCCTTTTGGTTAAGCCATTCCAGAGCCAAGCTGGACAACTGAACAGCATTATTTTGGGGTCCCCATAGAACTTCTTTTGGGTTCCTCATAGAATTATTTCTTACTTAAATGTTGGTGTGCTGTCATGTTATAAGGGACAAACAAATATAGCCTTTGGCTATATTTACCATATAAATACTGTGGAAAATATTATTTCTCACATCACAATAGTGTCCTCTTTGTGACAATAGCCAAGGATACTTCTCTGGGGTCTCAGAATTGTTCTACTTTTGAATCACTGGTTAGTTTTGCCTTATTAACAGTGTGAGGAATGTAATTGGTCTTTCTCTTCCACACAATGTAAACCCAAAGTTGCAGATCACCCTTAGAACATGCACCAGAGTTTCTGATGAGCATTTTATATACTGATCTCACTGTGCTTCACCCTACAATTTAAATCTCATCAACTCTTGGGATGCTTTTCCTCTTTTACTTATTTGGCCATGCATAGTATCTACCTTCAGGTTTCTGAGACACCTGAAATTTTTCAAGAGCATGTCCAGGTATGAATAAATGAATGAGTAAATATTTTAGGATGAAGCACATCAGCTGTTCACACTCAAAGGTGGTTATTGTGATAGCATGTTAAGGATGAAGATGAGAATAAAGACGCAGTTATCGAAAATCATGAAAACCTGACAAATTTATTTACACAGAAAATTTTATTTCTGGCTCTGTATTGCTAAAGAAATTACTTAACTTCCCTGAGTCAGATAATATTCTATATGGTTGTTATGAATATTTTATAAGATAATTCACTTATTTACTCAACCAGTACAATGGCTACCATACTATATTTGTTGTATACATATGTATAAAATATACAAGTATAGTGTGCGTGTGTGTATACACACACACACATATATATACACATATATGTGTATGTATATATTATATATACGTTTTCTATATATATATATGAAGCAAACTGTTCTGCATGCTGGGATGGAGCAGAAAAGATAGGTAAGGTTCCTTCTCTCCACAAGTGTGTATTCTCCTTAGGGGAGGCAGAAAATCAATACATAAACCAATAAACAAAGCATTTTCAGACGACAGTACATGCTCTGAATGCTGTGACAGAGAAGTCGGCCTTACGAGTCTTCTTGAGCAGCTGACATTGAGCTCAGACCCCAGCCATGGGAAGCGTTAATTATATAAAGCAGGGAGAGGAGCATTTCAAAGTACTTTGGGTAAAGGCATCCGCAAGTTCAAAGCAAGTTCTGCAAGACGGCAGCACACCGGTCCCCACCAGCGGACAGGAGGAGGACGGCCATGCCGAGTGCGGTGAGTGAGGACAGCAGGGTGCAGAAGGAAGGAGAGTGGGTGGGGCGCTTACTCTGTGCTTGGCATGTCTCCTTATCTGTAAATATCCAGTACAAGGAGGTAGCACTTCTAAGTGAATCTGGAAACCAGATATTGCTTAAAGTTATTTGCTATTTCAGGGAGAAAAAAAATTACTTCACTTAGTTCCACCAGGAGCCAGGACATAAAGCGGAAAACAAGGAAGGATCAAGCGGGGCAATGTTAGCTCCTAGAGAGGCAGCGGGTTCATTCCCTGAGCAAGAGCGCACAGCAGGGCTGTGTAAAGGTGCCAGAGGTGTCACCAGTATACCCCGGAATCCACCCAACGTCCTGACTCTTTCCTGAGGAGGACCCCAAACCAGGACTGAGAGCAGAGGTGGGTTTGTCCTCAGCCCACTCCCTTCTGTACTGACTGATTCTCTAGCCAACTCAGCTTCGTGTCCCCTTCTGATAAAGGTGGTGAGAGAGACCCATAGTAACGTAGCCTCTGCTTTCCTGGTGTCTCGTAGACTCAGACAACACATACGCAGGAAAAAAAATGAAATGATTACTACTTTCTGCAAAAGCTGATTCCTGGTATGCAGTGTAGGCCAAGTGTTACTAACACTGTAATTCTGAAGTAGGTATACAGGAAAAAAAAAAGTCTGGAAATTCTGTATAAAAGAATCCTTTAGAAAAGCAATAGCTATTTATTACATTAATTAACACAATTGGAATGGAGCTTTGGGAGAACATGAAGCCTTTTGATTATTTTAAACCACTTAAACTATAGCCCGCATCTTGAATAGCCTCAAGCTCTCAAGGGGCTTTTCTTTGTTAAATGAGAAGAGTCTAGTAGTCAAACCCATGTAGCTGAACTATCAGAGGCATCTAGAATTGGGTCAAATTCTTTTTTTTTTTTTGCCATTAACAGGGTGAGCTTTCTCAGTGGTGAATATGCTCTGTGTTAGAAAACTTCTGATCTCAACCCAGAAAAATGAAGCACCGATGAAAGTGCCCCTGCTCACATATGCCTCCACTTCAGCCTGCAGAAGCCAGAAAGCCCAGGGAAGTTCATTGCCGAGGGCACTCCTGGCCCCCTTCCCTCAGCCGTGTCTCAGGGGCCAAGACAAGCCTTTGCTGCTGGTGTTTAGTAGAACTGAGTGCTCTTCACCAGCCACCACACTTCACAACCTCATGAGAAAATATTGCAGGATTCCCTTCCGTTCCTAGGAGTAGGTACAGATATGGCAGGAAGGATGGTAGTTATTTCCCACTGTAGGAAAAACGTATAGAAAAGCGGTGAAGACAGGACAAACGACACACCTGCTGATGTGACTTCTGGATGTCCACGTGTATTTTTATGAGATAAGAACCATCTGGAAACTGTCAGACAGTTGAGTTTGGGATTTGGGTCTTAGTTCTCTGTTGTCGCTGCTGTTCATTTTATGTAGGAAAACAGGAGCCAGGGTGGCCCTTGAGATCTTGCTTCTCCTCTAAAACATTCTCCTCTAAAACCTCGGGACTTGAACGTGAGGCCATAAAGTTGATGTATCGTGGGGCTCTGAAAACAGTCAAGCCTTTGCTGATTAACATTCTGTAGAGTTGAGTGAATTTGCTACTCATATTAAAAAGAACACCAAACCTAGCCTAAAAACTTCGTGAACCCAATGATTTACCTAGAACAACAAACACGTTCATTTGGCTTTGTTACTCGGTCGGGCAAAAGTAGGTTTACAGTTGTGAGTATGCAAAACACAGAGTTTATTCTTGTATTATTTTTTAGGTATTGTATTATCTTTCATATAATTAACTGTAAACGTACTTTTTCCCTACACTGTACAAAATGCTGAGAAGCTAACACCTGCGGGTTATGTTCGTAAAAGGCTTAACTTTTTTTACAATTCACAGTATTTCCTTTAGTTATAATTTGTTGGGGGAATGAAAACATAAGTTATTTCTTTCAAACACACAATTTACTTTGTAAAGATGAGTTTTTCTAATAGAACTTGATTGAAATTAGCATTTGCCACTTGGGTTATTATTCCCAGCTGTTCAACCCAATATGAGCTCTAGAATCTAGTAATGTTGATGGGTGTCCATGGGTAATGTGAGAGATACTTCTTTTCAAAGCACAGATGGAAAATGAAATGCAGGTAGACGGGACTTCAGTTCTTAAGTTTTTCCCATCCCAATCTGTTCCCTATCAAAGAACTTCAGCATTGGCTCTGAGTACGTGTTTCTCCAAATTCCTATTTTCTGCATTTAAAAACAACTCAGAAGAAAAAAAACAACTCCAAGCAATTGTACATCAACTTACATCATTTGGTTTTCAAGCAGCCTTCTCAAGTAAGATCAAAATCTCCCCCACAGACCAAACCGAAAGTTTGCTTCCCAAACTTGGGCAAGATTCAGAATATAAATCACAGATGCTCGTCAAGTCCTTGTAAGCACGTGACGGCTCTGAGGGAACTCATGCACAGAAAACCTGTCTGGTTTCAAGAGGCAGAAAAAGCCCAGTTCTGGTCAGCATGTGGGTTCCATTTGCTTCTGCACCTCTCATCAGTCCTAAGCCAAACCCGCCTGCTCCCTCTTCACAGAGTGACAGCTGAGTGTGGCAAACACAGCTTGGCCAGAAACAAGATCTGTAACCCTGTTCAAGGTTCATCTTGGAGCACATCTTACCTCTACGTTTTCACTGACCTCCATGAAACAATTAACAAACAAGTCAACCTAACTCACAACTCTCTCAGGAGAGTAGTCACTTCCCCAAGTGCTCTAGAACTCAACTGTCTGAAATGTCACCATTTGTCACTGGGCATGGAGGTCTTCTACCTTCTAGGTGACGACTGTGGAGGAACAGTGCAAGGC
This sequence comes from Trachops cirrhosus, assembly GCA_028533065.1. Taxonomy (NCBI): domain Eukaryota; kingdom Metazoa; phylum Chordata; class Mammalia; order Chiroptera; family Phyllostomidae; genus Trachops; species Trachops cirrhosus. Next base: position 18,194,623 of record CM052548.1, read on the forward strand.
CACAGCACCAGCTCTTTGAAAGGGTCACCAAGCTAGGGTGGAGGACTCTCAGGGCTAAAGAACACCCTGGTGAATCAGGTGAGAAGGAAAGGAAACTCCAAAGCTCCAAAAGTTGTTAGCCACTCAAATTCCACAACTAGCAAAAATAAAAAGTGGTGAGGGAAAGGGAGGCAATTGAAAGAGATCACAGAATTAAGCTTCATGGAAGTTTCCACAGAAGTCTTTTATCATATTTAGTCATGATCTACTAAATGGCAACAGGTAAATTCTCCTGCATTCAACCCTGTGAAGCAGAAGCAGCCAGAAGATAGTTAAGAAGTCACATGGTGGGAAATTTCTAGAAAAGTATTACCTGACAATGTCATCTTTGGTTTAAACCAGCTCATTTCCCCCCTAAAATAAATAGATATTATTTGTAAAATCAGAAAATAAAAGAAAGTAGAAATCAGGAAGAAAACAAAAGAGAAATGTACAGAAGGCTTAAGAGAAAGAAGTGAGAGAGAGAGAGGGAGAGTGAGAGAGAGAGAGAGAAACACTAATTCTTTAAAAACCCAGCCCTGGCTGGTGTGGCTCAGTGGATTAAGTTCTGGCCTGTGAATCAAAGGGTCCCCGGTTGGATTCCCAGTCAGGGCACATGCCTGGGTTGCAGGCCAGGCCACTCAGTTGGGGGCATGTAAGAGACAACCACACATTGATGTCTCTCTCCCTCTCTTCCTCTCTTCCCCTCTCTCTAAAAAATAAAATCTTTGAAAAATATAAATAAGGAGAACGCAGTAGGATAGTCCCCTTCTAGGAAGAGGTGCCAGCACAATGACTGCTCACTTTGCCCACACTTGGATGAAACTGAAACTTACATTTGTAATGAAACTGCTTTTATTTCTCCAGGATAAAAAACTCAAGGATATGAAAATCCTCCTTGGCATGAGCCTCAGCATCAGTGACATAGTTGGAGCATTGGAGAGGTTTTTCAATAACCCTTCAGAAAAGGAAGCTGAGTGCCTGTGCCACTAGGCCCTTTGCTTATGTTATTCCAGTAAACTCTAGCCATCATTTATCGACATAGTCAACATTATTCCTACTTCATGCAAAGAAAACAAACTCAAGAGGCTGCCTGAGTGAAGTTCGCACAGCTGGAAGAGAAAGGATTTGAATTCAGACCGTGTGGCCCTGGAAATTGTGTACACTCTGTCTACCCCACATTGCCTGTGAGTGTGAGCACCTGTATCTCAAGAACCTGCTTCCTGTATTTTATAAACGCAAGTTTCATGCAACCTAACACAGACCTTAAACTCTGGCAACCACAGCTATTTTCATCTTAGCACTAGTACACTGCTAACACAAGAATATTTGCGGGGGGGAGTTGCATTCAATATATTTCTTAGCCAGCTGCTACATTCCTAATAACATCAATTTGTTTAATTCAATCCCACCACTACACTTTAGTTGCTCTTGTCATTCCAACTGTCAAGTGAGGTGAGGACCATCTCCTGGTCCACCAAACCCCCCACCAACTCCCTCAGCCAATCCCCCCACTGTTGTCCATGTCCTTGGGTCATGCATAGATGGCATAGATGTTCTTTGACTAATCCCTTCACCTTCTTTCAACCAGTCTCCACCTCACCCCCCCCCACCCCTTACAGCTGGGTTGACAGCAATTGATAGTTAATTATTTCCTCCATTTTGAAAGTCTTTATTCACTTGATTTTCAGAGCATTAAGCTGTCCAGTTTTCCTTCTGCCTCACTAATGATCCTCAATAGTCTCCTTTGTAAGCGATTTCTCTTCTTCCCTCTTATTTATCTACATCAATTCCCTCATTGATTTTATGCATTGTTTCAGCTTCGTATACCATCTAGATACCCCATAAGCTCCAGAATTGCCCTGACATCTTCCAAAAGACATCTAACAGGCAGCTCAGGCTTCACATATCCCAAACAAAACCCTTGCTGACTCCTCCAATCATGACCCGCCATCAATCCTTCCAATTTTGGTAAATGCAACCTCCATTTATCCAGTGGCTCTGGTAAAAATTCAGTAGCCATTCTTAAGTTTTTTCCACCTCACACACTACATCAAACCCAATAGTAATACTCTGGCTCAACCTTAAAAATTTGTTTCTACAATTGAAACACTTCTCCAGTGTCTGCTGCCATTTTCCTATCTCAGATACCATCACCTCTCACATATACAACTGCAGCAATCTCCACATCCCACCCCCAGCTTCTTCTCTTACATGTTCAGAGTCTACTTCTAACACACACAGGGTAAGATCCAGCTCTTTGCCTACAAGTTCTTACATGAGCTTATTCGGCCTCCCTCTATGATCTTACCTCCAATTCTCCCTCCCGCATTCCTTCCCACTAGCACTCCCCTTCCTGTTGTCCATCAACTCACAAACCCATTTCTACCTTAAAGCCTTTGCATTTGTTATTCCCTTTGCCTAAAGTGCTCTGCCACCACATCTCATGATTCATCCTCTTATTTCAATGATCTCCTTAAAGAGATCTCCCCATCCACTCAAATCAATAATATCTTCCTCCATCTTTGTTCTACAGTGTCTGTTGCATTTGATTTTACTGAATGCATTCCTAACATATTCCACATTGTTTTATTTATTGTCTATTTCCCACTAGGATACCAATTCTACACGGGCAAAGACTTTGCTGCATTGTTCTCAGTGGTAAATCAGTGTATAGAACAGTGCCTAATACACATTAGGTCTCCTAAAATATTTATCAAGTGAAAAAGTGAATCAATGACTAAGAGTAAGCAAAAGAAAATTGGTGAGAGGTAACATTGCAAAAGTAGACAAGGGTCAAGGGACTGTGGGTCTTGAAGGCCACAAGAAGTAGTTTGGATTCTCTCCAAATGTTATATAAAACCTACATAGACTGGGTGGGAGTGGGCCAAGGGGGTAAAATGGGAGACATCCTAATAGTGTCAACAATAAAAAATTTTTTAAACCTACATAGGACTTTTTTTCTTTTTTATTGAATTTATTGGGGTGACATTGGTGAATAAAATTAAATAGGTTTCAGGTGCACCATCTGTATATGGTATTGTGGGTTCACCACCCCAAGTCAAGTCTCCTTCCATCACCATTTATCCTCTCCCCTTTATCTTCTTCTACCTTTCTCCACCCCCTTTCCCTCTGATTTCTCTCACTGTCTGTGTCTATGAGTTTTTTTTCTTAATCCCTTTACCTTTTTCACCCAGCCCTCCAACCTTCCTCCTCTCTGACAACAATAAGTTTGTTCTCTGTGTCTATAAGTCTCTTTCTATTTTGTTTGTTAGTTATTTTGTTCATTAGAGTCTACGTATGAGTGAGATCATATGGTATTTGTCTTTCTCTGGTTTATTTCACTAAGCATAATCATCTAATGTTTTAAGAGATGACTAACTGCTTTGTGGAGAATGATATATGACTTTATGAAATTTCTTGAAAATCTGTGTGCAAGTAAGATTTTGGTACATTGAATAATAGTCTTAAGATATTATAGTATCCTTAATTTTATAAAATAAAGAATCCATGGTCAGTGAAACTATTTTACGGTAACAGGTTTTCCTATTAAGGTGGAATAAGAGCTGAAACAATTACAGCTATGAACTAAGCAGACTTAAAAGAAAACAAATCTTAATATAGAGAAAGAAGACTTATCCCTTATTTCTGTCCCCTGCAAACTTGTGGACCTAGGTCTTTTTTATTGTTTATTTGAAAAAGAAGAAAAATATTGACTCATTATCCGACTTTTTTTAATTTTTAAAAAGATTTATTTATTTTTAGAGAGAGGGAAAGGGAGGGAGAAAGAGAGAGAGACAAACATTAATGTGTGGTTGCCTCTCACATGGCCCCCACTGGGGACCTGGCCACTACCCAGGCATGTGCCCTGACTGGGAATTGAACCCGTGACCTTCCCATTCACAGGCCGGCATTCAGTCCACTAAATCACACCGACCAGGTGTTTTTCAAGGTACTTTCACCTCAAGCTGGTGGAAAGTAATGTATAAATATAGAAGCAAAATACAGTGTGAAAAGACCAGGAGAGAAAATTGTAAGACAAAGGAAGTTACCTTCAAAAGCTGGACTCATTGAAGCTTATTTTTTTTCCTTACCAGAACAATATAACTTCTCCCAGAATAAGAATGAAGGCCTGCAGCTGGTTAATAAATTCAAAACAAACACTGATGTACACAGAAGATACAGAAAACTTTACATGTTCTTGCTCTACTTCATGGAAGTGGGGAGCCATATTTTGTGATATTCACAAAGGTTGTGATATCCACAATCTTGAAAGTGATTTAAACAGAAATAGCGATGCTCCATGCCTGTTGGCGTAGCCCCTTTCTCATCTCTGACATCTCTGGAATAAACAGAGCCACTACCCTAAGGGAATTCTCAGGATTGGGAAACCAAGGCCAAAGCTTGCCTGAGTAGCATGGGAAGCCCAGACAGTTACTAACAAAAAAAGGCCTCAAACCCCCGGTCCTTGCCTTCCCTTGCCCCTTTCATGTTTTCTTCAAGACTGTTTATATGTAGAAGATGGTTTCGATTAAGGTAATGCAAGAAACCAATTCAACCCCATGAGTCTTGCACACAGAAATGTGAAACAGATGAGAAGTTCATTTACAGTCGGTTGTATATCAACAAACAGAAAGAAGAACACCCCCCATACTCACACACAAAAGGACGGGTGGGTTTGAGGCAGACTTCCTAATTAAGGACTAGCAAACCCAAACCGAAGGTAATACATCCCTCTGGGGGTGGGTGTTGGGGGGATAAGAAGGAGCTAAGGAAATGGGGGTAGCACCTGAGTGATAAAAATGAGTTCGGAAGGCACGCATGCAACAATGACAACATTTGTACACAGAGACAAAGTGGAGCAAACAATGAAGAATGCAATTTTAAATTAAGAGGAAAACAGAAAATGTGGGTTTTTTAAAAAATAGTTTTTCCTCTACTTAATTGAATAACAACCTCAAAGTTAAATGTTGTTAAACTGACTGCAAGCACCTGAAGACAGGAATTATGTCTTACCCCTTTTCTTTCTTGAATATCAGGAAATCATTCAATGTTAAATAATAATAATTGAAGAAGAGAAATAAGGAGGAACAAGCGAAGAAAAACAGTCAACATTCTTATCCGAGGCCTCTTTGCTATCTTGCAATAAGAAGTAAAATAGGCAAACGTAGATCCACACAGTTTGGGGGCTTTCTTCATTTAAATAATTGACGTAAATTGCTAAGTCAAAATCATTCTGTTTATAGTAAGGACAACTGTCTAAATCAAAACAAATATTTAAAGTACACATTCCAAGCACAGTTTTGCAAACTGGCACAGGATCCTTTCACATCTCATGAGAATTAGGGTTGTGGTACGACCTTGCAGACCTAGGTGAGGTAGGAGGAGGAAAAGGGAACTCCATTCCTCTGCACCCTGCAAACCTTCCTGGGGTCCCTATGGATATCCCGGCTCCTCCTTTTCCTGGCCTTCCCTCTCCCCAAGACTCTGCAAGGCGGACAGAAGGGAGCTGCCCCTATGACCTCTGGAAGCATTTCACTCATTCCCAAGATGCTTTCTACACTGCCGAGAACACGACCAGGAGGAATTACTGATCTCTGTAGGAGAAAGACGGTCCCCTTTTGCTGGATCTCAGTGCTTAAACAGGGCTTGGCATTGTAATCTGCCAGAGGGGAGAATCAGTCTGGCTTCTGCTTTTAAACACAGATAAATGCACTCTTCCGTAGAACGTCTGGACGCTTTTGATGGTAATAATCACTCCGAGTGATTTGGTTAAGCTAGAATAATAATTCTATCCAATTTAGCATTGCTCGTGTCAGGGGAGACAAGACTGATCAAAAGATTCTGAAAGTAGGAATCTGGGTCAGCAAGTGAGCCTGACAGACACTGCAAGTCCGGGCAAGCACTGCCCAAGACACGTGGCCAGCGGGCTCATGAGGACGAAAGGATAAACTGTGGAGCCACGTGAGACACCTGAAATGAGTTCTGTGCAAACAAGGGGATCCCATAATCCGGGCTGACATCTTCAGGCAGGGGTTTCCACCGAAGGGGACCTGATTAAATAAATGCATTTACCTCTAGCAACCACTAAGCTCTGAAATTTAGCATAAAGGATAAAAATAGTACAATTAACAAAAACAAAGGAGAATTGTATGTGCCACTATGTCAATAACACTTTAGAAAATGGAAATTCCAAGCACTAGTTTCAACAAACTCAATGGAGTCCAAAAGGCAGGCTCCCATCTGCCTAAATTAATTTGCAGCTGGGGTCCCAGCCAGCCAGGTGGGGATTCGGGAGGGGCTGATGAAACAGGAGTCATTCAGTCATTGCAGGGAACAGGGAACATTCCAGATCCGGTCCCTGACTCTTTTAGCTGGTTGACTGTCCCCTAACTCAGACAAGAGGCAGGAGGTGTATTCTCTGATGTATTGGACCAAAAAGGTTCTCCCAGGGCAAGGGTGAAACACCTCACGGAAATCAGGATCGTATCACATTTTCCGTGTTGAATGTTAATGTTCTGCTGTGTGAGTGAACAAAAGTTCCTAAGTCTGGGGTTGCAGCCTGAGGAGATGGGAGGAGAGGAGTTTATAGGGACCAGCAGATCCGAATTATCCTGTGGGCAGAGGGCTCGGTCTTCCCGGGAATCACAGCAGAGTCATCACACCTCATTGCTCTTAGTCAGTAATTAAATAAAATGAGAGGAAAAGGGGAAAGCCAAAACTTTTTAGCATGTCATTTTAATACACACCACTACAACAGAGAATTCAAACATATACAGAAGTAAAAAGAAGGGTGCAGGGAGCCCATTACCCACACTCAGCCACTACGAACTTCAGCAAGGACTAACTTATGGCCTGTCACGTTTCACGTTCACTCCCTTCCTTCCTCGGCACTCGTTTTTATCCCTTATTACTTGGAAGCAAATCTTACTCATCACGTCATTTCTTCCACAAAGAGGTCAGTGTGTTTCTCCAAAGAAGTATAGGCATGTTAAAACTTCACAGACCTAGCACTAGCATGTAGGTACACACAACCATCAACGATCCTGTTTAGTGGTTGAGTTTTCTACACTGATTTCTTCTGAATTACAAAAACAGGAAGGTAAACCCCAGAGTCAGGATATCATGGTGTTAGAAAGCTATTTAGAGATATCTAAATGTCCTTAGTTAACCAATGGAATATCTTCAGGTCAGGGTGTTTAAGTGACCTCCCTCAGGTGAGGTGCTCGTTGGAGGTAAAGTCCAGACTAGCACCCAGGCCTCTCTGGAACTAATGAGCTTCAAGTGAGGGCTGTGTGGATTGTAGAGCTTAGTAAAATCTTCGACCTGCTACGATGACTTGGTAATGTGTCAAATCACCTAAGTGGGGACTATGTTTCCTTGCACGGTGTGAGTCAGGACTAGCCTAAATAAAAGTTTGTCCAAGCTTTACAAGGTAGGAGGCAAGCAGCAGCCATGTCTGCACCGGGAGGATCTGTTGCGAGTCAGGTGCTGAGCTCACACCACACGCTGTGGCAGATTCGCTGGGTCGCCTCATTGGCCTAGGGCAACATCCAGGCGCCGGTTCTTCCAGCAACTCCCTGGTCTCCTGCTTAGCTTCTCCGTGGCACAGCACAGCAGCTCTGTTGCAGTCACCCGTACCATCCAAGTAGGAAGTTTAGAAGCACAGACCGCCTCGAGGTCCAGTGAGAGACAGACACAAGTTCCAGTGCCTCCTCACAGTTTTCACTGTATCACTGACCTCCCACACCTCACGGGCTATTCCCCTTTCCAACCTCTCCCAGCGGAGTTCGGCCCAGCACTGGCACTGGGGAGCGTATTTATGTAATGTCATGCCCCCTCCTATAATGGCGTAAAGTCAAATCTCTAAAATAAGTTCCTTTTATTACTCAGTGTGGTTCTCATTGAACCCTCATTTACACACCCGCATGACCAATGGCACTAAAATCAATTAATGATGTATGGTTTAGATGCATTTGAAAATTGTTATCGGCTACCATGTTTTATCATGGTGGTGTCTTTTAAGATAGCACATTTCTCCAAATCATGAAAAAAAGTCTCTGAAATTAACGTGTAATTTTAATTTGTACAACACCTTAAACTTTGTATAGTCTGCTCACCTTCATTATTTAACTTCATCAATTTACAAGAAAATGTAGGCATTTTGCAAAGGAAGTTTTGGGGGCTTCTTAATAATTGTGAACAAGCTTAATTGAATGGAAGTCAGAAAAACTATTTCGTTAGCAGTTTAGAATGGCAGGGCTGTTCGGCTGAGTTTCCTGTTTTTCTGCAGAGGCATCGTGGAAACTTACTTCAAAGTTAATTAGTTGGTCCGAAGGTTGCGGGTTATTGTTAAGCTGATTAGCATAGTTAGGGTAAGGGTCTGGTTTTCTGTGTGGGGCATTGAGTGTGAGGCCTGTTGAGAGAATTACCTAAAAATCTCATGGAGGCAAATGCATCTTGGGAGATGAACAAGTGATGGAAGAAGTAGTCGCAAAAATGAGTCATGACTTCATTTATTTATTCAACCCTTTGTCCACAAATATTTATTGAAAACAGACTACGATTCTCTGAATATAAAGTAGTGAACAAGACAAATGAAAATCTGCTTGCAGGGAGCTCATTCTTGTTGGAATGTGGATGTGGATAAACAAATGAAAGATAAATAAGCAAGCAAAAATGGCATAAATACTATACATGACAAAAATACAAAGGGTAGTAAGTGCTATAAAACTGATAAAATAGGGTAATGGCAGAAGAGTGGGTCCCGTGGGTGTCCTCTGTGGCAGGTGGCCAGGGAAGACGTCTCCGAGGAGGTGACATCTGTGCTAAGTCACAGGCGGTAAGACTGAGCCACACAGCTATCCTGGAGGAAAGCACTCCGGCCCAGGAGCCAGCACCGAAGAAGTGAGTGGAGGAGTCCAATGAGCCTAAAGCATGGGGAAGGCCGGGAGGGGAAGACGCACAGCCCTATCACGCAGAGCCTTAGGAGCCCTAATCACTGCTCTGGGAAACTGTGAGAGACTAGACGCAGAGAAGAACTCTAATCTGATTGAGGTGATGAAGAATCTCGCTGGCTAGAAAATGAGAACTGGAGGAGGAAGACCAGGAACAAAATGAGCCATCTTGTTGAGGGCATTTTCCATGACGTGGTGAATCGTAGCTACGATTAGAAAGGACTAGATTCCAGAGGGTAGTAAGTTTCCCCTCAAGGTCATCCAAACCAACAGCGAGGTAATAATCTGTGGGCTTCCTTCCACAGCCGGGGAGTGGCCGCCGGGCCAGCCCCACCGCCGTGCGACATCGGGCAGCGGTCAGGCCCGGTGCTGCGTCTCGCTGAGCTGAGTGGGCGGTGCGAATGGGCCTTCCCCGCTGGGGGTCAGAGGGGGCTGCCGAGAGCCTGTGCACCCCGGAGCGGCACTGCCAGGTCACACCGCACTGAGTGTTCTCCTCCGTCCTGAAGGGGCTGGGAAAGCTGTTGGGACTCACGTGAGGAACTGGGCTGGCCGGGCAAGGTGCATCATCATTTCAGAAACATCTTAGTTGTGACTGATTTATGTCCTCAGTAGCTTGTTTTGTTACCATCTGTGTTTCAAATATTTGGACGTCAAGTTTTACTGCTTCAGAAGACCTCAGACAAAACCCTTATGGTTTTCCTTGCAAGGCATGCGGGGGCCTCCAAACGAGCTGTCAGAGAAAGGGGCATGAGTCTAACCTAGCAGTGGGGTTAGGTCTTTCTAGAATGCCCCGCAGCCCAAAGCACAGTGTCTGCGGGCAGGCAGCAATGCAGCTGTGATTCGTCTGGGCTGCTTTTGCTCTAAGATGTCAGAGCTGGTGAGTTAAGTAGGGCACTGCTTCAGATCCCCGAGTGGCAGAATCAGGGTGCTGGAGAGCTCTGAGCGAGGAAGAGAAGAACACACCATCGGAACAAGACATTTTCAGGTATAAGAGCAGGCAGAGGTTAAGAAGCTATCCCAACCCTAGATGACTACCTTGTGGTTAGAACTGTTTTCCAATTGGACAGCAGAGGCCTATCTGGACCCCAGGTGGTCCTAGAATTGCTGCAGGCCTGCTGCTGGGGCTGAGGCCACGCTGGTCTGCACTGACTGAGGCACCAAGCAAGCCTGAGCTCACAGCTTAAATCCTGCCGTTCCTGCAGCTGAGTGAACACTGGAGGAGGCATGCCCGAGAGCCACCAGGGAGTTTAATGCTGGCTGTTACGGAAAACATCCTTTGTTTGGTTCATTATTACACATTCTCCTTTGATTTTTCCGTGCAAATTTTTTTGCCTGCTCATCATAACCTCCTTTACACAGGACTGATAAGATGCAGGATGCTAGGTAATGAGATAGCCATCACTACCCAAAAGTTTATTTACACTTGTTGAGGTGGGATAGTGGGTTCTAGCTACTTCTAGGCCGAACGGTGGTTAAATATCAACTTTTGTTTAAAGGAAAAGCCTTTGCTTCAGAACTTATATTGTCTACTTCTCCTTCATGGTCTAAGTCAGGGGGTAGCAAACTCTTCAGTAAAAGGCAACATGGGAGACGTTTTAGGCTTTGTGGGATGTACGGTCTCCATTGCAGTTCTACTCAGCTGTAGACAACAGGTAAACAAATGGGCGTGGCTATGTTACATTGAACTTCATCCACAAAATCAGGTGACGGGCCAGATGCGGTCTGCGAGCTATTTATCTTGACCCCTGGTCTATATCAGCATTCTCCACACTTTTTTAGTCACGTATCTTATAAATGCCTACCAACATGTAAATACACACACACACATACACGCACACATATTATATCTGATATAAATAATACATGTACTTTACAGTCTATACAGAGCAACATGTACACAAAGCAGTAATTTTTAAAAACTGTGATGAAAATATAAATGACCTGAAAGGTCCCAAGTGATCGGCCTGTGTACACAGTGGGGTATGTGCACCCTGCCGTGGACATCCCTTATGCTAACTCAATGACAGCACAGGAGCAGACGTGTGCATTATGTTTCTGCACATGGATGTTCTCACTCGCCTTACAACCCGCTTCATGGTCCAAATGTTGAAGGCAAAGTGAAAATAGCTTTGAAGCCAACTACAAACCTAGATTTAATTCTGTCTCCTCCATTTTACTAGACATGGGACCTTGGGGAAGTAAACTTCTCCCAGCTTGGTTTTCTCCTCTAAAAAATTAACGTAATAATATCCAACTACATGTTTGACAAGTGGATTTAAAGCTTCATTTTAGATGCTCAATGAAGTGCCTAGAAAGTAGTAAGAGTCCCAAGAACAAGTCTTTCCTCCCAAATTAAAAGACAAGTTGAACCCAAACGTTGTATCTGTAGCCATGAGCAGCAGCGGAGCTCCCCATGCTCTTCCTCCCCATCCTCTTCCTCCCCCTGTTCTCGCTTCTTCCTTCCCGGCCACTCGCCCGCCAGGCCGCCTGACCTCATCCCTTGGGTGGGGCGGGGGGGGGGGGCGGGACGGACACGACACACAACACAGCTGTGCTGCCACTGGAAGGGCTCTAGGGTTCCACTCGTCTTTCTGCCTTAGCTACGTCTCTGGTCCCCACGGAGACAATTCCCCACATCATAACTTGCTTCCTGCTAAATGAAGCGATGGACTGACGTCTTTAATTTCTCTGCACTCTTTAGAGTTGATTTTCTGGGAGAGGTAGGGGGCCTAGCGTGGAACCCACATCCACCTGACCACCACTGACCAGCCCAAAAAGCAATAAAACTTACATTTTAATCTCCAGGGTGTCTTCTTTATCTTCTGGGAAAAGATTAAAAAGCCCTGGGCTGTGAGTCACAGACAGTCATCAGGAGTTGGGAAGGTAATGGCAGAAAGATCTCCGGGCACTAAACAAACGGTGTGCTGTGCTCCTAGCTCTCTAGTCGCCAGGCTGGGATGTAAAAAATCAGCTCTAACAGGACGGGGCTGACGCTGTAATTTCTTCTTCCTCTCTTGCCTGCAGAGAATGGCCACTCGGGCCCAGTGAGCACCGATTTCTAGTTGTTCTGTATCACGGTGATGCAGCTCTTCCGTCCTTCACACAGAGAGGACTTCCGTCGGTAAACCTCGACTTAGGGACAGGACCCGTGGGGACCCCAGGAACCCGAAGGCCAGCTCTGAGAGAAAGGATGCTAAGGCCCCGTCACAGTCAGAAGTACCGAATGCAAGTTCCTTCCCATAAACTCCCGCGGAGAAACACATTGCCACTGTGCTCCACGTCTCTCCAGCCGGTAATGAAATGAACAAAACGCGATCCAGACTATCCTATCTCACTTCCCAGGTCATCTCTCTAAAACCAAGCCGTTCTGGATTCATACTGAACAGGACAAGACCGTTGTGACCCGGCAGCGGGCGCTGGTAATGTGACCTGAATCAGATTCCCAGGACCCCAGCAAGGCGACATGGAGGAATCCATGCGAACCTGCTCTGAGCTGGTCAGTAGAACAACTTCAAGTTTCATTATCGATATTTTTCAGCTGTCTGTGGGCTCCGCGCACTTGGCTGGATCTGCTGGGTTGGTACCGGGAGATCAAAGACTATCCTTCGCTTCAAAGAGGCCCATCCCGGAGGAAATGAAAACCTCCTGGGAGCTGGAGACTTGCGTTTGTTCGCACTCGCTCTCCCCAGCAGCCTCTCCTCCGTCCGGTGGTGTTACGGCGCCCCCAGCGTCGGTTTCGCCTCCTTAGTGATGGGTTCCCCCGTCTGAAAGGGCCCATGAGCTGAGTCTTCTGCAAACAGTGCTTCTTTGAGGTTAATTTTTAGAGGCTTACATTCATGTGTCTTTGTAATTTTATTTGTACATTTCAAAACTAACAAAAAGAACAAAATATAATACACTACATATCTGTGTATCCATCCCCCAAAATCAATAAATGTTAACATTTTGCCACATTGGCTTCAGAATCATATTTTTAAAAAGTAGAACATGAGAGTTTCAGCTACAATCTCCATCCCCCAATCTCCTTCTCCTCTGGCCCCCCAGAAAATCAGTATCCTGATTTTGGGATTTACCCTTCTTTGCAAGGATTTTCAAGTTTTGTTTCAACATTACCATTTATATAAATGTTATCATTTTGTCATTTGCTTTCTTTAGTCACTATTATGCTTTCATTATGTATCAGTTATGTCTCAATAAACCTGAAAAAATGTGTTTTTAAAAATTCTCCACGTTATTCCCTATAATTTAGCTCATCCAGTTTAACCATCACACAGCCTGCCAGTGTGCCCCAGGGCTTCTGCCCATCTTCCCACTGATGCCGCCCACATTACTTCCTGTTTTTCACCGCCATACAAAATGCCTCAGTGAGTGTTCTCACGTTTAGATCATTTCATCCATCATACCTGTATATGCCTTGCTCTTCAGATATTTATCAGTCTCCTTTTAGGTATATGAAAAACAAAATAAAAAAGAAATTGGAAGGGAAAACGTTCAGCTCACCCCTCATCCTAATGTTCACATGTGCACCCACAACAGAAACTTTCTGTGCTCCCCAAACACGTGTTCTGAATAAAGAAACACTTAGCCAGTGTTTTCAGCGACTGGGGTATCACCGGTGGCGGCAGCAAAGTAACTCAGAGTGTGTCTGTTAACTTTCTGAGGGCTGTTTTTTTCCTAAGGGTTTGCTATTCCAGGACCAAAGGATCAACGTGATCATAGTTTCCCTTCTGTGGAAGAGAAACTACCCAACTTCCAGAATATGGCTCATTTCTGAGTTTCAGTTCATAGGAGAGTTTTTTCCCAGGGGATCTTCACACTGTGGTTGAAAATGGCTGATGCTGGGGTCCTTGACTATGGAAACGTCTGTCGTTCTGTGATCCGCTCGTGGCGGGGCCTGAACTGCTCTTCTTCAAACATAGACCACAGCTCTAGCAAACATGTAGTTCCCGGGTTTTCCACCAGGGGCGTTACTGCTCTTCTCCAGGATGTGAGGCTGCTCATCTCGGGGGTCCAGGTCAGGTGCTCCTGGCCCCGAGCATGAGCCCTCTCTGCTCTTCCAGCACCCCTTCCGAGTCGGCACCTCCTCCCCGGGCCAAGCGGCCAGCAGGCCTCCTGTGCTCCTCGTGGTCACAGCACTAGAGTAATCGACTCTGACCTGAAGGCTTGTTTCCTGCCCCCCCCCCCAGAACCAAAGCATTCAGCTGAATTTGCAACCCACACCTCCCAAAATGTTATCAGACTCTAGACATGTCCATCATCAGCTTATTTCTCATTCCCCACAATTTACTGACCTCATCTCATCCTGTGTGGGCACTTCTCCCTTGCAAACACATCGGATCCCCTGTCCCCCTGCCGTGCTGACATCTTTCTAGATATAAGTCCACCAACTTGTCTATCAATTACTTTGTCTGTCAACTCAAGGTCAAGAACACCATCAGCCATTAGTCTGACTCTGTTTATATGAAAAATTCAGTGTGTGTCTACCAGGCACCAAGTCAGGTCTGGGAAGAGAGCACAGCCCTGGTCTTAAAGGGGTACAGTACTGCACAGGTGGCGAACACAAAGCCCGAGGGCCGAATCCGGCCCTCCACCTTGTTTGATCCGGCCCGTCATCTTGCGTCTACCCAGGGGCAGCGCCAAGCTCTCGCTTAACTGTTAAGGAGCAGTTACATTTATACGGTCCTAAAACTACATTCGGCCCTTTGAAGGCAACCGCGAGGCAGATATGGCCCCTAGTGAAAGTGAGCCCGACACCCCTGGTGTACTAAGGCTGACAAAGGCACCTCCAGTGCTGCGTGATGAGGGGCTACAAGGCACACCAGCCACAGACCAGGCTTCCCAGAATTGATTTCGCGGGACTCCTGAAGCAGGCAGTGAAGACAAGCAAAGGGCTGTGGGAACATTATTTTGAACAGAGCAAGCAACCAATGCAGAGGCCCGAAGGCAGGAGAAAGCAGGTCAACTGCGAAACCTCTCTAAGCGGCACACTGGCAAGCAGAAAACTATGAAAGCCACATAGGGAGCTGTACTCAGCAGACTTTAGGCTCTTTGAAAAGGCAGAGAAACTCAGTTGCTTAACCCGGCCCCTCCCAGAATAGAATCATCTGAAACAAATACACACAGCAGGTAGCGTTGCCACCTGTGACAATACAGGGCTGAGGAAAACAAAGGGAATTCATTCCGTATCTAACCACAACACCTGGGTGCTCTTGCCCATTTCCCTTTGATGAGTCACAGGTGATGTTAAATCAGTCCATGATTTTAAGGTGGGATTGTAGTGGGTCCAGAATGAAGGCGAGAAGAAGGGATTCAAAACAGTACAGTTCCTTCTATATCCATAATTAGATTTAAGTCTGGAAAGGCCTAATAGTGCACGAATATTTGATGAGGCATCCGGACGCATCTCCAGGCAGGACGCCCTCTCACGCCAGGTAAGAGAGTGGTATCGTTCAGGACGGGGACCAGCCCAGAGAGGGTCCACCTCGGGCTGGCCTGTAGTGTGTGGGTTCTTGACTTCCCATAGGAAAGATTTCATAGCATGAGTCCAGGTGATTGTGAGAGCATGTTTATTAAAGCTGGGGACAGTGACACAAAGGAAGGACTCAGGGTCGAAGATGTAACAGGAGAGAGCCTAGGCGGTGCTCTGCTTTATCCCCTAGAAACGGGGGAAAGATGTGAGCCCAGACCGGACCGTTCTTAGGTCACTGGGAAGTGAAGGTCACAGTGACAGAAGTGAGCCAAGGTGGGGCTGCTTTTAGCTCACTGGGAAGTCAGAGAAGAGGGGGCCTTGGAGACAGGATCGGGGGCAAGCCGGAGACGAGCTGCTGCTGCCCGCTGCTCCCCTGCCTGCAAGTCTGGTGGGGACCCTCGGAGTTTAGGAAGCAATAAGAAGCTCACGCCCAGAAAGGGGCGGGGCGTGCTCTAGGGCAAGCCTGCACTGAGTCTTTGTCCTACGGGCATTTCATGTTATTTTTTCTTGTGGGCGAGAATCTTAAGGGAAACTTTCAGCCAAATATTCATCAGCTTTCTAGGTGTATTTTTATATCCGGATGCATCAAAATAAGCATATGGGGGCTGGATTATTCTTTGGTCTGCTGTACTGTTTCACTTCTGTCTTGGGTCGGTCTGGCTCTAATGGGCTTTTGTTACTTGTTCCCCTGACTTCGTCTGTCCTTGGGTTTGGCTAGCACACGTGGCACTAATTAGATCTCTGTTCTCCGCTTCCCAGACCAGGGAGATTGAAGCTATGTATTCTTCGCTTCGGGAGGGGAGGTATAAACTGCTTGCTCTCAAGTGTCCTTGATTAGGAAAGATAAGGTCTTGTGATCTACCAGCTGGCTGTAAATTCCTCAAATTGTTTGGCCTTGTTTAATTTTTTGTCTCGGTTTCCTTATTCCACTTGCCCAGAAATTTTCCCAGCTTCCTACTCTCCTGTCACAATATCAGTTCACAAAAGTGACACTACAAGAGCCACTGGTTAGCACAGATAGCAAGAGAGGTGGTGGAGGTCACGTTCAGTGTGGAAACAGTGACTTTACAGTGAATCAAATGTTGATGACTGCCATTTTCCCCAGGGTCTGTGGCTATTTGGCCTTACATGAACCACCTATGTGGGAACTAGGCATGAGAGGGACCAGACGGACCCCAACAACAATACTAATAATAGTAGGGGAAAAGAAAAAGGAAGTGGAAAAAAATGCAAGAAGAAAGAAGAAATAAAAGAATTCAGTTAATTCTCCTGGATCAGACAAAAAGTAAATCATGGCTCCTTTGTTTTTGATGGGACCTATTCACAATGATCAAGCACAAACCCTTTTTGTTTATGCCAGTACACGACAACGAATTCACCAGAATTCGTGCTCTCTGGAAAACGGTGCGGTTAAGTGAAGACTAAAATATAGCTAGAGCAGATGCTGCCCTCCTGTGGAAGATGGTGGTATTGCTAATTGTCTTGTGATGATTTTAACTGGGAGATTATGCATTTGTGGACCCACCTGCGCCTATTATTTAGCCTATGTTCATTTATTCTGATATAATTACTTTTGCACAAATATATTTGAATTTTTCTATAAATAAAATGTTTTAGATTACTAATTAAAATTAAATTTGTCCCTTAAGACCTTGTTTTTTAAATCAAGAAATCCATTTTGTGAAATTCATTTTGTAAGTCATGATCAGCTTTCTTTTTAAAAGTCATAAAATAGAACAGAAAATAACAGATAGAAAATATTAGAAAGGACTGCACAGATTCTTAGCAAGACCCCTGCACACGAAGAATTGGTCATCGTGAAGTGCAAGTGGCGTAAGCCCCAGCTGATGGGAATAATGTGACAAATGCATGTCTTAGCTAGCGAAGGTCACTTAACCTTTTTCTCACTAGTATGTCGTCTTATTTCCTGGCCTGTGATAGTTAATTTCACCGTCTACACAATGGACCAATGTGGTAGGCATAATTCTAAGGTGCCCCCCCAAGACTGACTGCCCCCTAGTGTACAGTCTGTATAATTCCTTCTTGTGTGCATTCTGAACACCTGTATAAAGTGGAGCATCCACGTCACCAACCTGTTGCCTCCTGAGCTCATCAATAGGAAGATTATTCAGGTGAGTCAAATCTAATCAAGGCAGCCCTTAAAAGCAAGTTGGCCTCTCCCGAAGGAGACTTGAGGCAAAAGGAGAAAACCGGGTGACAAAGTGGGGTGTTTAGGAACTGAGGTGGACCCGGAACAGGCACGCTGCACAATAGCGGACCCAGTCCTACGACTGTAAGGATGTGAATTCAGCCAACAGCGTGGATGATCATGGAAGAAGACCCCACGTTTCAGAGGGAAAGCCTGGCCGGGGGATATCTCGATTTCAGCCTGAGAAACCCTGAGCAGAGAACCAGACCTCTGTGAGATAATAAACTTGTGTTGTTCTAAGCCCCTAAGTTTATAGCAACTTGTTATGCAGCAGTTGAAAACTAATACAGTAAATGGTTCCAAATTAATTTTATATTTTACAATTACTTGTGAAGCAAAGTGCAGCATAGCTTTACCTGCTGGCTGCAAAAACGTCAGGACTTTCTTTCCACTGAGTCTGGGTTACAAACTTTAAGGGCGCTTGTCACGACAAGCCCTAAGTTCCTGGCAGTTCTAACTTCTTCGTGATAATTGTCCAACTGTCCTTCAAACTGAGAGCTTGTTCTCACAAGGTCTAAAGAACAATGACGTGCAAAATACAGAGATGGTCAGGTCAGGTTTAACTGCTGGATTTAAAAGTATCAAATTTGTATTATATGAAGAATGTTAACTGGAATCAGAAAACTTTGATTTCATTTGAGTCTCATGAAAAGGTAAAAAGGGCAGGATTTTGAAATCTCTCATTTGTTTTATTAAACATGCAATGAAAATAACCTGGGAGGTATTAAAATAGTCTTAAATCTGAAATCTTACACTTCCCAAAATTAACCAGATACCTGGAAACACAAGATGTGAATTTATTAATAAGTCCCTTGTATATTATTTTTAAAGAATACTAATAAAGCTATTGGAACTATTTTTTTTTGCCATTCTACAACTATTAATTAGAAAGCCTCAAATTTGTCATATTTATATCATGTATAAAAGGAGGAGCAGACAGCAAAAATAAAGTTCTAATGTGTTTTATTTGACTTTTCATGCTAAATAGCTAGTATATTGAAAAGCCACATCTCCGTATTTTATTGTATTTTACTTATTTATTTTGCCTGTTGACCACCTTCACCTGTTTCTCCCTCTTCCCACTCCCTGCCTCTGGCAACCACCAGCCAATCCGTTCTCTGTATCTGTATGAGCTTTTCCCACTTAGAGCGACTGATAGAGCGGTGGGCGCAGTTGGGAAGAGAACAGCAGTAGTAAAGAGAACTGTTCTAAGGTGTTAATAAGGGTGTCATTTGGAAACACTGCTGGCCATCATGCCGCACTTTACATCCCCATGACTTATTTAAACTGAAAGTTTGTACCTCCGACCCCTTCACTCATTTCGCCCACATCCCAACCCCTAACCCCGCCCTTGGCAGCCACCAACCTGTGTTCCGCATCTCTGAGCTCAGCTGTTGTTTGTTAGTGGTGTTTGTTTTTCAGAATCTACATATAAGGAAAATCATATATTTGCCTTTTTGACTTATTTCACTTACTGTAATGCCCTCAAGGTACATGTTGTTGCAAACAGTAAGATTTCATTATTTTTTATGACTGGATAAAATCATATATGTATGTATGATTTATATCTATTTTATATATATATAATATTTTCCTTACCCATTCATCTGTTGATGAACACTTTGGTTTTTCCCATATCTTGGCTATTGTAAATAGCTCTGTAATGAACATAGGGGTGCATATATCTTTTTGAATGGACATTTTCTTTTTGATAAATACACAGATGTGGAATTTCTGGATCATATGATAGTTGTATTTCTGATTTCTTGAAAATCATCTGTGCTGAAGCTTATTGGTTTGATGTATAGTCCCACTTGTTTATTTTTGCTATTATCCCCATTGCTTTTGGGGTCAAATCCAAAAATCATTGTCAAGACTGATGTCAAGTTGCTGCCCACCTAAATTTTCTTCTAGGGGTTTTATGGTTTCAGTTCTTACCCTCAAATCTTTAATTCATTTTTGAGGGTTTTTTTTTTGTATGGTATAAGATAAAACTCCAGTTTTCATTCTTCTGCATGTGACTCTCCAGTTTTCTCAACACGATTAAATGATTTTTCCCCATTGCACAGAGTGGGGCACAAGTAAGTTTGTGGCTGTGCACACAAAACAGTTTTTTCTCATATTATTATTTATTCATTGTTGTATTGTTTCCCACATGGACAATGTGAACTGACTTTCCTGCACCCTGTATTCTTTGCTGTAAGTTAACCGAACATACATGTGTGGGTTTATTTCTAGGCTCTCTGCTTTGTTTCATTGATCTGTGTGCCTGTTTTTATGCTAATGCCATGCAATTTGATTACTAGAACTTTGTAATATAGTTTAAATTTGATTACTAGAATTGTAATATAGTTTAAATCTATATTTAAACTATAAATTATATTTAAATATTTAAACTAGGGAGCATGATGTATCCAGTTTTGTTCTTCTCAAGTCTGCTTTGACTATTTTGGGTCTTCTGTGGCTCCATATAAATTTTAGTATGGTTTGTTTCATTTCTGAGAAAAATGCCATGAAATTTTGATAGAATCTGCATTGAGTCTGTAGATTGCTTTGGGTAGTATGGACGCTGTAACCATGTTAAGTTCTTCCAATCCATGAGCCTGGAATATCTTTTCACTTACTTGTGTTTTCTTCAATTTCTTTCACTAATGTTTTGCCAGTTTAACAGGTATTATTTTGAAGCTTGTAAATGAGATTGTTTCCTTAATTTTTCTTGCTGACAGTTCATTATTAGTATATAAAAATGAAACTGATATTTGTATATTAATTTTTGTATCCTGCAACTTTACTGAATTCATTTATTGTTTTTGAAGGAGTCTTTAGACTTATATATATCATGTCATCTGCAAATAGTGAGTTTTACTTCCCAATTTGAATGCCTTTTCTTTTCCCTCTCTCTCTCTCTCTCCTCCCCCCTCCCCTAATTACTTTAAGACTTCCAATATTGATTGTGTTGAATAAAAATGGCAAGAATAGGCATGCAAGTATTGTTTCTGATCTTAGAGGAAAGGTTCTGGCTTTACACCAGTGAGAATGATGTTAGCTGTGGTTTATCATATATGGCCTTTATTATGGTGAGGTATGTTCCCTCTATACCCACTTAGTTGTTTGTTTTTTTTTAAATCATAAATGGAAGTTGGATTTTGTCAAGTGCTTTTCTACATCCATTAAGATGATCACAGGATTTTTATCATTTATTTTGCTAATGTGGTATGTCCAATTGACTGATTTGCATCCTTGTAGCCCTGAAATAAATCACACTTTACTGGCATGTATTATCCTTTTAATGTATGTCTGAATTTGGTCTGCTAATACTTTAAGAGTTTTGGCATATGTTCATCAGGGATATTGACCTATAATTTTCTTTTTTGGGTTATCCCCATCTGGTTTTGGTATCAGAAGAATGCTGGCATCAGGAAATGTTTGGAAGTGTTTCCTCCTCTTCTGTTTTTTGTTAGAAGTTGAGAAGGATGGGTATTAATTCTTCTTTAAATGTGCAGTAGAATCCACCAATGAAGGCATTTGGTTCAGGACTTTTGTTTGTTGGGAGGTTTTTGATGACTGATTCAGTCTCCTTACCAGAAACTGGTCTGTTCAGATTTTGTTTCTTCATGTTTCCGTCTCGTTAGGTTGTATTGTCCTAGGAATTTATCCATGTCTTCCATTTGTCTTTTTATTGTACAACTGTTCACAGCCTCTTATGATCCTATGTTTTTCTGTGGTATCAGTTGAAACATCTCCTTTCATTGACTTTTGAGTTCTTTCCTCTTTCTTGGTCTTTCTAAAAGTTTGTCATTTTATCTTTTCAAAGAACCAGCTCTTATTTCATTGATCTTTTCTGTTTTTTTAGTCTTAATTTATCTTTTTTTCTCTTCTAACTTTGGGTTTTATCTGTTCTTTTTCTAGTTCCTTGCAGTGTAAAGTTAGGTTTTTTCCTTTTATTGAGACTTTCCTTATTTCCAATGTATGTGTGTGTTTCTGTGAACTTCCCTCCTAGAACTGCTTTGGCCGCGTTCTCTAAGTTTCAGTGCATTGTATTTCCACTTCGTTTGTCTCAAGGTATTTTTTTCTCATTTGATTTCTTCTTTGACTCATGGGTTGTTTAGTAACATGTTTAATCTCCACATATTTGTGAATTTTCCAGTTTTCCTCATGTAATTGATTTCTAGTTTTATACAATTGTAGTCAGAAAAGGTGCTTGATATCATTTCAACCTTATATTACTATGATTTATTTTGTGGCCTAACAAATGATCTATACTGGAATTTTTCCCATGTGCATTTGAGAAGAATGTGCATTTTATTCATCTGGGATGAAATATTCTGCAGTAGCTGTTAAATTCATCTGGTCTAATGTGTCATTGAAGGCCAATGTTCCCCTATCGATTTTCTGCCTGCGTGATTTATCCATTGAGGAGAGTGGAGTATTAAGGTCCCCTGCTATTGTATTGCTCATTATTTCTCCCTTTAGGTCTGTCAATGCATGCTTTATAGTCAATTGGGTGCTTCTATGGTGGGTGCATAAATATTTATAAATGTTCTACCCTCGTTGGGTTGACCTCTTTATCATTATGTAATTTCTTATGTCTTTTTTAAATTTTAAATATATTTGACACATAACACTACATAAATTAAAGGTGTACAGTGTGTGGAGTTGATACATTTATGTAGTCTTCTTCGCTGCAAGGGTTCCAGATGTGATCAAGGGGCCCTTGCAGTAAAAGAGGGCAGTTCGGGGGCATCTGAGGTTTTGATTGGTAAGCACAGCCGTGGGGGCATTGGTTTCATTCTGAAGGAATCACCAGCAGAGATCCCCTTATCTGGCTACCACATTCAGTGGTGGGGCACATGGGACCTGTGGTCCCTTCAGTTGGTGCAGATCTGGAGGGCATTGTGACACAGTCAGGAGGCGGCAGCTCCCTAACTCCTGGGCCATAGCTGTGGGAGTGTGATAGTGAGGTCCGGAGTCCCTGGGGCAGCTTCCCACCCCCCACTCCCTTGTTTCTGGCAACGTTAGCAGGTCTCCTGGTCTGCGATGAAACACGAGGAGCTGCTCTCAGAGGCCCACCCGGCCCACCTGTCCTCCCAATAATCTTGTAGGCACTAATTCCCCCCATCCAACTTTCTCCATCAAAAACGTGGCAATCTTGCCTTTGAGTCTTCCCTCAGAGAGATCTAGCTCCTGTTCTTACTTTGCATGAGCTACAAGACCTTTCCAAAATTTGATCCTTCCCATTCCTTCAGCTTGCTTTTTTTTAAAAAGATTTTATTAATTTTTAGAGAGGGGAAAGGAAGAAGAGAGGGAGAGAAACATCAATGTGTGGTTGCCTCTGACATGCCCCTCACCAGGGACGTGGCGTGCAACCCAGGCATGCACCCCGACTGGGAATCAAACCAGTGACCCTTTGGTTTGCAGGCCAGCACTCAATCCACTGAGCCACACCAGACAGTACTCCGGCTTACCTTCTTACAGCACTCCCTTGCACCCTGCAATGCAGGCATATGAAACAATCCCGAATTCACCAAGCAATTTAACTTCTGTTCTTTGCATATACTATGTCTTTGTATTTACTGCTCCCTCATAAGGAAACCCCCCCCTTGTGCTTCCTTCCATCCTTGACTTTCTTTAACTCATTATCCATATACAGTGTATTTTAAATTCACATTTGTTGAAGTTACTGCTTTTTGGTTAGAAGCCTGAGTTCAGATCCAGGCTCTGGCATTTAATAGCTGTGTGACCTTGGGCATATTGTTTAACTTCTCTGTACCTGAGTTTCCTCATCTTTAAAATGGGGATAATAGAGAAAAAGACAAACGCTGTACGATTTCACTCTTATGTGCAATATAAAAATAAAAACAGACAAACAAGAAAAAAAACCTCAGAGGCAGATGAACAGATCTGCGTTTCCCAGAGAAAAGGGGTGGAGGGAGAGTGAAGTGAGTAACAGGGGTAACTGTATGGTGATGGATGGAAACTAGACCTTTGGTGGTGAGTACAATACAGTAGGTACAGACCTCAAATTAAAATGTTGCATACCTGATTTCCATCTTGCTGGCAATTACTCTTCCCATTTGCTCATCCTGATGAAACAGGTCATTGTGTTGCAAGTGCCCGAGGAGAGGTCCAGTGGCAAGAAACTGAGGGGAGCTTCTGGTCAACTGCACACAAGGAAATCAATCCCACCAACACCCACGTGGGTGAGCTTGGAAACATTCTTCCCTGGGCCGGTCTCTGCAGTCCTGGCCAACACATCCACTGTAGCTTGTGAGAGACTGAGTGGGGGACCCAGCTAGGCTGTGGCCAAATTCCAGACCCATAGACACTGAGATTATACCCTTTGAAACCACTGGATTTTGTGGGGCTGTCAGGCAGCAATAGCTAACCAATACAAACGTAAGCCACACCAGGTTGTCCGTGCTAACCCGGCACCGCCACTCCCTTCCATGTCTGAGAAGCTGCTCAGGATCTCTCCTGCGTGGGTCCCAGTTTGTCACCCAGTATACGGACCTAACATAAGGCAGATGGCATCCAGTGCCCCAGGTCGCAGTCCAGAGCCCTTTTTGATCTACCTAAACTCACCTTGGTGATCTCAGCCAGAACAAGAGTTCTCCAACCTATTCCAGCACAGCCTTGCCCATCTCTATGGGAGAAACTCCATCCTTCTAACTGCCAGCCCAAAATGTTTGGAATTTTTCTTTTGATTTTTGAATCCATAAAGAAATCCTGATGGCTCTATTTTTAGACCATATCCCGAAGCTGACCATGTTTTGCTCTCTCCGTGGTTGTCCTTCTGTTCCAGTTCGTCACCTTTTGCCTAGTTTAATCTACATTTGCCATTTTACCATCCCTTCTCACCACGTTCCAGGGTGATACTTCTAAAAATGAATCAAACAATGAGCTCTGCTGTTTAAAACCATGAACAGCTCCCCGTCCAGAGTAAGACTGGTTGCATTGTGACCACAATGCCCTGCATGATCTGACCCCTTTCTTGACCCCATGTCTTCTACTTCCTTCCTCTGCTCGTAGCCACACTGGTCTCTCTGCTCTTCTTCAGACACACCCAGCAGGCTTTGCACTAAGCCTTTGCATAGACCGTTCCCTCCTTTCCAGCAGCTGTCTCAAAGGGGGCTCTGCAAATCACTTGGAGGGCTGGTTTAGTAAGTCTGGGGAGGACTTGAGAATCTGCATTTCTATGAAGTTCCCAGGAGATGCTGATGCTGCTGAGGTGGGGACTTCTGAGAACCGCTACCCTGGGGCATCTGTGGTCTCCCCATAATGAGTTCTCTGCTATGCATCTAGGGAGACTGCTAACCGCCATCCCAGGGAGAACTGTGAAAATACTAACACAATGTGTGTTCCCTAGAACTCCAGGGAAAAGAGGCCGAGACAGAGGTTCAGGCCTAACTCCCTCTCTCTGCCTCCAAGTCTTTGTTCAAATGTCAGCTCCCTCACGAGCTCTGCCGACCTGACCCTGTGTGTCAGCGTTATCTCCCCTCACTCCAGTCTCTCAACTCCTTTTACTTTACCTCCCTTTCTTTCTCGCATGGCTCTTAGGCCCAACAGACTGCAATTTACTTACTTGTTTATGGTTTAGTGTCTGTCCCCCCAGTTGAACTGTCAAGTCTAAAATGTGGGGATTTGTTTATTCCAAGAGCTGAACAGTTTTTCTAAGTATAAATTAAACATCTGATTGAAAATGGACTGAATCCTTTAATTTCCTCAGCAGAATATGAACTCATTTAAAACAACGTACTAACTATACTACATGTGTCCTAGAAAGAGAGCACAAGAGAGGGAAAGAGACATTTGAGCTCAGGCAAACTGGATTCGGGAGTCAGCTTCACTGCCGACTGGCTCAATGTGTGCACCAGGTGCATGTCACATCTCCTGGGCTCAGGCTCTTTAGACTGGTGATCACAGCAGATGATGGTCAGAGCTAGACAACTGTGCCCAAAACATCTAGCACGGTCTTGTCCCCAAAGAAGTGCTTCTTAAACACTGCTTCCTCTTTGATCTCTCTCCTCCTCCAGCTCACGTTTCATTTCAAGTACAATGAAATGTACTTTAAAGCCAGTCTTTTCCTTTTAGACAGAATTCTATACAAAGGCATACTTTTAAAAATATAAGTCTCCAATGACCTGAGGCAGAACTCTTTTCTTAAGCTTAGCATGAAAACCTTTGCATGACCTTTCCGTAACTGTACCTTCAGGTGAAAAGCTTTCCACCAACATCACATGCAATGTGGAATAAAGATACTATTCAGCTTTGTACAGACACCGAGGAAGTATTTCAAGTTGAAGCCCCACAACGTGGAAATCATCTTGGACAGTGTTCATCCGTAAATGCTCCTGGGCCACGAGCCACTTGACATCCAGCAGCCCTTCCAACGGGAACGAAAACTGAACCTCGCAAGTATTTTAGAGAAAGAAACAGTTCTTACAAACGCGGATATTCCGTCTCCCTGCTTTAGACATAAACGCCCTGGTGAGAACGGAGCAGCCACCACCACTTGCATGACCGTAGGGAAATGTGTATGCTGCACATTCGTGCACGGCCCGATATTGCTGAAATAGTCTTTATTTCTGAACATTCCAAAACAGCATGTACACAGTAACAAATATTAGGTCATATACCATAAGAAAAGCATTCATTAGTGCAAATGGGTTTTGTAAAAGGTCTATCAAAAAGATTTATTTGCTTGAAAATGCCTTCATTTCCAGAAGCATTGTTAATTAATAAAACATTACAGTTTCGTCCTCTGTAATAAAGGATTGAAAATCAGCTGTGGTACAGTAGCAAAATTGCAGATATTAAGTGTAATGAGTTTGTGATGCCTCTGTAAATACGAAACCCATGTATGACAATGAATTTAACAATGAAAAAGACAAGACCACTTAACTCGCTGTCTGGCTGTCTCCTCTCAATGCCTCCGGCTACACTGTGCTCATTCAACATAAAATTATGTCTCTCAAATTGTATGGTGGATTTTTGTTGATATTATCCCTAGAGCTAAAAAAATAGTACCTTACCACAAAAATATTTTTATGGCACAAAATTTAAGTTGTTTCATAGTGGTTCACAGAGGTGTAAAAAGAAATAGGCACAAAAAATAAAATTCCTGTAAACTATAAAAAAGTAAATTTCCAAGCATACATTGATAAAACATATCTGTAAATATGCAATGTATTAAAATACAGAACACGTAATGGGAAGATGTTTAGAACACGTAAGTAAAGTGAACAAGTTACTGTAAAAACCTCATATGGCAAAGAAAGCATTACTGATACATCTCGATTCTCTCAAAGAGCGTTCAGGTACGGAGCAGTTCTACAAAAACTTCTAGGTCTAAGGGTCACCGACTGCGAGCGCAGGTCCGAGAGTGCTGCAGTATCTCAGGCGAATACGTAAGTGCAATAATTAGTCTCTGGGGATTGGTCCGTTGAAAAACAATGCAGTATGTTAAGATGCAAAGGGGAAAGAATATCCCAACATCCACTGTTACCTAGCCAGCTAGGTAATACGTACAACCCTCATTTCCACTTCTCCCCCATTCTTCAAGGGCACACAGACTGCATCAGTAGCAACCATCTCTCCAGTTTCCATCCCTCAGAGTGCTGAGTGACGACAGAGGCTTTGGAGGCTGAAGGAAACTAAGGGTAAGAAAGGAGGAAAAAGGCCGTTAATCACCCTGTGAGTCCTCACGTCCCTCTGCTCCCCGTCGCCAGCAGCGGCAGCCCGTGGGCACGCCCCCTAGTGCACCTGATGCTCCACACTCTGGAGCTCTGCAGCATGCCCCTCTGCGGGAACCGGCTCTCAGCACAGCGCCGCGCACACTGTATGGGCATTAAGTGGGAAGTGATCAACGCCCTTACTGTATTGTATAAAAAACTCAACAAAAAAATGGGCCCCAAACAAATGGTCACTTCATTGAATACAAACAGCAAATTAACATGAAAAAAGTTTAAAAGAATAATTCCCAGTGTTTGCTTACTTTTGGGAAAACAGATCTTCCCATAGAGTTCGGCAGTGACAGCCTTCCCAAGTGTTGGGGACACGCAGCCAAGGACGAACAGATGGTCCTAGTTACCTCTGTGTCAAATAACTGTTCGGCCACACACATAAGACAGCTCTGTGTTTACCGGAGGAGGGTAACCCAGAACGGACGGGACAGACACGCACCGAAGTTCTCTATCTGGGGAGTAGGCTTATAAGCCGCCTTTATCTTCTGTGTTTCTCAATAGTTTCTGGATTTGTTTCTGAGCACCTATTACTTCTAATCAGAAAATAAAACTACTTATACACACCAATGCATGAAGAAAAACAACTACTTGCTCCCAAATCCCTTTCAAACGTTTCCTGGTTCCCTCCCCCTACTCCTTCAAGCCTTCATTTCCTGTAAGAGGTGTCTGTACTGATTGCCTCCACTGTGGCATCTTCCGAGTTCTCCTCAGCCCACACTCACAGAGGAACTCTTCAACCATAAACACTCCAGGATACCTAGGCTCAAGAAGGGCACCTCAGGACCCTGATCTCATCTAAAATGTGCCTGCAAGTACTCTAGAATTGTGAAAAACAAGATAATGTTAACTGAACCATAACCCACTCACCTACATAAGCTAACAAAACCCAGCCAAGTATCATAAGATGCTTTTTAAACCGTGAATGTGGCAGAAATGTGCACACACATGCACATGTGCCTAACGGTTTCACTCATTTTGATAGTAAAATTACTGATTCAAAAACCATTTATAATCCTGCCCTGT
Source organism: Trachops cirrhosus (assembly GCA_028533065.1). Taxonomy (NCBI): domain Eukaryota; kingdom Metazoa; phylum Chordata; class Mammalia; order Chiroptera; family Phyllostomidae; genus Trachops; species Trachops cirrhosus. The sequence continues at coordinate 18,223,042 of CM052548.1, forward strand.
GCGGGAGGTAGAGCAATGACGGTCGCAAAGATCAGCCAGCCCCCTTCTGGAACGTGCATTCTAGTGAGGAGAGTTAGGGCGCGTAAAATAATAAGTAGAATCAACAGATGATGTAGAGCCAACAGATGATGACAATTGCTACAGAGAGAAAACGGAGAAGGGGAAGGAGGAGGCCACACTCACAGGAGCTGCAATTTTGGACAGAAGGAGGGGGGTTCTGGCCGTGCAAAGGAAAGACAATGCCAGCGTTCTGGAGGTGGAGCTTCCCTGGTAAAGCACAGCAAACAGGCATCAGGAGTCCAGTGCGCAGGGAGGGTGGGGATGAGATCAGAGACGGGGGCCTGACCACACAGGGACACCCGCGCCCCATCACTTTCCAGAGGAAGAGGGACACAAGTCAGGCCCTAGAGGGTAGTGTGACCTGCTGTCAGGGTTGGACTGGACCGAGGAAAGGGTGAAATGGAGCCAGGAGCGGTTTCTTATTTCAAACTGTGAACGACGCCCTCTAGACCAGGGAACACAGTTTCTTACCTTCTAACAGGTTGTGCAATTTTGCTTCGAGGCAGGTTACTCCCATTTATTGCCAGTGAAGGTCTCGGAAGTGCACTGCGGCCCATCACCCCGGCAGTGGCGGCTTTGTTCGGTGTGGGGATCCCGGTGTTGGAGTACAACTGCAAGCCGTTGGATAAAGGCATGCTGCTGCCGCCTTGAACGGTGGGGCTCACGTAGGCTGTAGCCTTCAGAGGCTGTCGGACAGACACAGGGAAGTGCCCCACGCTGTGGATTCGGTGTTGGAGCTGACCTGGGGACGGGACTGGAAGAGAAAACCGCCAACGACGTGCGCGTGAGAGAGAGTTTACCGCTGCCCAACTCAGGAAATGTTACGTTCAAAAAACCTACACTGTCTGAAAGAGGGGTGAATATATAAAATGAAATTATTAATATATGCTAGGTATTACTGTATCTCATTCTACAATGTTGCTGATTGACAGAATAGAAGACTCTCTTGCTAAGAATTAGAATTTTCCAATACTCCACACATCATTCAGCAGTGGAAAACTCTAATTTTTTTAAGATTTCATATTTGTTTATTTTTAGAGAGAGGAGAAGGGATGGAAAGAGACATCGATGTGAAAGAGAAACATTATCAGTGGCCTCTCGTAGGTGCCCTGACCTGGGGGACGAACCCACAGCCCAGGTAGGTGCCCTGACTGGAAACTGAACCCGTGACCTTTCACTTTGTGGGGTAACACCCACCAACTCAGCCACACCGGGTATGGCAAAAGTTCTAATGTCTGACAAGAGAGTCTTCTATTCTGTCAATGGCCAACAATTTTGAGTGCCTAACTATAATACATTATTATAATATATTCTTAGAACAACCTCCTTTCCTTAAACAAATCTGAATTCTCACAAGACAATTTCTTCCCTGCTTGCTTGGAAGACGTTAGGATTTCCTGACGGTTACTTTGGGGGCGATTTTACGACAATGAAACGAGGGACCACTGAGCTGTAGTGATACAAAGGAAGACAGAGGCGAACCAGTAAGCACAAAGTACAGCTTATCACAGACACGCGTCCTAAGGAGCCTCCCTCCGCCGTTTACCCACCGCACGGGTCGGTGGGAAGACAGTGAGTTCATGTATGTGCAGCCTTACGCTGGCACCCGCACGCAGCGACCACTCGGCTGGGCTAGCCTGTCATGACCGTGATCACGAGAGCAAGATCGACAAAACGAGGGCACCTCTGGGCGAGACGCACACACTTCACCCGGGCACGGGCCCAACAGTATGTATCGATTCACATTAAGAAGCACAAACTGAACTCTCTGATGCCTTTCTCCAAGGGGAACGCTGAAGCCGTATTTAACGGGGGCCTGCGCACGCAGCCCGGCCCGATGTTTGCGCGCTGCTCCGGCCTTCGCTGCCTGGCGCCCGCCGTTCAGTTCACGGGGGCGTACACTGCTTTCCAAAACAGTTCAGCTGATTTTGAACTTAAGTACAGAATATGCAATGTCTTTTTGAAATAAAAATAGGGGAGAAAAATGTCTACAGTTTAATATCTCTTGAAAATACTTTCTTAAATTATATAGTAAGTGAAATCTATTCGTAGGAATGCTGATGTACATGAACAGTAGTCAAATTAAAAAAAATAAGGTCTATAATAAAGCAAAAATCAAGATTTTGCTATAGTTCTGTTCCAGTCACGTTTGGGGGCACAATCACATGTTCCCGGCTGACAAGTCATCTCTAAGATCCTTTCCAACCAATTCTACAACTCAGTTTAGCAGCTTCTAACCATGAATATGTCAATACACTGGCTTATCCATTGTTACCACTATACCACACGAATACAATATATTATTAACAGGGGAAACTGGCAGGGCGGATAAAGGGGGGCATGTGAAGATATATGGGGACTCTATACCTCTCGTTCAGTTTTTCTGTAAACGTAAAAACTGCTCAAAAAATCTAATTTAAAAAAACCAATATGAATTTGTCCTTCTGTCTTATGAAACAAAATACACAAAGTACATACTTGTTAAGTACAATGAAATCTCAAACTGAACACACTCATGTAACCACTAATCACATCACGATACCAAACATGACCAGCATCTCAGAGGCTCTCTCATGCCCCTTCCCCAGTCCACACCCCCCAAAGGTAACCACAGGATCGACCAAAACTCTGTTAAGTTTCTTCCATACAATGGCTCTCATAGTCCTTAGCTGTCTTTAACTTCATTCAAAACAATTTTGTTGGATTGTATTGTGACAGCTGTCATATCAGCATGCATTAAAAAAAAACATCAAAATTGGTGAATTTTTGTGCAGCCATTTTAATATTAAAGATGGAAGAAAAACACATTTTAGGCATATTATGCTTTATTATTTCAAGAAAGGTAAAAATGCACCTGAAACACACAAAAAAATTGTGCAGTGTATGGAAAAGTTGCTGTGATTGATGGAATGTGTCAAAAGTGGTTTGTGAAGTTTCTTGGTACTACTGACATTTTGGCCAAATAATTCTTTGCTGTGGGGCTGTCTTAGGCACTGGAAGATGTTTAGCAGCACCCCGGCCTCTACCCACTAGAAGGCAATAGCAGGAGATAGCTGACATACTCAAAATATCCAAATCGATAAAGTTATTGGTGAAAATGAAAAATGTGTCTTTTATTTTACAGAAAAACTAAACGGACTTTTTGGCCAATCCAATATTATTGTCACTATCATCACCACAGGCTGGACATTCCTACTTTGAACTTCATACAAATGGAATTATATGGTATGTTCTCTTGTGTGTCTGGCTTCTTTCACTGAGCGTGTTTTTGAGATTCACCCGTGCTATTGCATTGTATGTACTATTCTGTTATATGACTGTTACAACCTATTCTGACGATGATAAAAAGCTGGGTTACTTCTGGTTTGGAGTTCTATGAACATTTGTGAATATGTGTTGGTGTTCATACACACTCATTATGTTGGGTATATTCCAAATTTAAACACTATCAGGATAAATGAAGTTAGCAAAGTCACCAAGAACATTAAAATACAAAAAGCAACTGTATTTCCAAATACCAGCACAATCATAGAAACTATAGTTAGAAAAAACATTTAAAAAATCAAATACTTAAGAATAAATTTAAATATAGATTTATAAAACCTCTATACAGAAAGCCACAAGACTTTCCTGAAACATGAAAGACTGAAATAAGTGAATTATAAGACTTACTATTTTAATGAATTATAATGAATTTTAATGAATTATAAGACTTATTATTGAGCTACCAATACTCCTGAAATTTATCTACAGGTTCAGTGAAATCCCACTCAGTACCATTTGAAATATTACAACAGTTACTTAGGAAATAGTCCTATTAATCCTATTAACTCTCCAATACACAATGGATAACCACCCTAGTTTTTTAAAAAAATAAGAAGCAGTACTCTAAAACTGTAAGGCACTAAAGAAAGAAAGTAAAAAGATACAGATAAGTGGGAGGCTATCCCATGTTCATGGATAGGAAGAATTGCCATCATTATAATGTCCATACTATGACCTAACATAATCTATGGATTCAGTGCAATTCCTATCGAAATACCATCAGCATTTTTCACAGAACTAGAACAAATAAAGCTAAAGTTTATTTGGAACCACAAAAGATCTTGAATAGCCACAGAAATCTTGAGAAAGAAGAACAAAGTTGGAGGAATCACACTATCTGATATTAAACTATGCCAGGCCATCATAATGAAAACACCATGGACCTGGCATAAAAACAGCCACATAGATCCACTGAACAGAAAAGAGAGCCCAGAAATAAGTCCATGCCTAGGTGGTCAACTAATCTATGACAAAGAAGGCAAGAATATATTATACAATGGAATAAAGGCAGTCTCTTCAATCAATGCTGTTGGAAAAACTGAACACATACATGCAAAAGAACAAAACTTACCACTTTCTACAACATATAACAGAATAAACTCAAAATGGTTAAAGACATAAATGGAAGATCTGAAACTATAAAACTCCTAGAAGAAAATACAAGCAGTGAACTTTATAACATTACTCTTAGCAATATTTTTTTTGGATGTGTCCCCTCAGGCAAGGAAAACAAAAAAATAATAAACAATTGGGACTATATCAAACTAAAGAGTTTTTCAAAGGAAACCATCAACAAAACAAAAAAAAAACTCAATAGTAGATATTCACCAATGATATATCTGATGAAGGATTAATGTCCAAAATATATAAAGAACTCACATAACACCAAAAAAAACCCAACAAACCCCATCTGATTTAAAAAATGGACAAAGGACCTGAATAGACACTGCTCTAAAGAGGACACACAGACAGCCAACATACATGTGAAAAGTTGCTCAACATCAACAATTATCAGGGAAAATCACATCAAAACAAGAGACCACCTCACACCTATCAGAAAGACTATCGTCAAAAACATCAGCAAACAAGTGTCGGAGAGGATGAGGAGACAAGGACCCTCAGACACGTGATGGGACTGTGAACTGGTGCAGTCACCAGGGAAAAGGGTATGGAGTTGCCTCAAAAAGTTAGAAATAGAACTACCTTATGACCCAGCAGTTACACTTCCGGGTATTTATCCAAAATAAAAAAATCCAAAACACTAATTTGAAAAGATGTGTGCACTCTTATGTTCCTGGAAGCATTCTTCACAATAGCAAAGATATGGAAGCAACCTGAGTGTCCATCAGCAGACACACGGATAAACAAGAGATGGTGCATATATGCAATGGAGTATCACTCAGCCATAAAAAGAATGAGATCTTGCCATTTGCAACCACAGGGATGGACCTAAAAGGTATTATGCTAAGAGAAATAAGTCAGACAAATACTATATATGATTTCACTTATTTTTGGAATCTAAAACACAAAATAGATGAACAATCAAAACAAAAATGAACTCAGACACAGAGAGCCTCCTGACAGTTGCGCGATGGGAGGGGAGTTGGAGGACTGCACGAAAGGGTCAAGGGATTAGGAAGTACAGTTACCGATTATAAAAACAGTCGTGGGGATGTAAAGAACAGCACAGGGAATACAGTTGAGAAAACTGTAGTGTCCACGTATGGTGTCAGGTGGGAACCAGACCAATCCAGGGAATCAGCAAGTTATATAAAGGTCTGATCACTATGCTACATACCTGAAACTACTGTATGTCAACCATAATAAAAAACTGAAATAATTAAAACATACAGAACTAGTTAAATTAATAGACATAGTCCTAATTTCCCAAGTGAGAAAGAAAGAATCAAAAAGAATACACAACTTATGATTAAGATCCAAACTCAAACGCTGAACACTAATAATCCGGTGTGATCCCTTCTGCATCACGCTGCCTTTCCAACTTTTCTCTGTTCCACTTTGTTCCTTCCAGACAGTAAAATGGCCCAGAACTAGGATCTTCACTATGTAAACTTGGGACACGGAGAGAATATCTGCTTTCAATGCTGGGAAATAAAAGTAAATGAGAGCAGAATCCTCAGGTCTGAATCAAGTGTATGACTGACCTTCTACTGCCCATCACTTCTCCGGTTTTCTTTTCTGTCGTTATGACGCTTGGCTCACAAACAATGATTTTCTACTCCCTTCCTTTCATTTACCTCTATCAATTGGAATTCTAGCGTAAAGAAGCATTTTCCCTATTCTCCATTTATTTACTCAATTAAATATAGACCCATGGTTGGTTGTTTTAATCTATGGGTTATAATCCTGTAATATAATTATTTATTCTGTGGCTCAAACTGCCCCAGGTTCGTCCCTGGGGGCTTCTGTGAGTCGCTCCCTGTGTCCCCCTGACACGCCCTCACTGTTTCTGAGCACCTCAACCCCGGCCGCTCTTTGCAGAGTGCGCTCTGCTCCATTTCAGGTTACACGCATGTTCTGGCACTGAAACCCTGTTACCGGCCCACACTGAGTTAGTAGAAACTCCTAATCACCCCATATCTGCTACTGTCAAACCCTGTTTTCCCATTCTATGTTTATACACTTTACTTTTGTGAACTGTAAATATAAAGTATAAAACTGTGTGTTTATCTCGGACATCATCATGGTCTACTTGGCCCCATGCCCTAACCTCCTGACACAAAATTAGTCGGTAGTCCTTTCTGTTTCCCCCATTAGCAAAGTGCACAGACTGTCTTCAGTGTCCTCACACACATCATTAATTCAAATATTAACAAATCAAGCCTGGAAGTAAACCCTATAGCATTCACATCTTCATTCATTCAAACACTTACTAAGAGCTCATTATGTACCAGGCACTGGGGCCAGAAAATCAGATAACTGTGGCCCAAGCCCAGGGAAAGGTGACAGCATGCAAGATAAAAACAGTGACAGTGAAGTATGACACAAGGAAGAACAGAGGTGAGCACCAAGCACCTAATCCAGTCTAGATGTGTCGTGGGGGCACACAGGACAGTCGGGGTCAGCAACGGGACCTTTTCAAAGGGAGTAGTGTTCGGGCTGGATTATACAGGCAGTAAGAGGAAACTGGTTGAAGTGGAGAGAAGAACAGCATGCAGGTGTCAGAGCAGTTAGAAGCATAAACTCTGGTAATCAGAACTATTTCCATGTCCGCTCCTTCACCTGTGTGGCCTTGTGTGAACTGCTTCTGAACCTATCTGAAACCGTCTCCTCATCTGCAAAATGGGAACAACAACAGCAACAACCTCACAGGATCATGGGCAGAATGCAAGAAAATAATGAATATAAACCAGTTGGCACAGTTGCTTGTGCAAAACAAATGTCACTTTGTCTTTAGGAATTAAGACAAAGAAATGAAAGACCATCACATGCTAGGAAAATACCACTTGAGCCCCAAAATTGGATGCGAGAGAGAGAAGGGCGACCATCCACCCTGGGAACAGACTTAGACATCTGGTTGGTGACTCTCGGCCAGCACACACTGAACACAGTTCAGGCCTCCCAGGGCACATCAGTACTACGACTGAGTCTGCTTCCCAGGGGTCAGCCTCCAACTTGACCCCAACCACCCACACAGACAGCATGGAGGGGGGCGCAGAGGGCGGAACCACCACTGCCCCACCCAAAGTGAAAACATGACCGCCAGACTGAATGCTCACTGTCTGTCTGGGCTGGGTAAGACACAGAAAATGATCGACAGACTGTGGGGTAAGCTGAAATGGAGTAGATACACATTACTTTAGACACACTAAAATGTAACTTTATTTTGGCAGGAAAGGCTGTGAACTGCAGAAAAACACCACCAAAGTAACAACAAGATGGAGTAAGTGTGCTCTCTTCAGAGTAAAGGCACCAAGTAGACACAAAGAAGCAGATCCATAAAGAAAACAGATGTTGCATAATAAATAGACAAACTAATGACACTTAGTGCTTTTACTGCCACCCTTGGGTATAAAGGATTACATATAATTTACTAATTATTAATTGGTAACATAGGCACTGGTAAAAGTACTACTCAATTTTAATGGTTGGGGGGGAGTGTCACAAAGCAAGGATAGAAGTGACCTGCAGTGTTCCCGAGAGAGAAAAAAGAAATGGAATAGTGTATTTGACTAAGCACGTTACAACTAATTAAAAATTACAAAAAAACTAGGAACTGTCACACTTACTACAAGACTGTATTCTTGAAAGCCCGTTTCCAGCTCCGTGCAGGCTGGAGTCGAAGCTCTGGCTGTTCCGCACCGTGACCGGGGAGCCAGCGCCACTGCTGACGGCCGTGGTGCTCGGCATCCGCGCTAAATTGGGCATGCTTCTTCTGAGCTTGTCTGGAAGGGAGAACATTTTTACAAAATGTTAAAACCACCAATTCTGTGCCTATTAAAATACTAGTTTTCAAAAGTAAATAAAAATATACATCATATTTTGCTCAATAGCAAAAAGTATCATGTATGTCATGAATTCTAACAAGCTAACGGAATTAACCTTCTGTATAGGAAAACACAGTACCTCCAGAAAGGTTCCACCAAATAGACCGTTAAAAGAAACACGAGTTCCATAAAAAGAGGTAGGGACTTACCAATTATCTACTGGCTCATATACATTAAGTGAATAAAATTGTGTCAAAGTGAGGTTAGAAAATAATCTTACAGCCATTTAGTTAAAAAAAGAAAAAAAACCATTGTTACAACCTATAACAGTGAAAACCAATTCTGGGTCTTTTCCTCGCAGTATCATAATGGAAAAAATTATTAAAATTCAAACAAGATGTTTTGAGAAATCCACTGATCACATCAACACCACCATGTAACTTCTGGAAAGTTTTAATTGTCAGGAGCTTGTCACCAAGCCTTGGGAGGTTTGAAAAAGAGAAAGCATCCATTTCTTTCTCCTTGCTAAGTACACCTTCTGCCACTGAGGGGCAGCAGAGAGTCACACACAGACGGCGTTGCTGAGATGATCAGCCACAAGACTGCAACTCCACAAGTTAGTTTTCCCTTTATTAATTAATACACACCCCGTCGAGAAAAACACACTAAAGTACATAGGTCACACAAGCTCAGCAAACAAAGTATATATTAAAATACTGAGCCAAAACCCACTCCAGTACAAATCGGTTCATTTCTGTTTCACACCCAGGTCCTTCCACATTACTCAGATCTGTTGAGTACAGAGCCCTGCCCGAAAGCCACCTAAGCCAGCAATCTGGAGAATCTCCTCAGCTTTGCTTCCCCTCTTCACCCTTGAATCCATGTCCTCATAATTCTGCCTCATAAATACTCAGTGAATCTTCCACTACCACCACCTAGTTCAAACCTCATTATTTATCACTCACATTTTCACAAATCCTCTTCACTGGTCTCCATGCTCCCTGTCTTGTTCCTCCAACCCCTCTTCCCCCCAGCCAGTTCCATTCTTCCTGGAGCACATCTAGTCACCTTCTGAAAACCCTCCAACTGCTTTCCTGCACCTCCATCTGCACACCCTGGCGCCTGGGCACGGTCTAGAAGAGGCTCTCTAAGGTGTCAGCTCTGCACACACTCTCCTCCAGCTCCATCTCCTGCTATCCCCCTCAGCCCACGAATACTCCACATCCTCATACCTGTGAGCATGCCGGTCCCTCCACTTGGAAACCCTGCCCCATTTTCAATGAATGAACAGACAGGGAGCAAGTATTTATTGTGCATATATTGCACGCCAGGCACTCCAGAAGACGCTGGGGACAGCGTAGTGTCTAAGACGGCTACTGTCCCCAATGAGCACTGAGTTCACAGTCTAGACCAGTGTCGCTCAACCTGTTTTTCCATATTGATCCTAAGGAGGAAAACTAAAATGAAATTAACATTAAATTTAGTTTTTCCCTAATAAGAAATTAAATATTAAGAAATGATATTTTGTAAGATTGGGCTGAACGTTGGGGAACCACAAGCAATTATACTATCTCATGTTTTCTCACGCATCCCACTCTATCAGGTATTTTTATGTTAATATGTACTCTAAAGACACCACTAGTCAGGACACTCAAGTTTGTGGTCAACTTTGAAGAGCCATCTCTTTCAAACCTAGGCAGTGTAGAAGCTACAGAGGCAATAAACAAATAATGCATTTCTGGTTTATTTTTAATTATTTCAAAATGCATCAATGACTTAATTATTTTCCCTCATGTTATTTGGTATGTTAGAAAAATATCTGATAGAGTAGTTTTAATGTACTGTTTCCATTTCACAATTTTGTTCAAATTTAATATTCCACAAATGAAGGATCTGATATGAGTCATATGTTAATAAGATTTGTTTTGTTTTTTTAAAGGCAGTGGCTGCGGGGAGAGGGCACACCATCACTTTCTTCAGCAATTTACTACTGGCAAAGTAAACTAACAGTCATTTCACTCTTTCCTTAGGGTGGGAGAATATACAGCAGATGGTATGATGAAATTATTATACATAAGTTTTCTACGAAAGAGGTATTTTGTTCACAGTTTATAGCCAAGAAATTCAATGAATGGTTCAAGCCACAAGAAACCTGTGAAAGCAATGAGCGGTAGGTGGGACTCGAACTCAGGTCCCCTGGACTTCAGGGCCTGAGCTCAGGACCACTGGGCGAACGCGTCAGCAGAGAGTGCTGCTGTACTCCAGCTCCGTTCAGGGGACCCGAGCCTCTCAGGAACCAGGGCCCCCCGCAGCTGGACGCTAGCTGTGACATGGCTCCCTGCCCTAACAGGAATCGTCAGGGCACAGGCTCAGGGAAATCGAATCCCTTTCATAGCAGTGTTTAACGTAAGTAAAACCACTTTTCTAAGGTAAGACAATGATCTCATTTGACAATGCTAATCCAGACGCAGAGGTAGCACCTGCTTGACAGCTAGGAGATGATGTGCTCGGACGCCTGACAAGAGAGCCCTTAGACAGGGCCCCGCCCTCAATGGTAACATAGGTGACAATTTGCACTAAGCCTATGGAATACAGCCTTTCTGGTACAATGAGCTTTTAGAAATCAGTCACCATGACATTCTCTAGCTGCCACTATTTTCTTTTAAATTTAAAATCTAAAGGTACAAAAAGAAATTATGACTACAATTTTCATTACTTTCAAATTACCTCTCAATTAGCATTAATGGTACAAGTACACAGGAAGAAAAACATGGGAACAGACCAGCACTAACAGAATGTCCATTTGGCTTTGCAGCGTTACCAAGCTGCATGCTTGAGCACTCCGGTCCCCAGCTGTGGGGAATGGGGCCGTGCGATTAAAGCTGCACCTGTATAAACACGGCTTGTTTCTCCACAGTATGTGGACCGTACGTGACTGGTCATTAGTACGAAAACGTGCCAGGCTTAGAACATTACATGACTGTTCGCCCTACCGTTTGTGGGATCAAGGAGTGCAACTCCTGGGAGTGCAGAAGCAAGACGAGTGACGAAGAGGAAGATGGACGAGAACACGAGAGAATGGCCCGTGTTCCAACCCACCCTGTTGACACGAGGGCAGATCGACTCCCCACGAACACGCCACACGCCACACAGATCTGCATTCTGGAGGTCACCCTCACAGGGAAAGACACATCCCAGCATCCCCCACACCTGGATGCGACCTGCAGCGCCCTGCCCAAGCACCATCGTCCACGCTAATCACCGTCACTCCGTGCCAGGAACAGGCAGTGCGAGGCTGAAGGCTGTGCGAAAGGGGAGGAAAGGCACCTCGGCGCCTCGGCCCCGTGGAGATCCACTGCACACTCCTCACGCGCACAAACCGCCCACCCCACAGCTGACCTGGCGGCCACAGAGATGCTCCCGTTTACACCCCAGTCTGTGCCAGCGACATCACGGGGGTGCCCCTGAAGCTCTACGTCCATAAACCTGGGGCGCGTAATCGGAAGTCGGTCGATTATGGATTTAAATTCAGATCACACTGAGAAGGTCTTGAGAATGTACTTAGTAAATCTGGGAAATACTTACCTATCATTGACATTGACCTTAAAACCATTTCTTGAGCATAGCAAAAGGGCAACATGGCCTACCTCCGTTGGCCCTGTTCGGCTGCTGATCTGCAGTTTGGGCTTGAGGCGAGTAACACTGCGGCTGCTGGTAAGTGTTGGCAGGGAAACACTGCGCGCTGGGGCTCCTCCTGCACTCCCGGATGCTGGAGAAAGTCTGTGAGTGCGGGATCCCTCTTTGGAAAGGCGAACATCTGGGAAGACGGGGCTGAGGTGGTGGCAGGTGATCGAACTCTTCCTCGTCCTCTAGACTAAACCGATCATATTCTTGGTCACTACATGTCCCTTTTTTTCCTGAACTTAACGACACGCTGGAACTATGTCTTGACACAGATGCTGAAGTGGAAGCATAATCTTGCCTGAGACCTAACATAAAACAGTAAGAAATAGGACTATCGTAAGAGACATTTAAATCTAGCAAATATTAAGTTCAACTGTTAGCGGAAAATTTGTGCCATATGATTCCAATGGAGAGCCAATATCTTGTTCTTAGTTTATTACATCCCAAGAAAACAGATATATTTGTTCACCAAACAGATGTCTAATATGAGACTATTCTGTTTTGCAAAAACACTGCCCCAATCACAGTGAAGATTAAACATAATACTGCTATTTCACCAATCAATGTCGATTTCCCCAAATGATCCCTTCTGAACTCTGGACAGATTCCGAGGAATGCTGCTTGGGAAATACCATTCATCGTCATTCTAAATCATTTGCTGTGAGTCAAACAGTTAAAATAACCAAATCTCTGCCCAAGTAGGACCTCCTGATCCTCACCCCAACTCTCAAAGTCAAAGGGAGCTCAACACCTGCGGTCCAAGTCTTTTCTAACACAGTCGCCTCTCTTCTGTTCTTTGTTGCTAACACTATCTTCTTCAAAGCACAATGACATTTCGATACTGTAGTCGTTCTGGGTCACCCTAAATGACAACTGTCTATAAAGACTCACACCATAAGTTTCTAGCCATGCGTCTCGTTGTCAATACCACGATTTTGTAGAGCAGCCTGTCTCTGACTACTTACCTCCTGAAAACTGGCTTCCAATCTTTTAGCCACACAGATTTAGAAAGAGTTATTGTTAGTTTACTGTTACTAAATAATGACAAAAAATAATCATTTTTCCCTTAAAATGTAGCTTATTAAATTCTGCATTAGCATCACATTTCTCATGGCGGCCTTGGCAGACCCTGAAAACAGGAAATTGTTACGCTTAAATGACACGTGGGTGTTTCTGCTCATATCCGCGTGAGAAGACAACCCCAAAGCCAGCCCAGCCAGCCCTGTGATTTACGTCCTACTGTGCCTCTGTGTGCCATTAACATCCTGAGTGTCCACTCCCGGATTAGTCACTGTGACTTTATTGCAGAACCGAGGAAAATTTTCTTGTTTCCAATGATCTTCTCTTCTATAACCATTTATCCTGAAGAGTATATCAGTGCTTTTTAATTGAATTTTTATTAAGAGAACCACTGCAGTTCTAAGCAATAATAGAGAGAGAATTCCCTGGTGCCCTTTGCCCAGTTTCCCCCCGTGTAACACTGCAGAGTTACAGAGTAACATGGCAACCCGAATGCCAACAGTGATACAAACCCCCCTCAGGTGTTCCCAGTTTTTCATGTATGTGTATACATGTAAGTATCAACCTCGATGCAACTTTATTACCCACAGGATCAAGTGTCCACCATCAGTGTCAAAATACTAAGTGAACAGTTCCAAACCTCACAGAAATCCCTTGTGTTGCACTTTGGAGCCACATTCACCTCCCTGCTGAGACCCTGCACCCTATCCCTACCCTGTGGCAACCAACCACTTGTCTGTCCACTTCTGAAACTGTCCTTCCAAAGTGTTATATAAAGGGAGTCAGAGTACACAATCTCGAGATGATCTTTTTCACCGAACATAATTCCCCGGAGATTCATCCCAGATGCTGCATGAATCAATAGCTCGTTCCTTTTCACTGGTGCATAGCAATCCACAGTATGGAGGTAGCGCCGTCTGTGTGACCACTCACCTACAGGGAGACATCGGCTATTACAAACAAAGCTGCTCTGCACACCCGTGTACAGGTTTTGTGCAGACGCAGATTTCCGATCTCCACTGCGCTGTGATAAATGCCCAGAGTGAAACTTGCTGGGCCTGGTGCATGTTTGGCTTCTAAGAAACCGACGCACTGTTTCCACAGTGGCTACACGGCAATGGTCTTCATAGAAACGTATTTTGATCAGAGTGTATCCTAACACCTTACGATGCTCACGGAAATGTGAGACATCTTAACCACTCCACCTACAAAGCAGGACAGCATGGGAGAAAGAAATTGCCCATTACCTGGGGAGAAATACCTGAAAACTCCCCACACCCGGACGGTTCAAGTAGCAGCCTCCAGTTTAAGCAGTTTTCTAGTATAAAAAAACGTACTTTCTTCTTGCAGACGAGCCATAATCTGCACGTCAGTGAGGTCCTGTAGCTTATATCCCATGGAGATGGAATCGTCCTCCAGTTCGGAAGTGCTCAGCTCACTGTCTATAGACGACTGGGGGCTGAGCGGGGAGCTCCTGGAGGTGTAACCTGAAACCCAAAGGAGACACCTTTACCGTTTAGTCGGAAGAACTGGTATCTATTTACGCTCTACAAGCCATGTTGCGGACAACTGGCAGTTTCTGTCCTGTGTTCGTAAGGTCGACAAAAAGCGAGCCACACGTCCCCACTTAATGGTGAGACAATACACATATTTCCACAAGTTTATAACATATACAAAATCATCTGTTTCCTGTTCTTTCAAATTCAATGTTTACGATTTTAAAAAAATCACTCTGTGCTAAACTAGAAAAACCGTAAAGAAGTCCGTCTCATGTTTTTTTTTACTACAATAAGAAAAAAATGTCATTAATGCTAAAATCTGCATCCCACTAGAGAAGCATGTATCTAAAGGTACTGTATAAAAATAGATGTTCACGTTCACTTTCAACTAACAATCAGATATCCTTGTCCGTGGCAGTAATCGGTGTGTACTTTAAAACTAAATTTCACCCTGGTCCATTTCTCAAGCAGGTGCCACCAGCAGCGCTACAAATGGTCAAGAACATCACACACAAAAGGCACACCTACACGGACAGAAGCGTGAACAGACCCTCAGAAACTGAGAGCGCAGCAGCCACAGCAGCCTCACTCGTGAACGTGAAAGGGCATGGGCTTGAGATAAGGGAACCAAGGTGGAAAGGACCCAGAGGGAAAACTGTAGGGACGGAATCACACCAACGTAACACAAACAAGGAAATGGCGAGTCCTTCGCCTCATAAAAAGCTATGATATATGCCTATTTTCTATGTAGCCCTGGCTGCAAAAAAGCTAGCAGAAAAATAAATTTTAAAAGAATAAGACCTAAAAGCCTTATATTCTCAAGTCATAATAAAAAAGTAGTTGAATTGTGTTTGCTGTTTAATTCTAAGGGCACTGGGGGCATCTGGAAGCACGTCAACCACACACATACACGCTGCTAACTGGGGAAGGTCGCCTGCTGCACGCAGCCCAGGGCAGACTAACGGCGTCAGGATACAAAGTAACGCTCTTCTGCATCCACAGTAAGAGCGCGGCCCAAACTCCATTGTGGTAAGACACCCTCCAGCTTTTCAGTGAAAGCTGGATATTTACGCTGTGTTTAGTACCTAAATGACAAGGCAAGCAGCTAGTCAAGAAGTTGAAATATTACCTGTTCTTTCAGGTGTTAGTATTGCTTTATTTGAGGTTTTAGAGAAGCTGGGAGTATTAATGCCATTGCTATAAGGGCTGAGTCTTGCAACAGGACTATAAGGAAAAGCCAGGGAGGCATGTGAAGAGAAGAGACTCCGCCACCGGCCAGCTGTCACGGAAGCAGAAAAGAAAGAGCAGCGGTTAGGGTTAAGGAAGCAGATGCCGACTTGTCAGAGGGAGGGAGGGGAGAGGTTAAAAAATGAGAAGACGAAGCAACTTTCATAAGAATATCTTAACTGGCTTCCATTTACCCAAGGGAAAAATACATTTTAAAGAAAGGCAATTTGTCAATTAGGGTCGTATTTATTTATACCTCTAAGAAAAAGCAAATTAGTCTCACCTTGATTTAAGCCAATATGCCTGTATAACAATGAAAATTTGCTTTGAAAGACTCAAAGAAACATTGTACAATCTTTAGAAATTATGGGAAACATTCTTAATATAAACTATACAGTCCTATATTTTTCCTAAGATTAATTTTCAACCCATTTAATATCAAAAAATGCTGATCAAAACTTTTATAAACTTGTTCTTAAGTTATGAAAGAAATTTAAAGTGACTACTGTGTTCCTGAATGGCCTTGCATCCAAAACAAGATTTATGCAAAAATGATACAAAATCACCAGAAGGGTATATACACCAAAATTTAATGACAGCTATTTTTGATGGCAAGTATGGAGACTAATGGGTGATCTACTGGATTTCTTCTTTTAATAAAAATATTTTCCAAATTTCCATATTGAACATATATTATTCTGACAACATTTAATGGTAGGATTATACACAGTACTTTAATACTATAAAATAAAGAACAAAAAAGAATTTTACCTACAACAAACCAATAATCTAATTCTTACATTATCTCAGCTGATTAATTAATGCTTTGCTCTCCTCTAAAATTACCAAGCCCTTACTATTTCTAAGTTCTTGGGATCATGAAGAAGACCCCAGACTGTAAAAACTTAAGTAAGTCACACCAAACATCACTTCCTCTCCCTTCAAGGATTACAAATTACTGCACTAGTCAAAAACCCACCTTCCCAAAGGACAATCATTTAGACCTATACAAAGCAGGATGAGGCTAGATAAACAAATAATATAAATTAGGTTAAACTTTACATTTAAGCAATAAATAGGTTCATATGTGCTGGAAATTTGCCACAACTTGAAGAAAAACATATAAAAGGGCTGCTTTGAACTGCCTTCCCCAAATCACTTTTAATGAGCAATACTAAGGAGCAAAGAGTTGAAAAGTGTTTAAAAATGGACAGCAGGGTGGAAAGAAACGATGGTATGTAGTTTGTCAAGAACAATCAGCTCCAAAATTTGGATCTTTAAGACCCTTGCAAAGTATCACCAAGGTTTTTTAAAAGAGCAAAATGTTTCCTTTTACTTTGGCAAGCAGTCTCCAGATTTAACTACCACCCCATAACAAAAACTAAAATAAAAAAACATCCTTCCCCACGGAGGGGAAAGAACTAGGCGAGGCGGCCTCCGCATTCACAATGATCGCACTTTCAGAATTCGTAAGCTTTGCAAAGCGGGCTCTGCCGCAAAGCCTGGTTCCTGCCTGGCACCAGCCAGTCACTCTTCCGAGCGCAGTCGCGATGGTTAAGCAGCTCTTCATCCGAGCCAGGGCAGATCCGTGCGGAGCGGGCGCTCCTGGCTCCTTAACTTCTGGTTGTGTAAGCCTGACCCCAACACACACCGAAAAATAGGGGTTGAAATGCAGCACACTTGGGGGGCTGTCCTCACATCTTCGATCTCTATTACTCGAAATTTCTCATGACAAATTCTGTGTTAAGACAATCAATAGTTCTTTGTGACTGCTAACTCGCTGAACAGATGTTATTCTACACCAGTCTGACCACACGCCAGGCAGATTACAGTGGCGGCGTGTTCTCACCCACAGATGCAGGCAACAGCGCACCCCGAGTAAACAGCATTCATTCCCCCGCACGGTGACTAGGCGGCCGGCCGCCTGGCACAATGGCACAGTGATTGCAGCTATGACAGCAAGATCCCAACGAAGCACACAATCAGCATCTATTGCAAGGAAGAATACTCCACGTTGTCCTTCGGCAAGGAGGCTTTTAAGAGGAGGGCGGAGGATGTTTGTGGAGCGGAGGATATTTGTGGAGCGAGCTAATGAAACAAGGACGCCACATCAGTGCCTGAGGCTGGGGTGGAGGAGAGCAGAAGGAGTGGAAGCCATCACATCCTACTTACTCCTCACTATGTGCTGAGGAGTTGTTAACAGGAAGCATTTTCTTAGAGAAGAAAACAAAAGGAACTTTTTACAGGGTAATTTTATGTTTTTTAATCAATGTACTACTTTTTAATGTAAGAGTGTTAAATTATTTGAGAGGCTCAATGATGATCTAAATGACTGACAAAGAAATTAAGACAACTTTACTAAGAGAAAATGGGTGATAAACGTGTGAGCAACACTTACGCTTTCCTACACTACTGCTCCCAAGTTCTGGGTACAAGTAAAGGACTTCTCATACTTGGAGGTGGTATAGACTACGCGTTTTTCATTTAGTTGCAACCCCTAGAATAGCAGAGTTGGGCCCAAACGTAATGATACATTGACTAAACTTCGTATCACACTTGGCAAGGTTGTCTTTCCAAAATGCTTAAAGTTAAACTGCCGCCAGGAACACTGCCTTCTGCACACTCTCTGTTCTGCTTCAGCCTTCCTGAAACCCTGGCCACCTCTCACCAGGTTACCACAACGTGCTCCTCAGCAAACTCTCCGCCACCAGCACGGCCCTCACCACGGCCCTCACCACGGCCCTCACCAAGCCTGTCCTGAGCATCGCTACCAAAGTTGTGCCAGTCACATGTTATTGGAACTCTGCTCCTTCCTTCCCTTCAAGCACTGCAGTGGCTCTTCATCAAATACAAGATCTGACAGGTCAGGTCCTGCAGAACGTCTCACGTGTGCCCTTATCCACGTGCATTCCACATCCCCCTCTAGTGTTTCCAGAGCTTCCTTGTTAAGAACTGTACTCCTATTGACTGACTTCTCTTTCGCCTCCCTTGTCCAATGAGCATTTTCTATTAAGACAAATGTTACAAATTACTAACTTGTGGACTGGTCCCTCATCTTTCTGCAAAAAGTAACTTGAGAATGTCTAAAGGTCTATTCATTTTTTTTTTATTATCTTCAAGTTGCTTGACATGAAAAATAACATACCTATGTAGTTATTTTTGTACTTCATTAAGCAAAGTATTAACCACCAAAATTAATTTGATATATGCTCCAGCGATAAAAATATCAATAATGAAAAATCACAAAGGACAGGTGACATGAAAGATTTAAGAAAGAGTCTAAAGTTCTCTAGTTCTCCACATTGAAAATTATATTTGGGGGGGGGCCACGAAAAAAGTTCCAAGAAACAATGACATTCCTACCATGCCCTGAACATCTTTGCCTACACTGTAAATACAATTAATACTCAAATTTTGTTGAATATGTAAGTGCCTACATTTAATCAAAATCAAATTTAAGAAAGCAGGATGTGCCATGCACCCCAATGTTCACAGCAGCACAATTTACAATAGGTAAGTGCTGGAAGCAACCTAGGTGCCCACCAGTAAATGAATGGATCAAAAAACTATGGTACATTTACACGATGGAATTCTATGCAGCAGAAAGAAAGGAGCTCCTACCCTTTGCAACAGCATGGATGGAGCTGGAAAGCATTATGCTAAGTGAAGTAAGCAAGGCGGTGAAAGACAAATACCATATGATCTCACCTTTAACAGGAACCTAAACAACAACACAAACAAACAAGCAAAATATAACCAAACACACTGAAATAGAGAGCGGGCTGACAGTGACCAGAGGGGAGAGGGGAGGGAATCTCAGGGGAAAAGGGGAAGGGTTTGCAGGAAC
This sequence comes from Trachops cirrhosus, assembly GCA_028533065.1. Classification (NCBI taxonomy): domain Eukaryota; kingdom Metazoa; phylum Chordata; class Mammalia; order Chiroptera; family Phyllostomidae; genus Trachops; species Trachops cirrhosus. The sequence continues at coordinate 18,242,652 of CM052548.1, forward strand.
AAGTATAAAGGACACATGGACAAAAACTAAGGGGGGTGGAAATGGGAGGGAGGTAGGGAGGGCTGGGGGGTGGGCTGGGATGGGAGTAAAAGGCAGAAAACTATACTTGAACAACAATTAAAATTAAAGAAAGAAAGCAGGATGTGGTAATTCATATAAAAGGAAAAAACTGATCTAATGAAAATCTGCATCTAATAAGATGCAGAGCTGATCTTATAAAAGCTCGGCACTGCATCAAGCTAAAAGAGTTCAAAAATAAAGCAACACTATATAATAAAGGGTCTGACAGAAGCAAGGTCTGCTTGAGTGTGGTCGGTAGGGTAATGATATGGGTGTAATAATTTATAGTTTTAATTTGAATATTTTGCCTAAACTATCATATGGTATGCTTGAGTGTGACATTGTAATGTTACAGAATTACATGCTTATGATTTTATAATAAAAGATTTTGTAATAAAAGGGGACATTATTTGTATTGCAACCTGTATATTCTGGAAATCATTGTTTTCACTCTTTCTTCTTACTATAAAAGTAGCCCCTTCAGTACCTAACTAACACAGTGTCTGGCACATAGGATGCAATCAATAAATGTTCAATGTCGTCAGAATCTCCACAATTTCACTAACACATCTTTCCTTCAAACCATTCTACCATTCCTACCCTGACATCTAAATGACTTTGCCCAATTTCTTAAACCTATTATAACTATGATTCAGTAGATCTTGGAAGACATAGGTGAGTCTAGACATTTCAGCCCAGTCAGAGGCTCGATGAAGAAATGTACTAACTACTATGTCGTTGGCCCTTATGTGTATGAATGATCTGGCTTCGAGCTAAATGACTGTACCCTACTGATGGCCAGGACCTGCAACGGGGGTGACAGAGGTACCCAGACTAAACAGGAGTCCCCACCTGGGATGAGCTAGTTCCTACAACGCTGGTCACACAGTTAAAGAGAAAGGCTGTGCCAAGAACATCAGTTGGGGCAAACCACGCAGGAAGACAACACAGTTTCCTCAAAGTTGTGAAACGCAATCATTTCTTACAATCAAAGAAACCATTCACAAAAGAGCTGAAAGCGTGTTTAGGGAAATTTCTATAAACTGTAGTGTCAGTCATGTGGCATCCAAGTTGGTCTGAGTTGAGTAAGGAAGTCCTGGAGGGCAACACTCTTCCTCTTCCTCTTCCTAGTGGCTCCCAACAGGATGGCCACACTTCTAAACCAGGGTACTACTCTCTGAATGTTTGGGTCCCCCCAAAGTGTATGTTGAAATGCTAACACCCAAAGATGACAGTATTCAGAGGTGAGGCCCTCAGGAGGTCCTTAAGTCACGAGGGTGGAACCCTCAGGAATGGGAGGAGTGCCCTTATAAAGAGGCTCCACAGAGCTCCGTAGGCCCTTCCACCAGGTGAGGACACCATAGACGCCTATAGCCTAGACGAGGGCCCTCACCAGGCCATGGTGGCACCCCGATTTCAGACATGCAGCCTCCAGAGCTGTGAACAGCAAATCACTGCTGTTTATAAGCCACCCAGTCCGTGGTACTTAGTGACAGCAGCCAAAGTAGACTAAGACACAGGGAAGTTATTCCAGCAAACAGGCCCTACTTTATGCATACCCTTTTCTCCTGTCTCACATAAGACGCTACAAGGCAAAACTGCAGCTCGCAGAGACCATGACTCACTCTCACTTGCCGTGTTCCATGACCTGTCTCTCACACAGGGTAGCTGATCGGGGGACAGAGCAGTGGGACGGTCCCGGCAGTGAGAAGAAATCAGTCTAAAGCAGCCCTGTATTCTTGCTTCAGTTTTGATTAAGTCTGATGAAAACTCATGAACAGCAAGTTTTAGATTTGTTTTACTAAAATTCACAGAAGTGTCTAAATAAGCCATAGTTTTATATCGCCTTGCTCCTGGCTCTGTTCTTGGCTACCCAAATTCATATTCTCCTTCAGCATTCCCTACCCCAGGTTCTGCCTGGAGGAACTGGCCACCAATCATTCAAATCTTCCAAGGCAAAACCTCGTGTACCCCTGAGCCAAAGAAAAAATGAAGTACTCCAGAGTGATTCAGAAACTCAACACTTCAAACCACATGCGGTCATTCCTTCATTCAACACTTGCCAACAGACACCAAAACAGGAAAAAAAATTAAAAGCCAGTCTCCAGTAGTTCTCCAAATAGCTTTCATAGATGCACACAGCACAGCTACTTCCCCGCTCCACAGTCATTCTGGGATATCTGCCCGGCCCTAGGCTCCCACCTGCCTTTCAAGATTCATTTCTCTACTCATTTCGTAAGCACCCACCACAGTGGCAACAGAGTACCAAATGCTGCAGATACTGAGATGTGTAAAATATGGTTCCTCTTCCCATTCCAATTTCTAAAGACCAGCTAGTGCAGAACACAGGCAAATAAGATGGGAGCATAACATCACAGGGTATAAGTGCAACAAAAGCCCCATGGAATACACTCAGAGCAAAGGGAAAACAATGATTAATTTTGAGGGAATCCAGAGACTTCCCCAGAAGACATGATGTTTAACATGGTCCTCGGAGGCTGAGGAGCCTACCTCGCAGGGCACAGTGCCATTCTAGACATAAACAATGGCGAAGGCACGGAGGCATGAAAGAGCAGTGTGTATTCAGGGCAAGGCAGGTGTGCAAGGACTGAAGCATGAGAAGGGTTACGGCTGGAGGGGTTGGTAGGCTCAACCTCTCGCACTGTCATCTACAGTATAATATTCGGTCGTGTTTGACTTTGAGAAGGAGAAAAGCATGACCGGAGAGGTATTCTATGAAGACATAGATAGCCATGTAGACAACGGACTAACTGGGGAGAGGCTGATGACTGGGAGACCAGTTAGAGGGCTTCACAGCAGAGCTGATGAGACATCACAAGACACTGAACTAAAAATATTAGAACATCTGGTGTGAGCATGTTAAGCCACATCTGAGCTAAAGCGGAGACACCTGATGACCCAATGAATACAAGACAGGGAGAAGATGAGCAATCCAAAGCTAACGCCACGCTAAGACACTGATGTCATTCGCTAAGACAGGGAACATGAAATAAACATGCTTGAAGATAATGAGCTGAATTCAAGATGGTTATAAAACATGCCTATTGCTGATGTCTGTGAGGAGCTAAGGGTTCAGAGAAGAGGATTATGGAGAAAGAGATCAGGACACATCAACGAAGAGGTGTCAACTGAAGTCACGGGCATCAGTGAAGTCACCCAGCGATGACATCAATAAAGGGAAAGAGAAGGGGCCTAAGGCACAAACATGTAAGAGTGGGGAAAGGGAGACCGAAGGTAAACAGAGAGAGAACTCAGGAGGCTCAAGGATGGGTGGATCCCAAAAGAAAAAAGATACTGAAGAGTTTTGCTATGAAAGTGATAGATAATAGGGGGAATTACTACACGGAGATGCTATAGGATGAGGGCTTAAAAAAGACCACTTTTTTGGTTGTCCAAAAGGCAGGGGTGTCCAGCCTTTTGGCAACTCTGCGCCACACTGGAAGAAGAACAGTTGTCTTGGGCCACACAGTAAATACACTGTGACACATAATCACAAAAATAATCTCATGACAGTTTAAGTAAATTTATGATTTTGTGTTGGGCTGCATTCACAGCCATGCTGGGCCATAGGCGGCCCACAGGTTGCACACCCCGGGGACAGTAGACAACTGGGTCACTGGGAGTAGACTCAACAGAGGCGCTAAAGCAGAAACCAGTGTTAATAGGTCAGGCAGATACAAGACAGGAAAAAATGACTCTTTTTAGAGGGATTTGGCTCTAAAAAGTAAGAAGAAATTAGAGTTGCAGATTGAGTATGAAACTGAAGGGAGGACAGCTTTAAGGCTAAAGGAGACCTGCATATTTCTAGAATGAAGAGAAAACAAGGGTCCACAGAAAAGAGGAGGTAAGATCCTGAGCTCAGAGGAAATGGCACAGAGGGAAGAGGTAAGGCAGAGGGACGCAGAGGGTGTCTGCTCCTCTGAATCAAGAGTGAGGGTACGGAGAACGCAGAGCATGAAGGCGGGGTGCAGGCCCGCTCCTCTGGGCATCAGCGGGCAGTGCGTGTGCTGTGAAGGCAGGGGCTGGAGCGAAGGACCTGTGAGGCGGGGCCGGCCTGGCCCCCGGGGCACAGGAACAAGCGGCTGCCTGGGGAAGGCCGGACAGCACGTCTCTGTAACAGTGCTGAGCCTGAAAAGAAGAGTGAAGGTGTCAGCAAGTGTCCGTTTTACATAGTTCTATAAAGGACACTGATGTCTCAAGGGTTCAGGTTCAGATGGTTGAAGTGTGGTGGCCATGTTGTTCAGAGATGTCGAAGTGATCAACTGCTGTCATAAATAATCTTTAAAAAACCCACAGTGACTGAAGGTTATGTGCTGCTAGGGAATCAGAAATCTAGGATAAGATCTTGGTTAAAAAAAAAAAAGATAGGGAGGGGTCTGGAAGGGTTAGATGGCTGCATTCAATGCCAGTGAAAATCGAAGACCGCAGCAACAGGCTCACAGAAGAGTCGGCCAGGGGCCTCAGTAATGGGGCAGCAGGACGCGTGTCAGGCTCTGCGGGCCACGTGGTCTCTGTTCTGCAGCCACACAACCGTCAGCAGAGCATTAAAGCAACCACAGACAATACACAAATGAACAAACATGGCTATGCCACAGTAAGACTTTATTTATACACAGCAAGAGCTGAATTTCGTATAAGTTACGGGACATGAATTATTCTTATTTTATGTTTAAACACCATTTAAACACGTGAAAGGGGCCATACAGGAACAGGCAGAAAGCCAGAGATGGCCACAGATTGCCAACCCCCGAGCTGGTGTATGGGCCGGTTTTATACTGTTCACCCTGACACACGCACAGGAGAACTCCACCGCAAGGGTATGCCAGCTGTGGAGACACAACAGCGATGGCTGACCACATACTCTAGTGCGAGTTTCTCAACACACTGTAATAGAGCCCAGGAGCAGACTAACAGGACAGTGGACTACGAATCTAGATGACAGAACTCCAGTCTCCATCCCGTCACATGTCCATCCTGGGGGCTGAGCATGACCAGGTGACATCTTGGTGTGTCTGTGCTCTCAACGGAAGGAACGGGTTTGTTAGAGGACACCAGGCAGGGCTCTGGTAAGTGTAAGGCAAAGCTTGGCTGTGTGCTTGCTCAAACTATGAAGCAGTTTTACACAACTACTGAAACGTTATAAATTGTAGCAAAAACATTCCATAAATGCTGAGGGAACATGTTCTAGAAGCCAGGTGGGAAGAAAAAGCAGAATGCAGAAATTTTCCACTCTTTCATTTTTACTAATTCTTAGGTAGCTTAACCTGTCCTCTCAAAAAAAAATGGGCATGCTTTATCCATTATATGCTTTTTTCCAATTACAGTTGGCCTGAGATATTAGTTTCAGGTGTACAGCCGGTGGTTAGACATTTATGTAACTTAGGAAGGATCTCCCCAGGAACTCGAGCACCCCCACACCACACAGAGTTACTGACTACACTCCCTGTGCTGCCCTCTGCAAGCCCACAGCTGTTTCCTAACTACCAACTTGCACTTCTTAATCCCTTCACCTTTCTCACCCACCCCCCTGACCCCTCTCCCCTCTGGCAACAGTCAGTCTGCTCTCTGTATCTATGCGTCTATTTCTGTTTTATTTGTTCATTTATTTTGTTCTTCAGATTCCACATATAAGTGAAATCATATGGTATTTGTCTTTCTCTGACTTCACTTAGCATAATCTAGGTCCATCCATCCAGGTGGTCACAAATGGTTAATATGTCATTCTGGGCTATAGCCAGGTAATTTTCCATTGTATACGTGTACCACACCCTCTTTATCCAATCGCCTACTGATGGCATTTGGGTTGCTTCCATACCTTGGCTACTGTGAATAATGCTGCGATGAACACAGGGGTACATGTATCTTATCTAGACAATTTCATAGACTTAGTCTTTCCTCAGACGTTACCAACTCAGAGACAAAGTACCGAACTTGGAACTTTTCACAATTTGATCAGACGAGGTCAACTGTTCTCACTTGTTTACACAAAGTCTATTTCAGAGGAAACAAATGTCCCAAATGCCACATTTTTAAGAACTACGGTTTCTTCAAAACCACAAGCTAACATCATATCTCTGATTCTTTACCAGAGTCCTAGACAATAAGGGAAAGGAAGCAAGGGGAGAGTAACAAATGTTCACTGCTTCTGCTTTTATCCTTTCTTTATGCAACAGGCAGGCAGCCGTCAGTTCTAAGTCAAACAATTAGAGGAGTTCAGCTACATGGCTTTACTCACACTAGTTGCAGAGTGGTCCAAGATCAGTAAAGGGATGGGGGGGTCATAAGCTCTTTCAAGACTTTTTGTTCTTCTTTACATAGGCAGGAAGTGTAATCCAGACTGTAGCATTCTGACCTAAACCCACAAACCACCAGGGCAGGAAGACCTTACTTTTCACAAGCAGCCTTTCTACTATAAACTTCCTAGGTGATGGATCATACTACATCTTTACATACCTGGAACCTCCAGAGATGCTTGGACATAGATGCACCCAGACGTTTGGACTAAGCCTAAACAAAGGGCTTAAGGACCTCAGGCAGAGATAGTATTTCACTGGTTCACTCTCACAGACTCTGCACAGACTGAGGTACAGGTTTTCTGGAGAGGCTACACGTTTACATTAAGTGAGCACTGCTGACTCGGCTCCAACCTGAGCAAGCCCCCTGTTAATAATAACATATGGCTGGCAGCTTATCTGATCCACTACTTTCACTGGGTAAACTTGAGTAGTAGTAATTTCTCTGCAGCTCTCCATGACCTGATAAATAAGCATATGGGATCTAGGAAGTCCTACCTTCAATTACTTTGAAACAGGTGTTCGTAGTGTCCTTTCCCAGGTATACACAAAGTAAAGAGGATTTAACTGTGATGCATTTGCCAGAATATTCATAGTAGGAAAAGAGCTAAGGAACTAGTAAATGATATTCCTAACTGGCATACTTAGGGAGTATTTAATCAGGGTAAGTTAGTCATAACTCCCAAGTCTCTCAATCATCAAGGTACAGCTAGAAAAATCTATTGGATTAACATGCATCTTTTCCCACAGTTCTGGCACATTCAACTTACGATGACAAATGTCATGATTTAAAATTAGTAGCAATGATATGCATTCATTTACAGCCCTGTAACACTGTAGATACTCAATAGTTCAACTTTGAGTTGCATTCAAAATGTAGTAATTTATAAAAATATAGCTTCATACCACTTTCAAGAAACATCTATAAAAAAAAAGAGTTCATATATGCATTTGAATAATACCTAAAGCCAATCAAGAAAGTCACTTTCAACATTAGGATTAAGTTTTAAAATATATTAAGTTTGAAAGTAACTCGGATTATATACCTCCAATGATTGGCAGATAAATGAAGTATTTGTTCAATGAAAGTTACGAAATTTCACCACCAAGAGTGCTGCTTCATGACATTTATTCCACAGGGATCAGAGGTTTATGGTGGTAGTTCTTAATCTGAATTTAATAGGTCAAATGTTTCCTAGGTCTTAAAGTAATCTTGCTGGTTTCAGTACCTAGTCGACATAACTAAAGCATTAAACCTCTTCTACTTCTCAGACCCTAACCAGTCCCAAGGCCGCACGCCGAAAGCTCACTCTCACTGCTGGGTCCTTCCGCGGGTCTTCTCTAAAACCTGGACAAGGGTCTAAAAGTGAAGTTGAAAAGTGAGAGTTGGAAAGGGGAAAGTTCTCTGGACTGTCAACTGGTTTTTACGTAATCACTGGTCCGATGAAGAAAAGCTGTGACCCCACGGACCAAACACCGCGGCGTCCAGGAGCAGAGCGATCTCTGCAGCGTCACCTGCCTCATCAGCCGACTTCCCACCTGCAGTTCATAAGGGAAATTTTAAAAAAACTTTAGTAGTAATTACACTTCAAAAGCATGTTTAAAAATTCCCTTTTATAGAAGCAAATTTTCCCTTAGGCCTGACTGCTAAGGTTTAAATCAAATTTAAGGACAGTAAAAAATAGCCACAGCATGTGACAGGGGGGCCTGTGTGAATGTAACGACTGAAGCGAAAGGAACAAGGGAGGAGCAACCTGATATCCTGTCAACCAAGTGATGCTGTCATGCAGGTTCTAGACGGCTGCTGTCAGGGGGGTTCCAGCCGCAGTGCAAGCTGGGACAACCGGCTAGAATACCTGCCAAGTGCTACACTGCAAGACTGGGATCAGTTAAGAAAGATGCCACAGAATTTAATTCTATGAAGAAACGGGCCAGATGATCTTGTGTCTGCAAGTAGTAGGTCCCCCCTCCCCACCTTCAGAAACTAAGGACAGACTAGATAACCACTAAGAGTCCCCTGACCTTGACTATGTATGTTGTGATGGAAAATCCAAGCCCAGTAAGCTATCAGGGTGCACTAGAAGTTACCAAATAGAAGAGCAATAGAGATGAAATGTGGACAATCCTTTCCGTAACACCCTTCTTGCAGTAAGGGACACAATGCATGTGCTTATATCCCAGTGGCAGAAAAGGCCTCTGACCCACTAACCTTAAAAGGTAGTAGAAAGTAAACATAAATGTAAGAGTCTTAACCAAAAGAGACACCTTTCTTGGCGGGGGAGGGCAGGAGGCCTAAAACTAACAACTTTCATGATTTTATTATAATACCTGCACATAGGAGAACATTAAACTATACATAAAAGTCTAAAACAGCCAGACCCTCCTTCCAGGAGTTGTCTTAGAATTGGGAGGTAATTACATAAGCAGCATCTATAACTTTAAGTAGACAACCTCGGCACCCAACTTCCCACAGTGAAAAGATCAGACCGTTAGTACACACACACTCTCCTTCCTGCCACCTCATCTCTAGAACTTGACAATTCTATTTTCACATCATCCAGGTTTGCTGCATTTCCATTCCATTCTACAGTTGTGATTATGGCAATTTTAAAGCGATCCTGAGATGGCGCACCACACAAATGTGGCATCTCAGTGTTTCTATGCGACGAGCATCACGAACGAGGACCTGGGTGCTGGACAAGGACCGAGGCACTGCTGGCCCCGCGCCCTCATCACGAGCGAAGAGCATCGCAGGCCTGCACTGCAGCTCCCACTCGCTTTCCTCCTCCATGTCTCCCAGCCTCTCCTGGGTCATCTGGGGCCCGTGTTCTCATGGGTCTTTTCCCTTATACTCTTCCACCACCAAGACAGAGGCACAAAGTAAAAGTAAATCTTTGCAGAACCAAAAACCCCTGCCATTTGCTCCACAACTTATAACTTGCCTATGTACAAAACTACAGTTTGAAAATAACTTTCCTTCAAAACTTTGAAAAAAAGACTCATTTTTCCCCTAGCATCCAGTATTGCTTTCGAAATGTCTGAGGTCTATTACCATTGTAGATAGCCTCTCTCTTCCCTTGATCATTTTTAGGATTTTCTCTTTAACTTTACAAAATCTGGAACTCAACCAGGATGTCTGGGTGCAGGTCTTATCTATTCTACTTCATGCTGAGCACTTGCCTTTCTTCAGCTCTACGGAGTTTTCTTGTTACTTATTGGTACTTTCTTCCTCCAAATATCTGTCCCTGCTTCTAAACCTATTTAAAATGAGAGGTTCGGGGTGTGTCCCCTAGCTTCTCTATTTTCTCTCTTCTCTTTCGGGAGATTCCTTTGACTAAATCAGGTGAGCAGCTTGATTTTTAGCCCTGTTCATTTTTTAAGGGTTTCCAAGAAGTTGAAAGTGACTTTACCAATTATTTGACTGCTTATTTTCCCAGCAACCTGTTCTTGTTTTAAAAGTGTATTACTGCCCTGGCCAGTGTGGCTCAGTTGGTTGGAACATCATCCCATACACCAGAAGGTCATGGGTTCAATCCCCGGTCAGGGCACATGCCTGGGTTGCAGGTTTGGTTCCCATTCAGGATGTGTACAGGAGGCAACTAATGGATGTTTCTCTCCTTCCCTTTCTCCCTCCCCTCCCCTCTAAAATCAGTAAGCATGCCCTCGGTGCAGATTTTAAAAAGTATATTACTGTCCTAACTCTGAGCACATAATTTCTCTATACTCCTAGGTACTCATTTCCTACAAAGTCCGTTGCTATTTATTTATTTATTTATTTATTGCTGTTATTTTTCCAAAAAAGCAAGTAAGATTTTGTTGCTGGTTTATATTTATGAGTGAAAACTAAGTTCATCTTACAGATAATGAGCTTGAGTTTCCTCTGCAGCGACGTAGGTATTACCCCCATGGGCCTCTACCTTCAAGGAGAAAACTGACACGGGCACAATGTACAGGGTGGGTTAGTCCACAGTCAACTTTCCACACGGTGCGGGGGTGGGCTGCAGTGGAGTGGCTGAGGACCTCCACAGTGCAAAGCAAGGAGGTCTTTATCCCAGGGGCAGGCTGCTTTAGAAGCCCATCCACCCCTCCTCCCAGCCCCTGCTCAGTCTACTGTGGGTATCTGCAGTTAGCGTGAGCGGCTTCTCAGTCGGGGTAGAAATCCCACACTCAGATCTCTCCTTAAAGATAGGCATCTCCGCCCTGGCCCGATAGCTCAGTTGGTCAGAGCACTGTGCCATACACCAAAAAGTTATGGTTTGATCCCCAGTCAGGGCACACATGGGAAGCAACTGATTAAAGTTTCTCTCCCCCACCCCCGACACACCCCTTTCTCTCTCTAAATCAATAAACATATCCTTGGGTGATGACAAAAAAAATAGGCATCTCGTTCTATCCTCAAACTAGACATCTCCACCACTTGCAGTCATCATCTGTGGCACATGCTAGCAGCTCCCACTACCTAGCACATCCTTCTACTGACCCGGCATTCCGTACCTGAAAATGAAGACCACAAACAATCACACAGCATGTCTATACACACACACACGCACATGAATACACACACACCACCACTATAAATCTGAATTTCCAAAGACATGTTTTATACCACACACGCCCCATACACACACACACACACACACACACACACATCATTCCTTCAAATGCAATCTTACAGCTATGACAGTGGGAAAAAATTAAACTCACAAATAGAAACTGACAAGAGCTCCAACTCAAATACATGAAACATGTTACTATATAGAGTTTTAAAGCTCCATGTATTATAAATAAATGAGAATATAAAAGCCTTATGTATCATGGAGAGTTTGGCCACATTTTAAGCTACCACTTCTCACATTAAGTCATCCAAGAAATTCAGAATGTTGCCATGACCGGTGTAGCTCAGTTGGTTGAGCGTCATCCCACAAAGTGAAAGGTTGCCAGTTCAATTCCTGGTGAGGACACATGCCTGGGTTGCACATTTGGTCCCCAGTTGGGGCATATAAGAGAGACAACCAATCGATGTTTCTCTCCCTTTCTTTCTCCTTCCCTTCCCCTAGGAAGGAAGAAAGGAGCGAGGTAGGGAAAGAAGGAGGGATGGATAGAAGAAATTCAAAATATTACTGAGAAAAGCAGAAGAAAGTATTTCCAAGTTTATATAAATTAAAGAATCCCCCTAAAAAATGCTAAAAGCATAACTTTACTCACATTCCAAAGAATTTCTAAAATCACTATTTCACTGTCCACATCTTTCCATATTTCAACAAAGGCTCCGCCACACAAGACAATTCAGGCAATACCCTGTAGCTTTCCTGTCTAGAATCATGTCATTTCTTTGCTCAAATCTATTCAAAGGCCTCCCAACCATCTTAAGATAAAGTCCAGAATCCTTAACCGCTTTGAAAATCCTGTATACTTCTCTAGTTTCATTTGGAGCCACTAAGTTCATGCTTTCTCCCTCCATTAAAGCCCCTCTGCAGTGGTCTGCCAGTTCCTCTCACATCATGAGTCTCGTCCCATCTCGGGGCCTTTGCACATGCTGGTCCTGTGCTCTGGACTGTTCTTCAGCCCCACCCCCAGAGAGACACCTGCTGATCTCTTCCTGACTCTCCGACACGTCTTTCCTGGTCACAGCCCTCAGACTCAGGTGCATTAGCATCATGCTTGTTTAAGGGAAAGGGGGGAAAAAAGAACAAGAGCTGCTATATTTACAATGTTTCTTGACTCCACTGCATACTGCAGAACCAGAATGGAGTCTGTCTCGCCACTGTACCTGTGGTGTGCAGCACTGTGCCTGCACCAGCAAGCACTCCATGCATTCACTTCATGATCTAGCATGTGAATCGTCTTTGATCAGGGCCCGATATTTCAGAAAAGGGCAGTCTGTAAATTTTTAAATGAGCTGATTCTCTTTCAGACACATACGTCCCAAGTAACAGGCATGATCTACCAAAATAAATTTTCAGTGCCATGGAGGGAAATTTAATCAATCATCAGAGTAGCATACAAAAGCAGTAACAACTACTTTGGGAGAATCTCTATTGCCTTATTTTTCCTTACTGAGGAAGGTAACAAAGTAGCATGTCAATTATACATTCATTAGAACAAACATTATGCACTGTCACAAGTTATTGCTTATTTTAATAAACACCTTCCTAATCATGGTAAAAAGACAACAAAAACTACATTGAAACTTATAAGATAGAAACTGTAAATTTCATAGGAACACAATCTCAATTATTTGTTACTCTGTACTAAATAACATTTCCGATAGTGAAGCAAATGCATTGGGACTATTCCGACATAAGAGCAAAGAAAATATGTGACAGAAGCTCACAGCCATCAAAATGTGTCTTCGATTTCCAGGACATGGGAACAGCAGCAAATGTCAAGAGACCACGTCTCTACACAAACATTTCAGTATGGTTCCAGGTCATCTTTCCAATGAGAAAGGGAAAGCTCACAAAGCTCACCTAAAATGAACTGCACAGACTAAGTTTTAATTTTGTGTTCCAAATTTGACAGAGCACCTCAAGACTGGAAACATGAACTGATGAAGATAGCATCTCGGGCCACGCAAGGAGAGACTGGACAGGTTCCAGGAGACAGACACTTAAGCAAGCTTCTTAATGTCTCAGTTCAATCTGTGGCTTTTACAAATGAAAAGGCCACCTTCAGAGCATGAATTAGTCAACAACTCTCTTCTCCATTGGCTAAATTTAGAGAGAAACACCCCATCATAACAACCAAAACAAGAATGGAAACTGGTATCATAAGACAAAAGAAAAGCTCAATAACGAAGTAATATCTACTCACATTTGCTTAGTGTGATCCCAGAGGACACGGGAGACAGTCACAGGGAAACATGACCCAAGACAGTGATTGTGCAGCGCTACACTATTGGTGAAAACTACACCCACACTCCCCAAATGTGACCTGTCCTGATTCAATAGTTATGGACATTCAAGGATCTTAAGGCGAGATAAGCTTTTATTAACTGACCCCAAATTAACTGAGCCACGTATTGGGTGTTTCAAATTACTTAGATAAGCTTTTTGATCATTATTTGGTTATTTAACATCCCAGCCTCATGACCTGGACTTTAGCAAAGACTCTAGATTATTAGTCTTATTCTGATTTAGGATATCATGTGAGTTAATGCTATCCATGAAAGTTCTGTGGGTGCTTGTTATTTACAGTCTAAAGGGGTAGGGAAAAGTGGGGAAGAATACAGAAAAGCATGTCCGAAACGGAACACATACAGATCTGAGAAGAAACAGGACAGACTAACAAGGTTGGCTTGAATTTTCTACTATTCTTGAATAAACTTCACTCATAAAACTTTTCAATTTGAGACTCCCAACTCCAACAAATATATTTATAGATAGAGAAAATAGATAACCCCTAAAGAAAAAAATGCTATTAGAGTTCTATAAAGTATAAATAGCTAACAAACATGATTCCCTGTATTTTTGGTTTCATTCCTAAATAAAGAGCTGCATATTAGGGACCCTGGCTGGGCAGTGCAGTTGGTTAGAGCCTGCTCCCGATAGGCCAAGATCGCGGGTTTGATCCCCAGTCAGAGCACATACAAGCACCAACCAATGAATGCATAAATAAGTAGAACAACAAATCAATATTTCTCTTTCTCCCTCTCCCCCCCCACTTTCTGTCTCTTTCTAAAATCAAATAAATTTTAAAAGTATAATTTGAAAAAGAATGGCGGCCCTGATTGGTGTTGCTCAGTCGGTTGGGCATCATCCTGCAAACCCAGAGGTCTGTATCAATTTCCGTTCAGCGCACATGCCAGGTCCCAGGTTGTGGGGGTGGCGTGTGAGAGGCAGCCAATCAGTGTTTCCCCCGGGCGCTGACAGTCTCTCCCTTTTTCCCTCCCTTCCCCTCTCTCTAAAAAAATAACAAAGTCTTTAAAAAATAAAATATAAAAGAATTGTATATCAGAAATGTGTCTCTGTGTTTATAGCACTTCACATTTTTCAAAGCATGTAATTTCACATTTGACATTTCCTGAAATCTTTACAATAGCTCTGTGAAATCTGTTAAATGTCCCCACTCACTAAGCAAAACACTAGAAACAGGTTGGCATGCTCCTAATTGCACAGCTAAGTCGGCATGAGGCATGATGGGCACTAAGTCTAACTGCTAGACCAACAACTCTTCCACCATATTGGTTCACTCGATAATTAGCACTCAACACCTACAACGTTAGAGGAACTATTCCAGGCACTGGGAAGGGGACAGCAGTGGGCAAAGCCCCACCCTCAGAACTAACGTTTTAATGAGGGCCGCCAGGGGATTCTTTTCTTGGCTGGCCTACTCGGATGCCCTTTACAACACCAAATGCTCAATGACTCTTTGCTCTCGATTCTAAGGAACTGAAATGTAGTCAAATCAATAAACCACAAAAAACAAACATTCACAACTTAAAACATGTTTGAAAGCAATTCAAAATGAAATTAAGGTACAGGCTCTTATCCTCGGGTGCTTCTATTTTCCAAATAAAAACTATCAAATGTTGTTAGGACCATTTTCAAAAGAGAAGAAACAACCAAGATACTGAGTTTTGTCTAATATTGCATATTCAAATGTGGGTTTAGTGTTGGGGGAGAGAAACTATCATTCTGGACTTTCTTAATTTTAAACCAACAAGCTGCAGATATAGAAGTACCAGACTATTTAACTTTCAGCAATTATTTTACTTTTAATGTTACTTTCTGTACATTATCCAAAAAAGCCAATTACTTTATTCAAATATATTAGGGAAGAGACCTAAAATTTAAGCCTTTACTATGTCTGCTTTGTAAACACCTTTATTTAATCTCTTAAACTCTATAAATAAATGTAAAAGAGGTAGAAAAAGCTTAAGTAATTTGCCTGCTTTGACTATTTGACATGTAAGACTTTATAAATTATGAGGACCTCCCGAATCAAAACCGGAGGCAGCAAGAAGAGAGCCAGAGGTCCTTCCAGAAGGTACAGTCCAGAAGAGCTTATCAGCAGCCGCACCACTAGAGACGCCGTTGAGAGAAATGCTGCCAGGTCTACCTACCGAAACTGAGCCCGACAAATTCTTACTCAGCTGCGTTCCTGCAGGGGCCTCCTTCTCAAGCAGGAAGGAGCTAATTTGTAACCAAGAAAACAGCAGAGGCCAAGTTCCTGGGGTATAAGAAGGAATAAGAAGAGGATTTAAGACCAAGGAGCCAGAGGGCATATACAAGGTCCACCCACTAGATACACTTGGGCTCCTCGCAGCTATGGCCCCTCTCCACGTGTTCTACAGGGAACTAATCTTTAATTTATGAGCCATTTTCACCCCCAAAACATCAGGGTCAAAAATAGAAACCGAGTATCTGAACTATTTGCTCTCCAGAAGCAGCATCTTATCTGAAGCCCAGGCTACCGTGAAGGAACACTGCCCCATCCCCTTTGGTAAAAGAGTGAGTGTGTAAGAGAGACAGAGCAGGACAGGAAGACTGGACCCTTTCTTCGAATCGAAGCCCTAAGTGCACCTCGTCACGGCGGCGGGCGGTCTTACTGAACAGTCTGTACACGCACAGAATGTATGCAACCACTGATCATTCTGCAACAAAGTGCAGTAAATAAGTAAGAACTGTTATTTTACATTAAGCATTGCGAATGGGAAAGCAATGTTCCAAGCTGATACTTCAAGCGATGCCCATCTGTCTTCTGGAAGAAAAAGATGGCTAGTAAGGTAAGTGGTGCAAAGACTCCACCTCACTTAAAATATTGGAAACTCAAACTGAAATGACAACAGTGGGCACTGCAGTGCTGAGTTCAAAACATTAGAAATTCATTTATTTTAGCAACAGCACATATGATGGGCCAGGCGCCCTTCTAGCTGGTGTGACCAACAAAACAGAGTCCTTGTCCTTGGGTATAAACTTATACACCAGTGAAGGGAAACAGACCCAGCCTCACAGAAAATGCTCAAAAACAGTTATTTCCTGAAAATGCTGAGTGTTCAAGACATAAAGGAAGTCTACATAAAAAAGAAAATGCTTTATTATAGTTACTTGAAACTTCTAAAATACAGAATGTGCACATTGTTCGAATTAAATATTTATGCTATGAGTAAAGTTTAAGTTAAAATTGTAATTTTAATGTATGTTAATTAGCTATCTTTGACAAAGGGCCCCCTTAATTGGGAGCCAGTAAGAATTCTTCAATATGGAGGACTAAATAAGAATTCTTGTCTATTCTCTTACAAGCCCACACTGGAATGGCAGTTAAATTTAAAGTCTTATAAACCCAAGTGGAAGTCTGAATAGGAGAGGAGACCCTAACAGACTAAGTAAAGTCATTTCACTCAAATGAAAAGACGCGTAAACACTAAGTAACGGAGTTGGGTTTCAGCATTCGCTGCTCCAAGGGCCCACACTGGGGGATAAGCCGACAAGAACCGAGAAAGGCTGCAGAGTTGAAGGGGCCACGTGTGACAGAGCGGGGAGGGATTCTACGGTGAAGCCTCAAGCAGCCGCTCCTCTCCTGCTTTTCTCAAAGACAGGTTTCATTACTTAAACCAAAACAGAAAGCTGCCAGATTTAAGACACTTGACACAAATAAGCACACCCTGCGAAACAACAGGAGGCGTTAAGTGAAAAGTCAGTACATACTAGAGGGTCAACTCAGTGAGGGCAGGGACTTAACATCTGTTTGGACCACTACTGTATCTCCATTACCACAGTGGTGCCCGGCACAAAGGAGGTACTTAATAAATATACAACAAAGGAGTTTAGAAGAAGGGTTTTTTAAATCTCCAAGAAAGTAGAACATCAAAAAAAAAACCAAAAAAAAAGAAAAAGAAAAAATGGGAACATGGATCTAGGAGATTTGACGTCTTACTAAAAGGAGAGCCTGGAAAGAAAGGACAAAGGACACTGGAGGGGAGGGGAGAATTACAAAGAAAAACTGCTTGAAATTCTGCAAAGCTTAGGTTTCCAGGTTGTCTACTAATGGTCTAGCACAGAAATGAAATTTCAAAATACCAGGAAGAAAAGATTCTAAAATACCTGGGGAGTTAATAAAAAAAGTCACAAGAATCAGAAATGAGAATGAAACGGGACTTCAAAAGCAAGCCTAAAGCTAAAATATAACAGGGAAAAAATGCCTTCTAAACTCTGTTGGAAATGGTTTCTAACCTAGAATTCTATACCTAGTCCAAAAGACAATCAAGTGTAAGGGTGAGGGTACAATAAAGGCACTTTCAGACATACGGTTCTCAAAGTTTACCTCCCACATATCCTGTATCCTCTCCTACTCCCCCAAAAGCAACAGGAGAATGTATTCTATAAAAGAAGGCATATAAAGAAAAGGAAGTCTCTGCCTCTAGGAAACAGGTGATACACAACACTGAAGAGAGAACAGGAGAATTCCAAGTATGAGAGCAAAGGAAGTCCCGCCATGACAGCTGATTGGGGGCCCTCATAGAACCTACTCAGAGGGCACTGCCAGGAGGACTAGTTAAAAAAAAAAAAGCCTTGCAGGCTTTATATATCAAAAGATGATTCATTTGGAGAGTTTGGGAATAAATTAATGACGACCAAAAAGAAGTTAAGTGTGATTTTACAATTTACTCTAGGAAAAACAAAAAGATAAAGAAAAGAAACATAATATAACATTGTGTGGCTTAGATATGACTATTTCTATCATAATCGATACATCCTAAGATTAGTGAAAAGCTGCAGGGGGTGTTATAAAAAAAATTAAGCCTTTACCATCCAAAGCAGAGAGCCAACAGATAATGTTTTAAATTGACAATTCAAGTGACAGCCATATAGGCACGGCATTTATAAATAGAGGCAAACGACAATATCAAAACAAATGGCTTTTGTGAAACACTTACATCTGGGTAATAAAATGGGCGTGGGAGGATGGGGCGGGAACTTGCTATTTTTCTTACAGTATCCAGAAGGCTAACACTTCCCAAACTATAGCCATATTGCTTTATAAAATATACATTTCAAAAAAACTCATGCAGTGAATAACCTAATCTGCTGGGTTACTTCTTGTCTCATATTGGGATTATAGGTCTTTGGAATAAAAGCATTATTCTCACAGCAAGAGGATTAGATTTATATACAGATTTAGCAAAAGTCTAATTTTGGCTTTGAAATGCTAGTTCTCTGCTTAACATCTCATATGAAATTTACATAAATTAAATCATGAATAAAACAGCAACTTGTCAATTCATTTCCTTAAAATCTCACAATTGTGCTATAGGCCCCTGTCAATGAAAGTAAAATCAGATAATAAGGCACTTAGCCTGAAACCTCAAAAGCCACCACAATTAGGATTATTTACATCCAATTTAACAAAAGCCTCTCCTCTTATTTCTTTAAACCAACCTTCTATGTCAATGTGCCCTGTATGCAAATGAACTAAAGCAGGGGTCAGCAAACGAGGCTTAAGTGCCCAAATCTAACCTGCCCCTATTTTTGTAACACCCACCAGCTAAGAATGGATTTTACATTTTTTAATCTTTTTAAAAAAATAAAAAGGATATTACTTTGTAACACATGGAAAAAATCACATGAAATTCAAATCTCAATGTCTGCAGATCGATAATTATTATCGAACACAGGCTGGTTCATTAATGTCTGCATCTGGGGCTGCTCTCCAGTGAGGGCGGAGACTACGTGGCCTGCAAAGTGGAAACTCTTACTATGTGGTCCCTTGTGTTGACCCTGGAGCTAAGGAACTGTATTCTGAATTCCATTTGAATTTTAAATAAAATTAAGCCAAATCCATATATTTAAAGAATGTCCATATAAAAAGTCCTTGAACCCAGGGGTGCTTGCATAAGAAACCTGGGGATGGATGGTCTACAGGACCTTGAAAGAGAGAAGTCCAGAGGGCTTCCCTGGCTTGCTTAGGGCCGGCCGCCCAGGAAGAGGGAGCGGCTTCAGGACTGGAGTCCCCGGGCTCTGAGACCGTAGTTCTCCTACGGAAGCACCTGCTGCCGAAGTCTTAACCCAAACACTCCTTTGTTCCTATTCCAGTCTTCAACTTTGTTACAAATAACTGACTTGAATCAAAATGTTAATAAAACATGCTTTTTAGATTTGATCTTCCCTAAATATTTAAAACAGATTTCTTGTGAAATTTACTTATGACTGTGCCAAAAAAAGCAGTAGAGGATGCGGGGGCTATGGACAGTCTTTGCCATCCCAGAGACCCAGCTCATCTTGGCTCTGCCCCCAGGGTTTCACTCTGGCCTCAGAACCCTCTGAATTTCTCTAAACTCCACTTTTCTCACCTCTAAAAGTGAGCCTAGCACCTACCTCAGATGAGTGTGGTGAGACTGAATAAAATGAAGACCATCAAAAACTTAACGTACTGACTGTCACAGAATTAAGAGCTCAAGAAATGTTACCTATTATGCTTTATCGTGTCCAAATACTTTATAATCATTCGTGACCCCCGAAGAGCTTCACAGGCAGTGTTCTCGAACTTCAGTGTCCATAAGAGCCACCCTGGTGACCTGCCAGTGCAGGTCCCCTTGGCCCTGCTCCCAGCTACCTGCTATTTAATCTGGAAGGGGCGGGAATCTGCATTTTCAAAGCCAAGTGACATTTGGATAGGGGCAGTTCGTGGAACAGAAACAGTGTCCTAGGTAATGAAACAGACACTGCGAGGTTAGGAGGCAAGCAAAGCCCAACTACAGTGTTTTGCTATGTATAATGCACACTTTCTGCCCAAATGTTTGAGGGAAAAATAAGGATGTGCTTTTATACGTGGGTAGTACTAATTCTGTATCTATAGAAATGTTTTTAATTCTTTTATTTATGCTTATGCATTAACAGTGTCACTACAGAAAGCAATAATGATATCTGTACAGAAAATACTACCCTGGAATACAATTAGTCGGTTTTCATTGTTTCTGAATATAAAAAATAAGTAACTGAATTAAAAATATGAAAGATTTTTTTCCTGAACGTTTAAGCCAAAAATGTGGGTGCGCACTATACACAAGAGCGCACTATACCCAGAAGCGCACTACACACGGCAAAACATGGTGAATGCTGCTTTAATTAAGTAGTCTACTTAACCAGAACAGCAAGGAGCTGAGCACTACTCATTCCTTTTTGCTGTTTTTCCTTTTATTATAGTCCTATTTTTTTAACTTAAACTTTTGTTGAGCTCCATAACTTAACTTATGTTACACACAATACAAGATTATTTCCCAATTTATAAACAACTTTAGAACTTCCAGTTTTACATCCAGCTAAACATTTAAAGAACTCAAAATGTTCAGTACCTGGGTCCCACTGGAACCTCAGTTTCCTGTCTTGGAACTCAGCCACGCAACCTTGTTACCATCCCCAGAGAATTTAAAACTGACCCATCAGGCTTAAGGTCTATTTGCACACAGAAGGAAAAAAGAAACAGAAAAACAACACGCAGTCCTACTTTACAATACAAACTAAAACGAGCTAAAAATATGGCTGAAAACAAGCACAAAACGAAATTCATTCCATACGAAGAACCCCTGCTATGTCATACATGTAAAGTGAATCGCATGCAACAGCCACGCCTCAGGGCGAGGTTTTCCCACGAAGTGTCTACTCCAAACCCAGCAAAAACAGTGGACACTGGCAGGAGTCCCAGATCGTAAATGGGTAGGTGTGTGATAGATCGATTACCTTGCTCCAGCCTGAGGCACAGGGAGCGCCTCGCCGCCTCCATCTCCGGAGTCGGGTTATCCAGGACGTGTCTGCACCACTGCAAAGGGCTCAGGGATTTCTCTGACGAGGAGAACGTCTTTGAAGAGCC
Organism: Trachops cirrhosus; assembly: GCA_028533065.1. NCBI lineage: Eukaryota > Metazoa > Chordata > Mammalia > Chiroptera > Phyllostomidae > Trachops > Trachops cirrhosus. Next base: position 18,263,834 of record CM052548.1, read on the forward strand.
AACGTACAACCTTTAAAAGAGAAATCTACATTATAGGTATTATACAGGTTTACAGAGATTACCGGCCTTCTAGAGAAAGGTAGCATGTATTTAACAACTTCTACCAAAACAGAACTCACATTTGATTAGTGTGAATACCAAAATTACTTCAATAGGCAAACATCCCCAAGTAGAATTTGACACTTTCTGTAGCTCGGTGGGAAGGATTCCAAAAAACTATGAAAGTGAGTCTGAGAGCCAGAGATTAGAGGCTTTTGTTATTGAACTAACCTTGAACAGATACCACAACGATGTGACCACCTCACTTACATTTCTAGAAATGAACATTCTCATCTCCTTCTTGGCTATAGAATGTTACATGAACTTGGGTTAATGGATGTAAACATGACATAGCAAACAAAGCAAATCTCATGTGCTTTTTAAAAGTGAAAGTCAGTTGTTCGTTGATTCTCTCAACATTGAAATAATCAGCTATTTCTCCAGTCATAGTCTATACCAAATTTGGCAAGTGCTTGTTTCTCATCAAAGCCAAACGAGCAGCTTTGAAAGATATGTTTTAGGAAGAATTCACTTCCAGCAGCTATCCCATTACATAATAATGGGGAGGACTCTAACCACAAGGCACTATAAGCTAAAACACAGATTTCCTTTCATGGATATATGGTTCTAAGGTCAATTTTAGAATTTCAGTGACAGGGTAACATAAAAAGGCTTATCTTGAGGATTAACCAATAGTTAAGTAAAAAAAAAAAGAAAATTATAATCACTGGCTCTAGTAACTGACCTTACTTTTTAAAGCTGTATTCTAATTACAAATCTCATTAGAGCAATGCTCCTTTAACAAAGTTACCGTAATTCTAGTGGGTGCACTTTCCTGCAGTACCATCCTTCGTGACTCACTCTTTCACTGTTTATAGTCAGCAGTCCCACCTCTTAGGGCAATCTGTCCGTTATCCAACATGGCTGGGGAACGTACTATTCTTCAGTAAGTTCTTTTAAGTCAGGGGTTGGCAAGCTTCTTCTGTAAAGGGCCAGCTAGTAAGTATTTAGGGTTTGTGGGCCACAGTCTCTGCCGCAACCACTCATCTCTACTGTTGCCACCCAAAAACATGACAGATGATTTGTAAATGTGTGAGTTCCTACAAACTTTACCTACAGACATTAACAGTTGAATTTCCTATGATTTTCATATGTCATGAAATAGTATTCTTTTGATTTTTTTCAGTAATTTAATAATGTTAAAAAACCTAACTGACCAGACATACAAACCAGGCATACAAACCAATGTATCCATAGGATACAATTTGCTAACTCCTATTTCAGATGAAGATTCTAAAATATCCATGTTAGTGGATTTCATAATAATCTTAATACAGCATCACTCCCTGAGGTGTGGACATAGTCCTGCCTTCATCACGAGTATACTGATTAGTTAAAAATGTATATTCCTGGGCCCCACCTCGGCCTACTAGGACAAGACTGTCACCTACCTATGTAGATCCATCCCTTCCACCCCACCCTGCTGAAGGCCCCCTGAACTGTCCATTACGAGGTAGCTCTCTAGACCCCCAAGGAAAAGCTAGTCTAGGCCAGTAGTTCACAATCTGTGATGCATCAAAATCTCTTAGAGGGCCTAATAAAACAAAAACGGCGAACACCTGATTACAGGCAGGTTTGGGGTGGGGGAGGTCAAAGAACCTGCATGTCTAACAAGCTGCCAGGTAACGCCAATACTGCTGTGTGGAGACCACACTTGAAGACACGTGCCCCGGGCTGAGCCAATCCTAGTAATCCCATTATTCCTGTTTGCCCAGTGTCTGGTTTGGGCACAAGCCCTGGACACAATCCTAACCAATAAAAACTCAGGAGAAAAATTCTGATGGGCATATGGACAAGTTTCTCCTTATTTTTAATGGAGTCACAAAAGACCCAGTTACATGCTCCCTACAACATATACACTTTAAATGCAAACATATAGGTTCAAAGTAAAAGAATGAAAAATTATTTTTTTAAAACCTACCTACAAGAAAAATCCAGACCCAGAAGGTTTCAGCACTGAATTGTACCAAATATTTAAAGCATACCAATTCTTCACAAACTCTTCCAGAAAAACAGAAGAGGAAGGAACACATCCGAAGACATCCTATGATGCTGGTGTTACTGATACAAAAACCAGACACAGACATTACAGGGAAAGCAATTGAAGATCAATATCCCTTATGATCGAAGAAGCGAAAAGTCCAAATATTTTAGCAAATTGAGTCCAACCGTGTAGAAAAGATAGACTGCATCATTACCAAGTGGAGTTTATCCCAGGAACAAAAGGTTGGCTTACCATTCAAACATCAGTGTAACTTCGTATATATACCAAAATACAATACTCTCAATGGACAAAGAATAAAGCATAGTGCATCAGTTTCTCATAGAAACTGTCAAATTAGGAGCAGGAGGAAACATCCTCGATCTCACTAACACGCATCTACAAAAACGGCATCCGTGACAGTGAAAGGCTACAAATGCTTTTCCCCGATGGCAGCAACAGGACAGCGACTGGGCGCTCCAGCCAGGGCCATCGGGCAACAAACAAAAACAGGTACACTGGAAAGAAAGAAGTCAATCTGTCTTCATGCACAGATGACATGGTAATCTATGTAAAAACTCTGAGGAATCTATAAAAATATTACCAGAAAAGGGAGTTTTCAAGCAAGAATGTAAGATACCAGAAAGATGTATAAGTGTTCATTGTATTTTTATATATTAGCAAAAATGAGCGTTTTTGAAATTTCACTTTCCACTTACAATAGCATAAAAAAAACATAAAATGCCTAACGATAAATCTGCCTAAAGATGTCAAGGTCTATACACTAAAAACTACAAAATATTCTAAGAAAAAATAAAGAAGATACAAATAAATGACAATATTCGTGGGTCAGAAGATGAAATATCATTAAGATGTTCATTATTTCTAGATTGCTCTATTTAACAAAATCCCAATCAAAATCTCAGCAGGCTTTTTGTAGAAATGTAGAAGCTGATTCTGAATTTCACATGGAAATGCAAAGGTCCTAGAATGGCCAGAACAACCTTTAGGAAACTACAAACTGGGAGAGCTACTGCTGACTGAGACTCATTACAAAGCTATACCTACAGCTTCCTGTGGCATGAAGGTAAATAGATCGATGGGCAAAAAGAGCCGGTCCAGAAACAGAACTACACGTATAGGGGATGCTGATTCTTGGCACATCACAAAGACAATGCATGAAGAAAAGATAGCCTTTCGAACAAATGGGGCTAGAACAAATGGACATCCATATGCAAAAGGTAAACTTGGATCTATACTTCCCACAACACCCAAAGTTAACACAAAACAGATGACAGACGAAAATGTAAAACCTGAAACTACAAAATTTGTAGAAGAAACCACAGACGGAAATCTTTGTACCTATGAGTTGGCAAATATTTCTCAGATACAATTTCTAATACCAAAAGCATAATCCACAAAAAAGAATTATCGATTGAACTTCAAAGTTAAAACTTTTCTCTTTGAACAACACTATTAAGAGAATGAATGATGAACCAGATTAGAAAATATTTGCAAATCATGTATCTTATAAAAGAACTTGTATGTATTATAGAATATATGTATGTATATATCCATATAATAGATATATATATTCTATTGCATGTTCTGCAAACAATAATAAGCAACCCAATTTTTTAAAACGAACAAAGGACTTGAGCAAACATTTCACCAAAGAAAATTTAGGGATGACCAATAGAAGATACGCTCATCTTGAATCATCAGGGAATTACAAACTAGAACAACAATGGGAAACCACCACCGTCTATCAGAGCGGCTGTATACAATTGGAAAGACTGACTGCAGCACATCTTGGTGATGACAGGGAGCAAATGAAACTCATGGGCTGCGGTAGAAATATATAATGGCATAACCACTTTGGAAAAGATTACAGTAGCTTCTTAAAAAGTTAACATACACCTACTCTCTCTTCCAGCCATTCAAAAGTCATTAAATATTTAGCCTAAAGATATGAATACATGACTCCACAACAAAGACTTACTTGTAATAGCCAAAAATTGAAAACAACCCAAGTGTTCATTAGAAGATGAATAGATAAACAAGTTCATTGTTATGGCCATACAATCAAACAGCTCTCACAACGAAAAGGCACGAACTATTGATTCATGTAACAACACAGATGAGTTTCAAAATAATTATCTTGATTATAAAAGCCAGACCAAAACAAATAAATGAAAATGAGTGCATGCTATATGATTTCATTGCTCCAAGAGTATAGAAAATGAAAACTAATCCAGAACGAAAGAAAACAGCTCACAGGTTGCTGGGCTGGAGGCAGGCGGGATGAGGAGAGGGGACACGAAGGGCCACCAGGAAGCTTGGAGCACAGGGACACAGCCACGATCTGGGTCGTGGTGCCAGTTTCATGGGTGGATGGATGCACGTCAAAGCCTATCAAACAGTACACTTTAAATATACAGTTTATAGTTCACTTATACCTAATAAAGCTTTAAAACGAAAGTCACAAGACAGGAGCTTCCCCTCAGTGTTAAGACCTGAGATGCAAGCTGCCTGCCATTACCACACAGGTGACTCAGAGACAGAGGTACCAGAGTCCTGACATAAATGAGCCACTAAAGTAGTCAAGTGAGAAGCCTCCTCATCTTTAGACTTCAGTGAAGTTCCCTCACTGTTTAACACACATACATATCATGGCACCACCTGAGCCTTAGCTTCCTCTCGAAACGCTCTCCACTGCCATCTGAACCACGGCTCTGCCCACTACCTTTAGCACTACAAGGGACAACTGCTCACATCTGCTGCTGCCAGGAAGCTTCCACCAACCCGCTAGTCTCAGGATTCCAGAAACTCACACCTAGTTTCTTTCGGAAGAGTTTACTGCTTTTTGCTTACAGGGGAACTCCACAGGAAGACTTCCTTAATCTCTTAGAGCCTATGTAACATGGTTCTTCCATTTGACCACACAGCCTCAGGTCACATTCAAAAGCACCGCTCGCTTCCCACAGGCACCTCAGATTACTCCATGACTCACTGCGCCACGTTTATGAATGGGGATTTCTCTCTTTCATACTGCATGCCCATCTGTGCTGTTTGGTACAAGTGTATGTCTCACGCCCACCCTGAAGTTCATAGAACATGAGGATGATCATGCAACTAAAAGCAGGAAATTCAGTTGAGAGTAGGCATAAGGGGCAACTGGAACCCCCAAGTCCCTCCTCTACCCCGTAACAACCAGTCCCACTGCCCCTTCTCTGTGGCAGCCTAAGACCAGAAGTTTACTATGTGGATAGGCTGACCCAGAAAAGTTCTGGCTTCGGGCACGTTGAATTTAGTTCAAGGAAGGATAAAGAACTTTATTGAACCGGAGAAATTAAATAAAACTCTACCTGCTGACTGGTTAGAACCCTAGCACATTTCACCTTTGACATTCCGAGAACTGACTACCTTACTTATACCTTCCCGGAGTATGCAAGTTCAAGAGAAGGCCCAGAGATGCGAAACTTGAACTGCTGCCCACTCATTGACTTAGTAAAGTGCATCAGTCAAAACACTCTACCCATGCAGAATTTTAGATCAGCTTCAATACCTCCAATACCTCCTTGGGTATGAACAACCAATGATACCAGGGATTTGGAAAGTTCCTTTTAAATAAAACCCTGAGACTAAAAGTAGAGAGGGGGTAAAAAACTGAGGATAAAAACAATGCAGAAAACAAATGGAAAACCCAAGACAACTATAAAATATCATGAGAGAAAATGTTGCACTCATAAAACAAAAACAAGATATTGAAAAGAAACAGTTTCTTCACTCTTGGAAAGTGAAACTATTATAGCAGAAACAAACTATTCAATAAGTGAGTTTGGAAAAATCAAACATAAGTAGTCTCCCAGAAGCAAAACAAAGACACCAATTTATAATGGAAGATAAGAAAATTAAATGGCTGCACCAGGCGGGCCTACATCTGATTACAAGTTCTAAAATACACACACACAGAAAAGGTTATGTTGAAAAAGAAAAAGCAGAAAATTTCTGAGCGTTAAAGGCAGTCGACTGAGTTCTAGAGTGAAAGCACCAACGATGTCCAACACAATAAATGAATAGAGAAGCCCACGCTAAGGTGCACTGCATCACAAAGTAATGTGACACTGGAGGACACTAGGCATAAAGAGAGAAATCTAAGGAAAAAGCCAGGAAGAATTATATATCCAAACTAAAGTGTACTTCAACATCCAGAAATTAATAAAAATTAAGGAACTGGAACAATGGCCTCAAACATGAGGGGAAATGATTGATCAGTCTTTTATACCCAGCCCAACTCTGAATCCTGTATGAGGAGAGAATAAAGACATTTTCAAATATGCAGGATTTCACAGTGCACTTCTCTTACGTGTGCCCCTACTCAGAAAGCTAATGGAGGCTGTGCCCCACCTACAAGAACAGACGAAATAGGAAGACAAAGAAGTTAAGAAATAGGAGATCCTAGATAGGCAAAGAACCTAAGGAATTCCCTTGACAACAGCACTGGCCATCCAGCCTAAGGAGCAAACAGGAAAGACTAGAGCAATGGGATTAAGGACTCCAGAGGGGATGGCACTACGAAATACATTTTTAAAGACAGGTGTAAGAGATTATCAAAGTGTCTGGCCTTCTGGCTCAAGTGTGTTTGGATAAATAGTAATAAGAGATCAAAGAAAGTGAAGGGGCGGGAGGGGAAGAGACCATTATTAATTCTTGGAGGAACAAAGGGATTAGAGAAAATAAATGTAACATACAATCAACAGGACTCAGCTAACAGCAGTTACAATCACAATGCAGGCATGACAATGATTTAATACAAAAATTATGAAAAAGATAAGAAGGGAAAGGAGACACGACGGTTTGGGAGTGAGGGGAAGAGAGCTCAGTCTTCACTTTCCAAACCAAGTCTGCAGATGCCTAAGTTCACATTGTGGAAAGACTGTTGAGAAACAGCAAGAGAAACAGCAAAAGAAACAGCGAGGGGAGTATAAAGTGGTGCCTGAGTGGAGGACCTGGAGGCAGGACAGAGTAGAGGATGCTGCTTTCTGTAAGAAGTGCTGCAGATGAGTGTTTGAACTGTGTACATCCCGTTTATTATATTACTTTGACAAAACTTTTGAAGCCCTATGCAAATATATGGTATTAAGACAAGTTTCAGAGACAGTGTCTAAACAATGTACCTCAGACAGCCTCGAGCCTACTATTTCTATGGCTAAGACCTGCAGCCAAATTTAAATAAAGAAAGAAGGCAGTTAGAGAGATCATGTAGCTACAAACTCCTTGAGTACAACATACCTCTAAAATTTGATAAGGAAAAACCACCTGTGTTTCTCCTAAATGGTTCTAATCTCCTAAAAAGGCATTAGTCACCTTTTGCGTTATCATTACAGTGCCAGAGGTATTTACAATATCCTATTCTGCCAGCATTAATACAACATAGTGCACCTCCTAGTGACTTGCAAACCACTCTTTCAACTTCTATGCCTTAACTGATGGTGTGTTAGAATCTGGCAAGAATATCTGAAAATGCCCCACTCTGATTTTCTTTAACTTTTCTCCAATAACTTCCAAAAGCACAAGACTAGAAACTCATCGTGTTCATAGAATCTCTTCTTTTCCATATAGTTCTTATTCTGGACCCCCTTAATGCAGGTGCTAACAATGGGAGGTCAGAAATAATGCAGAGCCCACCCCGGTGCATAACCACCCTGACTATTTCAGATGAAGTATGACGGCGGTCTAGAAAAAATATCAATTATTCTCAAGCAAACGTTTGGTTCTAAAGTCATCCTTCTGCAGATAATGCAAAAACAAAATATTCAGCAATATCTGCTTATACATATGTATATTATACACGCACCTGTCACTAAAAAGTAATATGTAGCAATTTTCAAGTAATTTTAAGAGACTTCAATCACCGCAGGTTTTATTTTAAGGGACACTAAAACATCACTAATAAGCAAAATCAATCACTCTCTAGTCAAATTAAACAATGTTCAATTAACTAGCACCTGGCTAGGGTCAAACTGGTCAGCCACTGCAAAAGAAACTTCACCACCACTGAGCTATTACAAGGATACAGGAAGTCCAAATTTCAGTACTGAACTGTCCTATAGCAGCTGCTCCCCTCTCCTCCACAGTCAGATCTAAACTGCTAGTTCTGTGTCTCCCTGCGGTGTTTCTAAGTTACCCATTTTAAAGACACATCAGCACATACTTCACTCAGTTCCTCTGGCTCCTAGAAAACACTGCTGTTTTCAATTAGCATTGTCAGAAAGTGAAGCACCCTCTGGTCTTTTCACTTAAAATCAATTATGCAAAAGAACAGTTTAGGTGGTCTAATTCAGCTGTGCCATATGTATAGTACAAGGTGTTCAACAGCTTTGATGAAGAATTGGCAAGGACTTCAGCCAGCTGTCCAGGGTCTTGGTGTTACACATGGAAGACGAATATTCATTCATTAAATTTTCTTTAATTTGCAAACATCACAGTTTTCTCTTATGTAATTATGAACTTTCCTCCTGTCCTTTCCAGTTGGGCAAGTTTAAAATCCCCGCCACCTCCCTTTACACAAGTCTCAATATTCTGCTAATTGCCACTCCACTAAAATAAAGGTCTCCTTATACAACTGCATTTTATATATTAACTGGCATGTTTCTGTCTTGGCATCTTCTGAACACAGACTCGGCTCTCCGGCTGAGGTGTGGAAGACCTGACTTTTTCCAGTGCAACATACACTATCTTGAGAGAGCTGTGCTTTCCCACCTTTTCTCTACAAGTCCATTTTGTTTGCAAACAGTATAAATTGGAGTTTTTCTAACTTTGACCACAGTGCAAAAATACATTTACTATTTCAGCCTGGCTCACACACAAGTGGAAACTAAGGAAGTTTACCCAAAACAAGTTTGTATTGTAAGATATAATGCACTCTGATTTTAAAATCTGCACTTCATTTTTTTAAAAAAGAAAATGTTGATCAATTCACTAAACTAACTTTCCAGCCCAATAGGCTATAAAAAGGGGTCACAGCAAAGCTAAGGAAAACATCACTTCTGAATCTGTGTACACATCTGGATTTTGGTCTCAGTTCTTTCACTAAGTAACTGAGAGACTTACACAGGTCATTTCACCTGCGAACTCCAGGCCCTTAACAGTGAAATAAGGGAGCTGCAATGTCAATGCCATGAGGTTATAGCAACTGGACTTAAGAATGAAGGTCCTGGAACCACAACCAACTTCAATTTTCTGAGACATCTGATTCTGGCAGCACTGTGCTAAGACAACCAGGTTATATTTTGGCACAATAAAGACCTTAAATCCAATTGAGAAATAATTGTTTTGTTTCAAAGCTTTCATCAAAATGAAAAGCAAAACATCATTTTTCTAACATCAAGATTGTTTTGTTGTAGTTAGAAGATACTTATAGTTTAAATAATCCTTTGAAAAAAAGACCTAAGAGACCTTCTAGATGATTCATTAACCAATGAAGTATCATCAAGCAAATACTGACTCTCCAAATTCACTGTCTTTCCTCACTCTTCTTTAGCCAAGTGTTGTCCAGGTTGTTACCAAGAAAGTAGTTACAGTCTAAAATTTTATTAGAAAAAATAGACTTACATGATAGAACATCTAAAGTGTTCAATGACTAATCTATATCTGGGAACTTTTCCCCTGAAGACAGGACATCTTAGAGGGAAATACTATTCTAAATAAATTATCAAATATCAGTTTTGTTTAACTTGCTAGGATAAAATCATGACAAAAATACATAAAAAAATGTGGGTAATAGTTAATAGTAACTTGGTCCTTAATACTATAACACTAATGTAATTCTTACAGGGAGACAAAGATATCCAAGATAGTTCAATAAAAGTATAAGAAAACTAATGTCTATATTTGCATATTGATTTGTATCATTGTTTTTATCTTGAAGGACCCACAGAATGGTAACAGGGTTAACTGAGTCATGCTAGTAGACTGAGGATTAACAGGGAAAACACAACTTTAAAAAGACAAAGCACAGAAGTGAGTATAAACAAAAATACTTATCTTTAACTATTTTTAAAATAATCAGGTATAAATTATCCACTACAGTTGTTTCCTAGTAAACAATAAAAATAAGCTGCCTTCCTGCAAACATACCAGGGAATCCAAATGAAAAGGACCCTCTGGTGAGACCACAGAACGAGAACAGACAGTCTGCAGAGAGGAAGGAACTTCAGAGGCTGTGCCAGGATTAACGAGCAGGTTAAACCCTGGCAGTTACTTGTTCATCAATAAGCCAAAGTATTTCATTACAAAAATAGCTCAATGCATAAAATGCTATGATAGGAAGTTTTCTGTAAGTCAGGGGACCTTAAAAAATGTTTCAGTCCATCCTACTGAGATTAATAATCCCTCCCTGTTTTTCCACCTGGGATTCTATTCCTAGGTTTGTTTTGAGAAAGAATCAGTGCTCTATAAATACTGTGCCATTTGCCTGTAGAAACATCGGTAAGTGTCGAGGCAATGATTTACTCATTCGCCTGTGTACTTAATGAGTAAAGTCAGTAGAACCTGCTATGATTTAGATTTGCTTCAAACCATGTAAAGTGCTAACAGGCTAATCGAACTAAGCAGGTAATTTTTTAAAGGTATTTCAATGCTATTTTGATTAAAAATAAATACAAAAGAACAGTCTAGATATCAAATGCCAGCAATAGTTGGATGATAACTAAATATGGTAGTTCATTCAAAAGAAATTAAAACTATACAGCTATGTGTGTACTATCACCAACCTAATATACTTATAAAATAGTAATAGTATCATAATAATGTTTAAATGCTAATATTGTAAAGCACAAAATTGATCCCATAAAAATACAAATAGGTTTTCTTCATTACTTAAGCAAACATCTTCACAAAAGGCCACGGCTGGGGGGGAGGGTAAATCAATCTAAAATGCTATGGGTGGTGTAAGGGCCTATGTACTTAGTGACTGCCTAAGAACCACCAGGTCAGCATTTGCCAGGACCACATTCAGGCTGAAACTGAGATTACGATACAGCCTGGGTTCCACAAAACTAAAGGTGTGCCTTCCAAAACGAACGGCTTAAAGTTCCAGTAAGTGGTGAGTCGTTTTGATTTTTACAACTTGAGCCAACAAGCTCACCAAGGAGGATGTACCAACAAGGAAGATGAGTGCCTGAAGTGTGAATATGCTCCATACATTCTGACTCTCAGAATCAAACCAGTCAGTTAATGGACCTCACAGTCACAGCACTCGGGTGAGAGTGGAAGGGAAAGGAACAGCACCATTCCCAACAGAAAAGCAGTAACGTTCTGCATGTCCACTTCCCTCCTGTGCAACCATGCAATAGGAATATATATAAAGGAAGCAAGGATAACCCAGCTTGCAAAAATAGGAAGGGTCCAAAATGAAAGAACCCAAGTTACAGGAGGGACTACACCTATTCTTCTTGTCACTGCTATGCAGAGTTGAGAGCTGCTCATTTTCCCTCCCCCAAGAACCTAAATTCTATCCTATCTGAAGCTTCTACTCACCTGACATATCCCACTGCCTCTAGTGACTGAAGAAAGCATGTTATTACTCCACAAGCAAGTAGCTAGCATGAAAAAATTAATAAAATAATTAGAACCCCCTCCAAAATTATTCACTGATGGAAATTAGAAAGAACTGATTTATATCAACTGAATAAATGCTGCCAGCCTCGAATTTTCTGATAACTTCAAGTTTCTGAAAAATGAAAAGTTCCTCTCATCTCGCTTTTTTCAATCCTGGTTCCAAAGCAATACAGTGCCTTCAGATGCCCACTCCATTACCTGAAAAGCCCCCAATTTTGATAACATTACGTATAGCAAAGCCAGTGAGTGAGGTCAGCACATAAAAAAAAAATAAGTCAAGAATCTGAAATGAGAAGCTATCAATGAAAATGCAGGGCACGAGGGCTCAGGATTGCACAACTCAAAGTGCAAGGAAGAATCTCTACGGAGAGATCCATCACTAAGCAGCGTGGTTTGCCACGGGAGGAGGGTCAACAAGCAAATCCCGTCCAGCCTTCGTTTGGGAGGAAAGAGCAGAAACAGTCGCAGACTGAGGCCAACCTCTATCTATCCCTGGTCCACTACCAAAAAAGACTGGGAAAAAGAGGACTGAGTTACAAAAAGACAAGACAGCATGGAATTTTCAGTTAATGCTATCAAGGAGCTTGGGGCCCAATAATGAGGAGAGAGCAGAGTACAAGGAGATGGAGGGGCCAGTTCATCCCCAATCCGGTCAGCCTGAGCTATTAAACAAGTTTCCGCCCTCATGAAGCCTCTGCTCAGCGCCCAACTCTGCACCTGCCAAAGGTCACCACGTCCGGGGGCAACGGCGAGCCACCCCCCACCCCCGCCCCGCGCTTCCTGCCCACGCCCTCCCGCCGTCTCCGGGGCCTCCGAGGTCAGGGACCTAGAGCAGGGACCGGAGCTCGGCAATACCAGGTGTAGTCGTCCTCGTCCCTCCAGGTGGCTAGGCTCTCCAGATCCAGCGGCTCCACCTCGTCCAGCAGCGTTGGGGGCGGCGAGGGCAGCGCGGGGGGTCCCCCCGGAGGCGTTCCCGCGCCTCCCGGATCCGGCCCGCTGCCGCCCGCGCTGAAGAACCCCGAGGCCGGCTTGAAGTAGACGAAAGGCGCCTCGGGGGGCTGCGCCAGGCTGCAGAGAAGGGAGGGCGCCGGGCTGGGCAGGCAGTAGGTCCCGGGGAACGCGGGACTGGTGCCGGCGCTGCTGCTGACACTGCCGCTGCCCCCGGTCCCCAGCGCCAGCCCGAGCCCTAGGCCCCCGGAGGTGGAGGCGGTGGCTGGGGGGCTCCGTGGACCCAACGGGCTGCAGGCCCCGGCGGGGGGCGGCGCGGCGGGCTGAGGCGGCGGCAGCAGCAGCAGGTGCGGCGCGGCTGCCGCGCTGGCCGCTCGGCTCCGCAGCTGCTCATTCTGCTTCTCCAGCTTCCGCACGAGCTCCTGCAGCTTCTTCACCTCCAGCTCCGCGTTCACCACCGGCCCGGAGCCCGCTCCGGAGCCGCCCCCCGCCGAGGCGCATTTCACCTGCTCCGCCATCATCCTGGGCCCCGAAGGCGCCGCGGCCGCCAAGGGCTGCGCACCGTCGTGCCGGCTCCTCGGGCCGAGGCGAGGCTACGGCTCCTTCCCTGCTTCCCCGGCCGGGAGGGCTGACCACGCTGGGGCTGAGGTCGAGTCGGATGCTCGCATCAGCACCAGGGCCCAGCCTCCGGCCGAAGGAGCAGCAGCGGAGCTGCTCTGCACATGCTCAGAGCGCCTCTCCAGTCCCCTGGGCGCCAAGGCGGCTCCGGGTTTTAGCCGCGGCCCCAGGGCGGGGCGGGGCGCGGGAGCCGAGTGGGCGGGGCCTAGGTGGAGGCAGGCCTAGGGGTGCGACGCTTCAAAGGGGCGGGGCGGGTGCCCCGCCCATGCTACCTAATCCCAGGTGCCTGATTGGACCACGACGGAACTTTCCCGCCACCGGCACAACCTCCGGCAGCTGCAGGGAATGCCAACTACGCGCATCTCTGGGCCAGGGCTGGGGTTCCCGAGAAGCTGCGGCTGCAGGTCCCGCCAGCCTGGGAGAAGCTCACCTTGCGCCCCTTCCAGGAACACTCCTAAGTTTAACACATTCTCTACTAGCTGATGAAACCCTAGAAAACCAGAAGGCAAGGGAACCTTATCCTAAGAACCGAATAGTAAATGCAGGGAACAGAGAGACTGTGAAACAAAGCTATCAATCCAATAACTGGTGATACAGAAACAAAATGGTTCGAGAGAGGAGGCTGAGGAGAAAGAAGAAATCCCCCCCACTGAGAGAGGGAAAGTGGCCAGTGGCTAAAGAGCCAAAGTTCACTTCTGTTTATTCAAAAGTACTCTAATTTACACTATTCTATACCACCAGTGTTTGCCCCAATAAAACGATCACTTTTCCGTACTATGTATGTGCCCATATATTTATTAAAATAAGACTTTGAGCACCGAACTCTGTGCCTGACACTTTTCCAGGACTTGGCCGTGCAAGCAGTGAATAAAGCAAACTAAAGTCATTATGGGAGACACGTGAGTAAAATTGTGCAGGGCTCCACCTGTTGAATAATTTATAAGCTATGAAAGTCAGACTTGCTGGGGGACAAAAGAAAAACAGGAAACCTGGGAACTCTACCCCGAAACCCCTCATTTCACCTGCAAACCTGTTTGTTACATCTTCTGGAAAACAGAAAATCTGCTTTAAGATGGGGGAGAAGTGGCTTTTAAGCAGAAGAGTTGAGTCAAATTTTGTTCATTGCTATTGACTTAGAATTTTGAATGTGAACACAATCAGAAGGAAGTCTTCGATTTTATTATGAGAAAAGGCCGCACAACTGTTTCTCATCCTCGGATGATACAGTATCTAGTGAAAGGCCCTGCATGGCTCCGGAACTGCTAGCACACTGTATCAGTTGGTTTTAGATATGGCTCAGTGCCTACCTGCTTCGAAACACTTGTGTCTTCTCAGTTGTCAGTCTGTATCTCTAGCTTCTGTGTGAAGTGGGTGTTCTGTACTTAAATTACCTGGTGAGAGCTTCAATAAATTAGGTCAGTATGTGTGATAACTACACTGACCCTGGCTCCCAGCTTGCTAGACCACCACCTAACCACCTGTATCACCCATCACCTTTCCAAGTTTCGGTCTATCTTTTGGATATTCTGGTTAGCACTAAAACCTGGAGAAGTGGAGTACTACTACTGAAAAGTCCTAAGTAAAGAATCTATTGAAGGATTTTTCCGCATGCTCAGTGGCAGATGCGGGTAGCAGTATCCCTGCAACACAAAGAAAGGGAGAGGACAGGCACAATGAGAACAAAGAGCTGCTCGTTTCCACATTACCAAAAGAAACTGGGAATAGGCACAGGCTAGTGAGGAAAACAAGAGTTAAGATGTAAAGAAAAGCAATCACTTCACTGCAAAATTTATACATGCTAGAGGAAGAGAAATAAACAGCCTTTCCTCCCCCACTTACCCCGGTATGTTCTCTATAGAATGCATGCAAGCAACCAGTAGTCAAGCTTTAGAACTGAGTCTTAAAAGTAACACTGATTATCAAAATCTCTGTTGCTTAAAAAGAAAGCATTTGTTGAAATTTAGCCATAAAGTAGCAAGCGATAAAACATTCTGGCCTAAATTTTTATTCTTTATCCTTTTTCTGAAAGGACAAATTTGCCCTCTTCTCAACTGTTTTTAAAGTGTGAAATGACTCATGTCTTGAGAAATTTAAATCATTTCTTTTCTTTCTATTAAAGCACCTCTTTTTTGCCCCTTCTGTGAATTACACACATACACACACCAGAGATACTCAAAATGCACAGATTTTTAGGTTGCTATCCCCAGGGCGCCAGTCACTTTAACACGCAATTAGAGGTTGATGGTGTCAAGGTTTTAATTAAGCAGTCTTCATTTTTTTATTTTGATGCAAATTTGTAGGCTTTGTGTTTTGAAAGAAACTTCTTGCATAGTGGCTCAATTTTAATATTTTTTATTTTAAATGAAATGCACAAGGTGATGTCAGAGGTTTACAAAGAAGATATGAAAAATGAAAGTGCATGTCTCAAAAACTTCATGCTTTACAGATACATTTGAAATACCATAAACTGATGAGAAACATCCATATACTGCACATTCTTTTAAGAGAGAAAGTAAACTTATTTTGATTTTTATTTTTTACATATACCTCCAATAGATCTATGGACATCAAACTGATTCAGTCACAGAATTGCAAAGCAGCATAGTTTCTTCTTGAGTCTGTAAATCTAATTCCCCAAGGAAATCTAGGAACTCCCCGTTATTATCCCAATTTTATAGATGACCTAACAAGGTTAGGTTACTTGCCCAACTTCAGTCATGAAAATGACAGTTCTCGGCAGAGTTTCTTTCTAGTGGTTCAACCACTCCTTTTTTTTAGAGTAAAATTCCTCTAAAAGTAAGAGCCATATGTTTGAAATGTAAATTTTCAATCAGTGCAGTGGACATACCTTAATATGAGCACTACATTCATTCAAGTTGATAGATCCAATTACTGCAAGAGAAAAGCACCAAATGTGTTAAGATCAAAGATCCCCAGCTGTGTTTTCACATTGATTCAGCCAGACTAGTGTTTGCTTTTTCCCCCCATCTTAATGAAGATACCTGTTTATCCACACAGAACAGACCTGAGAACTGTGGGTCCCCACTGTCCTCATGGAGTGCCTAGCACAGTGTCTAGCACGTAGCAGAGAAACACTGAAATAGGTTTTTAAGGAACCGATAAATAAATAAACCCCCCAGTTCTAGCTGAAATTTACACAAGAACCTTGTTTCTCTAAACCTCATTTATCAAATGGTAACAACACGGGAGGATCAGAAGGCTTTTTGCAGACTCCATAATAATTACTTCTCATTTCATTCCATTAAAAGCTGGAAAAATGCATGCATCTAATGTATGTATTTTCATGTAAAGGGATAATAGAGAGTAAACAAAAATACATGAAGCCAGAATTTATGTAAATGCAGCTGTGCTTTATTTCATGTGCTTCACTTTATTGTGCTTTTTTTTTTAAAAAACAAATTGAAGTCAAGACCCTACCAGCAAGAAAGTTACTTTTCGCTTCATTGCTGTGGTCTGGAACTGAACCCACAGTATCTCTGTGATACATCTGTAAGCCTTGTGTGGGTTGCTCCATTCTGACCGCACTCTACTCCACTACTCAAATTCATGCCAATAACCCATGTAATTATACCCAGTAAAGTCACATGTAGTAGTAGTTAAAACAACAATAATAGTAATAATAACAATTCTGTTTATTTGGGAAGCCATACTTGCCAAAGCCCTTGTTAATAAACAGTTATTACATGTCTATTACGTTCAAGTTGAAATGCTAAATGATATTTTAAAAGTGAGTAAAACAGTATCTCTGCCACTAAGACCTTATCTAGTTGGAGAAAATGAGCATGTAAAAAAACTAACTATAGTATAAGACTTAGTGTGATAGGTATCATGATGAAAATAACATGGAACAGATGAACAGTTGTGGGGGGTGGGGTGGGGAGCTGGGTGGAAAAGGTGAAGAAATTAAGGGAAAAAAAAACAAAGACAGCAGTATGGTGATTGCCAGAGGAAAAAGGGGTGTGGGGGGAGGTGGGAGAGGGCAAAAGGGGGATAAATGGTGGAGAAAGAGACTTGACTTTGGGGAGTCAGCACACGATGCAAGATGCAGATGATGTATTATAGAATTGTACACTTGAAATATGTATGGTTTTATTAACCAATGTCGCTCTAATAAATTCAATTAAAAAAAGAAAATACAAATCAACAGCCTAGGGAGTGCCCAATAAGGAGAACTTAATTTTGGCTAAAAACCTGGGGAAGACTTCATGTAGAAAGCATACATTATTTCATTTGGATCTCCTTACCAAGCTGCGAGGCATCAGGGCAAGTGTGATAGTCACTATCAGACAGAATATCAAAGCAACAGTAGAACTAGGACGAAGCACTCAGCTCTGATTCCTAGTTATCATTGTTTTTTCTGTGGTTCGTTTATTGTGTTTTTATGAACAGCTCACACATCTACCACTCCCATGGAAAGGAAGCTTTTTACAATTTATCTTAATAGTAGGTATTGGTGTTTAGTAAATGCCAGCAACTATTCTAAGCCCTTTACTTGCATTAACTCATTTAATCATCAAACAACTGCTTGAGGTAGTTTCTATTGTTATTCTCGTTTTATCAGTGAGGAAACTGAGGCAGAGAGGGGTCAGACAATCAGCCCAAAGTTATCCAGCCAAGAACCAGTCGAGCCAGGATTGGAAGCTAGGCAGCCTGGATTCAGAGCTGAAGCTCATAAATGGCAGTGTCTCTTTTCCAGTCCTTGGCAGAACCCAGTAGAATATCCTGCTCTGGTCTTAGTGTCTTATCAATAAAAACTATTGACTAATGCAAAATCAATAGTCAGGAATGCATGAAACAAAGTCTGATTCATTAGCAAGCAAATACCACTGCAACTTTAAAAGTCCCCAAGCACAGATTACAAAACAGTAGGTTTCCAAGTTCAACAAAGTTGCCCGTGCTGGGCGGACGTTTCTGAAGGCACAATGGCCATTCACACAACACTTATTTCTGTTCAGATGACTGAAGAGGAGTATAAGCCATCACCGCTTCGTTTTGCATTTCTAGCCATTTGGATTCTTCATAGGTCAATAACCACTCTCACAGCCTATGTCATATCTGAACAGATCCTCAAATAGTTTGGGAGATATTTTAAAATTCAAAGGTAATAAATAAATTCAGAAACTTTTTTTCAAAGTCTGAAACTTTTTTACACAAAACAAATAGACATTTTTGAACAATAAGCATGGAAGATTTGTATGATTCCTTCAACCTTAAAGAATAATCTCATCTTTAATTTTTTTTTAATTTTTTCAAAGAGAAAAGTGAATCTGGTATGCCTTGAGTCTTGCCGGCAAAAATTGGCACTTTAAGGTACCATTACACTTGGGGTCTACTCTAGAGCTTCTGGAAGTAATTGGGTTTAGAACAGTTTGTGTTCTTCTTTCCCCCAAATGTTTTATCATAAATGTCCATGTGGTGCAGTTTTCTTTCTTCAGTTGAAAGCATTTTTCTCTGATCATTTCCAAAGCTTTTATAAAACTTTTTTGCAAAAAAAATTGCAATCACACTGGAGTGTTCACAAACCAAAGTCAGAAATCGCTTGAAAGCCTGCGTGACGTCACAGGGCAAGGAGCCTTCCCGTGAGGGTGGGCCCTTTAGCTCCCTTTCCAGGGCCCAGCGCGGCTGCAAGGACGTGCTGTTGGAACCTAAGTCACAGGCAGTGCACAGCAGCGCACAGAGAACAGTGCAGCACCCTCTTGGGCAGATCACCACTTTCTAGAAGTTATAAACCAGCCTCAAAGAAGTTGCTGCAAGTTTATTCGAAACCAATCATCAGTGAGTACCTAATCGTAGTGTATGCACATAATTAATTTTTAGAAAAGAATTATAATTTACCGTAAGGGAGTGATCTGTGTTTCTTTTTTTAAAATTTTTTATTTTAGTTTATTCATTACAGTTTCTATCCTTTATTCCCATTGCAGCCCACCCACCCATTCCTCCCCTCCTCCCTCCCCTTTCCAACCCCCCTAGTTTAGTCCATGTGTCCTTTATATTTGTTCCTGTGATCTGTGTTTCAACAACAACATCTTGTGCTTGATCCTTCACAAAAACAATGATAATCGTGTCACAAGAGCACTTGTCGTAATGATCACAGATGTGTTCTTATTTCTTTTCTTCAGGAGTATTTTTGCTTGTTTGCCTTCTGAAAGGAGGATTTGTGTCAGTTAGCATAGGATTCTTTTATTATGGATAGGGTGGCCTTCACCAAACAGAATGCAAAGAGCTTCGAAGATGAACCTACCCTGGAAAGTAAGAAGTGTCAACTGGTAAGATGGGGCTTAACTACTGGGACAGTTTTCAGGCTTTATAACCAGTTTAAAGCCGGTTTTCAGACTCAGGGCTCTATTTGGTTGTATTTGTAAGTGCTTTTTATTATGAGCCTGTGGAAAACAGTGCCTGAAAGCTCCCACATGCTGCTAAAAAACTGGAGACAGAAAAAAACAACAAACAACAAAACGTGATTTTAAAAGACCAGGCTCATTAGAAGATTAGGCCAACAGATTGTAAAAAAGAAAATCTAAAAAAAAATTGTAGCTTGTAGGAGACAGAAGTCCAGATAATAACTGGAAACCTAACTTGGAAACGACGTGGTGGCAATCTGTCCCTATGGTGCTGTTTCGCGCACTTGTGGACAGAGTGGAGAGTCAGAGCGAGCCCAGAAGACGGGCATGCTTACTCGGGTGCCTAGGCTAAGAGGGGCCCCATCTCCGTGCTTCCCTGCTTGGTAACGGAAGAACAGAGGGTCTGGCCAACCCATATACTAGTGCATAAAGTCTCTGCCTACGACGGGCACAAAATTCCTTCCACTCACTTCATTGACCAAAGCAAGTCATCGGCTACACGTCACTTCAAGGCAATAGTGGTCGGCGATCTTACCACGTGACCAGAAGAACAAGAAATACTTAGTGTACTGCCCTGCCTACTAAATATGCTTTTATGTAAATTATTTCTGCTACTAAATAAATTAAGGCTACAATTTACCTTAAAGATTTTGGCTGATTCCCATAAATTTTGGAATCTTCTGCATTTGTGGTTGATAGGCTATAATTTTATTGTTATTGTATCTTTGACTCATTTGTAATTTAAAAAATACAATTTTATTTGCGTGTGTGTATATATATATATTTTTATCATCTTTTACTACATAAATCTGACTCACTGAATTTTGATGAGACATCCGATGTTCCATGTGTGCCTCAATAGTATGTATGTATTCTATTTGTTAGAAGTAGAATACAGGCGCACATATAATTTATTCAAATAGAAATATATAACATTTATCTAAACTTACAATATTTATAAATGTATGTGACATGTTTAAAATCATGTTGCTTACTTATGTTATTCAAATCTTGATTATCCCCAGTTTAGTTTATTCAGTGTACTGAGTTTTAAAAATTATCTTTTTTGCATAATTTTCCACATCTTTGAAATGATGCTATTCCTTTTCGTATCTCCTTGATAACTCTAAACATTCTAATCTTAAAGTCTTTTAAAGTTAGCACGTTTATTTTCATTTGTCTAGAATTATGTTATTTCCCAATATTTTATATTACTTGTCTTTCTTAGTGTTAATTTTGTTTTTATGCTTTGGGATTTGTTTTTAGGTCACTTGAGTTGGTAGTCCTGTTTTTCTCCTTCTTCCTTCTCGCGATTTAGAGATTTTGTCGTTGCCTCCGCCCAGCCCCAAAGACCCCAAGTCCAAAACCATTTCTTCTCTTGATGCCAAGCGTTCTCATCCCACCGTGACATTAGGAAATTTAAAGTCAAATGATAAACCAACTAGACTCGGTCATGAAGGTTGAGTCTGGCCCTGCACCTGCCTTGGCACTTGGACTCTTAGAAGCTGGAGCTCCGGCTGGCACCCTCTCTGCCTCTGTTCCCAGGATGGGGAAAGAAAGATGGGGCTGGGACCATTTTCCAGGGCCCTGGGCGACGGCATCCCTCGTCTCTGCCACACCTGGTACAGGGAAGCACAGTCCTGCGGCTTCCGTCTTGCTTGTCTCTTTAGTTCCTGGGCCATAGAAAGGACTTTTCTCTCTCCCATCGGTGCATGCTTGGATGTGGAGTCCGTGGGTAACCCGAACACCGTAGATGGCTGGCTGCGAGCTCTGGGTCCCTGCACCCTGCGGCACAGGCCCAGCAGCCTCAGGGCGCCAGGCATGGCTTCCATTTCATCAGCACGCCCCTCCCTGCCCGGAGAGTGAGAGGAAGCCACTGTGGTTTTACCCTTCTCCCCTACAAGGGTTTTCTCACAAAATTAAAGGTTAGAAATGGTTGCTGTCACTCAGGGATAGTGATAGGATGTCTCGCATCCATCGGGAAGAGTCAACCGGGCCATGGTTGCGGCCCACCTCCCTGCAGCCGCCTTCCGCAACGGTAAGCTCCAGCCTCCTGTTTCGGCACGCTGGGCACCAGCTGGGGGAGCTGACAGAAGTGAGGCATTGGCTCGCAAAAAAAGAAACGGAAAAAACACTGTTTAATAAGACTTGTAATGGATTTTGAAATCCGGGATAAATGATCCTTTTAAAATAAACATCTCAGAATCATACTTGCGATTTTTTTCTCCCTATTTTTGGCAAAGAGTGGAATGGAGAAGATGAGAGAGGTTTACATTTGGATTTGTTTTAAATTTTGAAAAAGCTGTTCTTTTAAATTTACCATCTGCTGCTTCAGTGCTTCAAAGCAGCGGTGGTAACCGCTCAGAGATACCAGGCAGAGCCGTGGTCTAATCGGGCATGGCTCGGCCCCCACTGTGCCTTTCTCACGGAGGGAGTCTAACTCGTTGTGAGTCTTGTCACATTACCAGGCAGTTTCTCTACACAGTTTCCCTCTGGTTAGGGCACGGAGATAAGCAGTTGGAGACATTCTTGTGACTCATTTGAATTACCAGGTGCTAATTCTGCGCAGAAAATGGTACCCTCCTCCTCAGATGGACTGCTACACATAGAGTACTCCAGTGCTTTTCCACAGATCTCAGATGACACCAAGGATTAATAAATATAGCGAAGCCATACAATTAGTATTTGGTTAAGAAAGAATGGTCCATATGGTCGGTTTTCAACACCATCCCTTTCCTAGAGAACTTTGGAGTTGAAAAAATTACAAAAAATGTCCTGTTGATACTGGTGCTGATAAGGTCATCCATCATGGGGCGGTGAGGTGGACTCTGTGGTATGAAGCAAATAAGTGTTGTGTTTTTGTCATTGAGAAGTGGTATTAATGGCATGAGAGAAAAGAGATATCCACTAAGATCGATGAGTTTAACTTTATAGTTCTGAATTGAATTGACTAGAATATCAGTGCAAACACATTTATTCATTCAGTTAAGAAAAAAAACTTTTCAGTGTTATCCGCTGAAGTGGCCTAGAGATATTAACCAGCACAACAGCAATGAGTTGTTACCCTAGTACCTAGATTTTGGCTTTTAAATCCATTTTTTTTCATAAAGAGAGTCCAGAGGTCTTGAAAAAGAGGTGCTGATTGCAAGTCTAAGGTAGAAAGGAAATGGACTAGATAAACCTGGAACTTTTTTTATTGAAGTTGGTAGGAGTATGTCAAAAGGACTTACCCAATATGAATAAGTTCCCAGTGTCTAAAGATTAAAGTACTTAAATGTCAAAAAGAACAATAACTCCCATCAATTGCAACACAAATTATGTTGAAATCTATTACTTCAAAATGATACTTAAATACTTAAATGAATAGCTAAGCAAAAAAAAAAAAAAAAAGAAAATCATTATGAGCATCTGATGAAAGCACCCACTACCACTTAAGCAGACTTCACACACACACACACACACACACACACACACTTCTACACATCATCCCCCCCAATCTGATCAAATCTCACGACATAGAAATAGAGCCAAGAAATGGGTACAAAACAAAACAAAATGAAAATACAAACTGCAGGAAACTATGAGACAAGTGACTCTGCTTCTTCTCTTTCCCCTTCCTTCCTGGTTTCTTCTCCTTCTCCTTCTCCTTCTTCTTCTACCACAACAACAGTACAATTGCAAAGGGAAAAAAGGAAAAAGATGGAGAAAGAATCTATAGATGATAAAAGACAAGAGCATATTAACCAAATGCAATGTACAGAGCTTGTTGAATCACAGTTCACACACTCTTCAGTAGAGAACATTTACAGCGTAACCTGGGAAACGTGAGCACTGCCCGGGTATTTCAGGATATTAAAGAATTATAGCTGATGGGCGAGATCTGTTGATGACAGTGTGTTATGTTTTTAAAATGTAAGCACAGGAAGTGTAACATACAAGCTTACTATATTAACTATCATTGAACCAGTCTCCTGAAGCCGGAGGTCTGCAAGGGGGCTGGGGACGAAAGAGCAGAGGTGGAAAAGGAGGGTCTGTTGTTTACTGTGACCAGTAGAATAAGCTATAAATCATATTTCAAATTTGGTTTTAGTTCACCCAGAACATGTCTATGAGCAGATGAATTGATGATACCAGTAAAGCACATGTGTAATAGAAAAAGTTTTTCTCTAGTTCGTTTTTTCCCTGCTAAGGAAAGTAACAAATCTACCTGTGGTCTTGGGGACCTCTTGAGTCTGTGATAGGTGTCAGAAGTGATGATGGTTTGTGGAGACCCACAAACCATGTGAACAAAAAATAAACAAAGAGGAATCTTTAAGGCTGAATATTTTGATGCTTATGAATTTTTCTTCGTAATTTTTCTTTCCTTAACCATCTCAAAGTATCATGGAATTAAGCACTTCTACAGTGTATTACTTCATGTGTATATGGAATACACTTCATATATCCTTCAGCAATATATTCAATAGTGGCATGTACTTAACAAGTCTTGAACAAATTTTTCCCAGGTTGTGACAATCTTTGAAAAAGTGAGACCCAGAAACACACGTATTTACATTGGTTTCTGGTGAGTGGGAGTTTTTATTGTGCAGAAAAAATATGATTACTACTGGTATGTTGTTTGATTTTCCCTATTTCCCCATTGGGACTTAAAGGAGTAAATCCCAATCTAACTTTTTTTTACAATAGTGATACATATAGTAAACTGGGGGGCATATAATGGATATGACACATATTTAACTTCAGTAAACATTTCTATTTAGTCCCAGGGTTGACTTTAGAAAGCACCTCATGTTAAATGGGATTCAAAAGGACTGCAAATTCAGCAAAGTCAATGGTGACACACACAGAGTACAAAAGTAACTGGTGAACACAAGTATACAGGTGCCAGGTGCCCAATTCCATAGCCCGTCGACCGGCTGCATTGTGTGCTCACCCCGGGCTAAGTCTCCAGCCACCACCACTCAGTCCCCTTCCACCCTCCCCCCTTCCCCTACCCCTCACCCTCCCCTGGCATTCAGGCATTCTCCACACTGTTGTCCGTGTCCATGAGTTTCTTCTCATTTTTTCCCTTTTTGCTCAGTCCTATTGTACCGAGTCCTCCTCAACTCAACAGCTGTCAGCTTGCTGTGAGCCTCTCTATTTTGATTGTTCAGTGTGTTCATTAGGTTCCACATATGAGTGAGATCACATGGTATTTGTCTGCCTCTGACTGCTTTATTTCACTTAGCATAATGCTCTCCAGGTCCACCCATGCTGTCGCAAAGGATGACATTTTCTTTTTTCTGACTGAGTAGTATTCCATTGTATAAATGTACCACAGCTTTTTTATCTACTCATCTACTGGTAGACCCATACATTTTTGTGAACCAGTGTCACCCCAAAAAAATTTAATAAAAAGGAAAAAGAAATAAGAAAAAGGCCTGGCTGGTGTGGCTTACTTGGTTGGAGAGTCATCCTGTAGACCAAAAGATCAGGGGTTTGATTTCCAATCAAGGCACATACCTGGGTTGTAGGTTCGGTGCCCGGTCATGCCTTGTACAAGAGGCAACCAATCGATGTTTCTCCCCCCTCTCTTCCTTTCTCTCTTAAATTAATAATCATGCCCTTGGGTGGGGATTTTAAAAAAAGAAAAAATGCATATATAATTTGATACAAAAAACATAACTGGTGAAAGAAGAAATCTATACAAAGGCAAGCTAAGACAGTGCTTACTTTGCACATGTATGGCAAAAAACTAATGCAGAATCCTAAAATCCACAAGTAGGAGTTTGCAGTGTGTCACAGGAATTTTTAAAGTTAATAAAGTACTGAATTATCTAAATAAGAGGATGGCATGTGAGGTTTAATCTGTTGCTCTGTTCTGGTGAGATAATTTTTCGATGACTCTATTCATGCTAAAACCCCACATTTAGTGACGGAGACTGCAGTATGCTGGTGTCCAATCCCCCTTTGTCGAGGACAACGTGGCAGCGAGATGGAGCTGTTCAGGGATTTAGGTCCCGGCTTCCCTAGGCATCTGCAGACCCTGTCAATTGAGGGCATGTGGCCAGAACCATTCTCAAACACCCACACAGATCTCAAATCCTTTGTTCATCAGGAAAAGACATTATTAGCAACAACGGGATGATCTAATTATAATGTCTTTGTATGTACAAAGGGACGTGTTACAGAAGCCCCTGATGAGCTCTCTCAGGGGACAGGTTGGGAGTCAGCACAGAGCTCACACGGCTCAGTGCTGAGACTGCAGCCTGCTGCCACAACCCGTTGCTCCATTTCCCCTTAAAAATCGAAACCTCCACGCGTGAGAGCAGACACACGCTGGGAACACCACTTCACAACCTCCCTTGCAGTGAGGTGAGGCCATAGGGACAGGGTGTCAGGAATGGGGGCAGCTTCCTCCCCACATCCTTTCCTTTTCTCTTCTCTCAGACAGGGGCACAGTCATGGAGCTGGTGAGCTGGCTTTGACCATGAGATACTAGAAGAGGAAAGAAAGCACAGAAATATGCTCTAGACAAGTTGACAAACAGAGAGACAACTTCTGCTCTGCTCTGACAAAGAGGAAAAAAATCTGTCACACTTGAGCCACAGTATTTTGGAAGTTTTTTTGTTATAGCCCCCGGTTGTGCCCTAACGTATCTGGAAATCGGTAGTAGAACTAGTGTGCTGTCAAACACAGGATGAAAACACATTGGCTAACTGCTTGTGAAATAGGGAAGGAGGAAATAAATGTTGCAGGCTGCAAACCTGGTGGCCCTTGCTATGCCGTGGCAAAACACTTGGCAAAGTTCTCACTTACCGTAGCTATGGAGTCCATTATTCTAGAAGAGATGGGGAAAACTCAGAATTTTAGTATGTGTTAGCTGCTCCTCACTGCATTAAACAAGGTACTATGAGACAGATGAAATTCAGGCCTAAATTAGCCAGCTTGCAAACATGAATGTTTAAACATTGTAGCTCTGCTCTGTCAGAGTCCTGTAACCTAACTTGACTGAGAGGTCAGTGATAGAAGGCTTAACCAAGCTAGAAAAGCCAATTGCAACTTTCTGACAAAGAGCAGGAGATAACATTGTCTCGGAAATTGTTTCAGGGTATTCCATTAAATGCTCTTCCTCAGACAATAGGAATCAACTCAATTGCAAAGATCATTTAATTGAAGGAGAGAGGGACAAGCCCAGCACAGAAGCTAGTAATAAGAGAAGCAGCAGACAGAAGAACTATGACCATCCAAGGCCTTTGCTAAGGTAACTTTCATATGGAACTTACTAAATAACTAGAAGCAAATGGAATAGAAGCTTTAGTAAGACTGTTTCATGCATTTGTAATGCAGTTGAATTCATTTGTTATAGTCTGCATTCCATCCTGGGATCCTCTGTCCCTGACCATCTAATTGAGATTTTTAATTTGTATATATTAAGGCTCACTCTTTGTATTCTTCAGTTTCTATGGGTTTGTACATAGTGATATCTATTCACCACTCTGGTATCATATAGAATAGTTCAATTGTGCTAAAAAAATTCCCTGTGCTTCACTTATTTTAACTCTCCATCTCCCTGAACCCTCAGCAATCACTTACCTGCTTAAATGTCTATGGTTTTGCCTTTTTCAGAATGTCATAAAAGTGGAATAGTATACTATAGAGCCTTTTTCAGACTGGCTTTATTCATTTAGCAATGTTCATTTAAGAAGTATCCATTTTTCTGCAGATTTGATAGTTCAGTCTTTTTTTTTAAATTTTTTTCCCAGTCTTTTTCTTTTTTAATCCTCACCTGAGGATATGTTTATCAATGAGAGAGAGAGGGGTGGGGAGAGAGAAACACCGATTAGTTGCCTCCCATACACACCCTGACCAGGGATCGAACCCACAACCTGGGTATGTACCCTGACCAAGGATCAAACCCCCAATCTTTTGGTGTATGGGACAATGTTCCAACCACCTAAGCCTAGGGCAGTTCATTTCTTTTTATTGCTGAATATTACTCCGTTATCTGGAGGTACCACAGTTTGTTGAGACATTTGTTTATGCAGTACATCTTGGTTTCTTACAGTTTTTGATGGTTATAAATAAAGCTGCTATGAACATTCATGTGCACCTTTTCGTATGGACATGTTTTCACATTCTCTGGGTAAATAAATACCTAGGAGCATAACTGCTGAGTCCTGTGGTGAGACCATGTTTGGGTTTATCAGAGAGGGTCAAACTGTCTCCCAAAGTGGCCGCACCATGTGGCACTCCCATTGGCGATGAATGAGCGTTCCTGCTGCTCCGAACTCCGTCCAGCAACTGGTGTGCTCCGTTTTTGGTCATTTTAATAGGTAATGTAGTATTTCATTTTAAACCACATTTCCTTAATTACAAAAGATGTGCGGCATCTTTCACACGCGTATTTGCCATCTATAGACCTTTGGTTAGGTGTCTGTTCAGATATTTTGCCCATTTTCAGTTAAGATTTTGTTTTCTTATTGTTTAGTTTTAAGTTACTCATACATGGGGGACGAGTTCTTTATCAGACACGTGTTTTGCAAATATTTTTCCCAGTCAGTGGCTTCTCTTTTCATTGTCTTCACAGTGTCACCGAGCACAAGTTTGCTTTCAATTTTAATAAAGTTGAAGTTACCATTTTTTCTTTTATAGATAGTGCTTTTGTGTTGTACCTAAAAATTCTTTACTACACTCAAGGCCAAGTTGCTTTTCTTCTAGAAATGTTATAGTCCTACATCATACATTTAAATCTCCAATCCACCGGGAGTTAATTTTTGTCAGAAATGAATAGAAGATCTGTGTCTAGGTTCTTTCACTATTTTTTCACATACGGATGTCGGATTGTCCCAGCACCATTTGCTGCGTCTGTTGAAGACTTCTGTCAATCATCGGTAGACTATATGTGTTTCAACATAATGTAAACCTGTTCACGAAATTAGCAATATTCAATAACATTTTAATGGCACAGATCTAAAAGCTATAAGCGAATTCTACTATATGTCAACATGCACTTGATGATGTAAATTTTTAACGACCCATTGTGAAACCGCCGTGCCCTGTCTGCTGCCTGCTTCCTCACCTCATCTTCCCTGTTCAGTAACTCCAGCCCTCTGGAAGTCTTTCCACCCCTAAACCACACTGGAGATGTACTCGCTGTAGGGCCTGAGCCTACATTTGGCTCATGATCTTTCCTTTTCTCGTGGGAAAGAATGTAAAATTAACAAATTGTGACAGTCAAGAAAGTTACATTAAGATCCAAATGTTCCTTTCCATCAGATACATTATTCATATCGCAACAAGGGAACATGCAATGTTTACCAAATTCCTGCGAGAATTTTCTCCTAACTCGGAAATGATGCTGCCTAATCTTCTAATGTTGCTATTTGGAAAACAGAAAGGGGTTTGATTCTTAGCAGCTTAAATGAGGTGAGGAAACCACACCAGCCCATTGATTCCACTCCAGCTTGGGGCTGGTGCAGACGCCTTTGACCAGCCACCAGAGCTTGCCTGGGGGCTCCTGTATCCAGGTGCGAGACTTGACTTTGAGGCCCAGGAAGAAGCAGGCTTTTGGTGTAACTCACCCCACGCAGAGAATTGAAAGCTATCTAAGTAATATCTCAATATTGTCTTGCATGAGGAATAGATAAAGCTTAAAAACTCTTTGACTGGTCGCTGTCTCCTAGAATCTTTGACCTTCCACCTCATTTTGTTTAAAACAAGCAAGGGCAGGTTTAGCCCAGAAAATGGTCTGATTTTGACCAACACCACGATAGGTCCTCCTGGACTGCTCTCCTCCCTTCCCCGGCCGGTTCCTTCTCGTCATTCGGATCTTATTTGAAATACCAGTTGACCACATTATTTTTAAACTCCCCTTTCACCTAATCACTATGTTTTATTTTCTTCCTCGGTCTTCTTACTTTCAGAAACTGTTGTGTTTGTTTTCTGTCTTTCAAACTACTTCTCCACTCTCCCCTTAGAATGTAAATTCCCTGAGGGCAGGAACTTTGGCTCTTAGTCGTTACTAAGATCTGGAACATAGGTTCAAAATGAAGATTTTTAAGTTACTGAATAGCAGAATGAATGAATGAATGAATGAATGAATGATGGTAGATTAGAAAGCAGGCTTTTCTTTTAGACAGAGCCTAGAAAAATTGGGCATTTCCATGTATTTATGAGAAGAATGTATCAAAAAGAATACAGAGGCAATGAAGTAAAAGACACTATATTTCTTTCATTTTGCTTTTTTTAGAAGGATATTGTCCTGTTGGAGCAATTAATTCTTTTTAGAGTCATCTCTTAATTAGCTGCAATATAAGGAGATCTTCCAAATTGTTTTAGGAATCTGTCATTCCTATGATGCAAATAAACCCAGACATAATGAAGCTGACTTGGTGAATCTGAAGCCCTTCTCTCTCCACTCTGTATTTCTTCCATTTTTACAACAGCTTTTAGTTTAATTTAATACATTGTTGTACAAGAAACTGTCCATTAAACAGCCACAGGAAAGTGAGAAATATATTCCTTTTACGTTTTTTAAAAAATGAATCATTATAAAGTAGAATACTTTAAAAATGACATTCAAATGATTTTTAATTACTACCAAGGCATTTAGATGTTAATACATTTTATATAAAAGGGAGGGATACTATTCCATTCGTCCTTTTCTGCCACAAATTCCAACTCTAAAAAAATTATTTCTTTTGATCCACTCTGAGAGCATGTAATAAAAGAACAATAAAACATATGGCTCAATTACCGCTGCTTCTCATCAAGCATGAATTAATGAGTATCAAATTATTTTTAATTGTTTTTTCTGGCTCCCTTTTGGTATGGCAACAGTTATACATTGCTGAATTTTGATAAGGATTTTGTGTTTAACACTGTGGACTAGTCTCTAAGGAGAGCAGATGCTTGAAATCATCATACAGAAGAATAATTCTTTAAATTTATCAACATTTGGAAAATACATGATTATCTTTTTTAATCTCCCTAGCTTATGTCGATTTTTTACAATTGCCTTAAATTTCCCCAAAATTCCACCCTCTCCTCAATGTTCCATATGCCTTCCTTCAAGAAGCAGTTGCTATGTACATATAAAATAGTTTATAAGTTCAATTTTTCAATCTTAATAATAATACTAGTTCCTCATATATGTTGAGTTTTCAATTCCTAAAGAAGAGCTCTTTAAAAATAAAAGTTATAGCTTGAGCAGTTACATAATTAAGTTAACCCATGTGTGGTACAGAACATAATAAATCGTGATCACTATAATTGACAAAGTCAATGTCAATGAATGGTACTTATAGACACTCCACAAAAACATTGTCACTGACAGTTCACTTTATTTTCATAAGCCATCTGTAAATATAAAGTGCTATGTCATATGAGTAGATGTAACATGATAAAGAACATGTCTTTGTAGTCCATAACCATTCCTTTCTCATCGATTATTTATATACCCAGATTTTGAAATGCATGCAAAAATTAACAAATTATTATATGTAAAATACATGTCATACAATTTTGCCCATTACCCACAAATCAATGTCTTTCTGTTTTTTTAAATTATATCTGCAATAAAACAAAGGGTGACCCAAATATTATATTGTTCAGATGTCATCTCAAGTTCAAAATGATTAACAAACCCATATTCAGATATAGTTCTAAAGAGGGAAGAGAAACTTCCTTTAGAATAATTTGGGAGCAGAAAGAGACCTCAGGAACAATTTTCAATACCCTTCCTGTTTCAGATACAAGCACAGAGACCCAGAAAGTGCAAATGATTTTCTGAGGTCCATACGACTTTATAGGTTCCCATCTTTCTGCCCAACCTTACCAGGAAATTTCTATCAATGTTTCTTTTGCACATGAAGGAGACATATGCTGCTTTCTTGACAGTTTGTCAAGATGCCAATAATGTCTGCAAGACCAAATGCTTAGGGAAACAAAGGTGAGGAAATGAGGAACATGTATGTCCTGGAAACCACGGGGCACGGCCTGGATGGGGAGCCGGGGCGGACCTGCTCAGGGCCCCGTGCCCGCAGCCGTCAGGAGCACCCTTCCTCCGACAGCGGTAACTGAAACCCCTTGAATTTTTGATGACTGAATCCAGCAAGATGACAGATGGTTCCCTTTATGTGTGTGACCTTATTGAAGGCAATTAGATTATTTATGCACCAGCAGAATAGTTAATTGTATACCAAAGTCAATCTTCAGTGGAAAAGGGTTTTCTAAATTACATAATCTCAAAATAAAAATTTGAATTCCTTAATGGATGCTTTCATCTTGATTTCCGTGTGCCAGAATTATTGAATCCACTTTGCTGAAAATGTTAAAGGAAATCACAGTTAGAGATGTAAATTCACTATAGAAAATAAGCCTAGAACTAAAAATTTTTAAATAATCATTCATCAAGTGGCGTATGATAGGGTTAGCATTTTACTTTTCCCTTCCACTGTGTTCACCACAGTGGCTTTCGGTCCCGCCACAGATAGGAAGGGCTGACGCCTGGTGCTCATATTTAGGAGATGCCTGAGTTGTATCTTCACAGCTTAAATTTACTGTAAAAATGCAATGCCCGTGGAGGCACTTGCACAGGGGTAAAATGCACATAGACAGGGAGGAGGACACAGTTCTGTGTCCTTTGGTGGCCACATCTCCTAAGCCATATCATGGACCTCTGGGGGGCTGAAAGTTTTCGGGCTGCCACCATATGCATCAAGCCTCTTGACATAATACTGGATCTCGATAAGGCTGCTAAATCAGGAAGAAAATGCCATATGAGAACTGGCTGGGAAAAGCAGAAAATAGAAGGCAAAATATGAATGTAATTAGTTTTGCTTCTGTAATTGATTCTGTAGCCTGATGGAACGTGGGCTTTTTAAATATTTTTCAGAGCACTTTCCAGACATAGCCTCCCAGTACCTCATTTATATTACACATCTGTCACTAAACCCCATATTTTGGATCCCATGTAAGAATCACACATGTGCCTCTTTCATTCAGCACACGAAGACATCAGGAAACTTGCTGGTTGACCAGCTCCCCAATATCACCTTGGTTATTCTATTTACTACTGAATTAAAAATAAAGTGTTGATCTGGCTTTAAAAAAACTAATCAAGTTTTATAGGATTTTATTTTACTAACTTATTGGGCACTGTGTATATATTTTAAATCAACTTTTAAAGCTTTCATGCTAAGTTTAGAGGAAATATGGGTTAAAAATGCAGGTCATTAATGTTTGCTTCTCGCACTGTTTATGCTAATGAAGAGCCCAGCTTACAGTAATGTCGATCTTAAACTGATAAAAATATTTAGATACTATATTTAACATAGAATTAACTTTAAATTCCCCATTTAAAAGAAACATTAAAAGGCATTTAGCATAATCAAATTAGGTAAAAAGTATATATTTCAGTGCAAATGTAAAAGGTCATTGACAGATATGGACTTGAAATCCAGAAAAAAAATGGAAAATATTCTATAATAACCTCCTTGCTTAGTTGTATCTGTCTGATCTGATATCAGAAGAAAATGTAAATGTTTACTGATTTTATACCATAAGACAAAATACTACCATACTATCTACAGCTGAATTTATCTAAATATAATTAATAAAATATTTTTGCTAAATCAAAATCCTTCAATAATTTAAATGCTCATTAACATTAGCAAAAGCAATAGTTTCTTGCAGCGCTTAACACTTACCCACAACTTTAGAGTAGCAAGGTTCGCAGTGTATTGTCTGTCTATAAATCCAAACACTGTCTCCCGCCTTCAGGTTTTCCAAAGACTGTTTGCATATTTCACACTAACGGGAAAAAACAACACACAAAGTTTGTAGTGCAAGTAAAGTCTAGATTCTTCATGTAACGTGATAGAAAACACTTTCAATTCACTCAGTATTAGTCTTCGTGTTCACACTCAGATGAAGCCTCATGAGAATCTGCAGGGAGAGTGTGAGTATACTTGTCTCCAATCCACATGCAGAACTTTTCAGACATATTCTCACAGCATCTCTCTACTGTGCAGGTGTGCATCTCAGGACATGTTTATCACTGAAGCATCCACCTAACTCACTCTAGGGTAGATACCAATTTTCAAAAATTGGTTATGCCAAGAACAAGACCACCGCTTGATATCTCAAACAGAAATACTAAGGGTATTGTCTGCTTGCTTGCTGAGGGAGACCTACGCTGTCCAGGCATACACATTGGACACTAAGAAAACACTAAGCAAAACCGATTTCTGATCTTAGGCAGGGCATAGGGGAAAGCGTGTTCTGAGTTCTGCTGGTCAGGAGGCAGGGCAGGGCTGACGTTTGCTTTGGACCTGTGTTTATTGCAGCAAGTCCACGGTCAGTTGGCTAACTTTCAAGCATGAGGCTGTCGCTGATGGCTGGCTTTCAGAGGCAAGTTCTTTGAAGCAAATTGCCATTGCTCAACCAATCTTAAACCAATCCACCTGGTTCTCTATTATCAAGGCTATACAAAATCCATCTTCTTCCAGGAGAGTGGGAACACTTTTATTCTTAGTGGTATTTTATAAATCATCTAAAATACAATAAAATGAAATTATTTGCATTTACCAAAAGCCATAATCAGGATAATTTCTTTGTTTTAAATAGTTCTCTGCATACTTATTTTAAAAAGAGAACTATAATCTTTTTATTGAGTAAATTTTAATAACTAAAAGAAAATTTTATTTCCTCATAACTAAATAATAATACAATTTTCAAAATATATTTTATACAGTATTCTATATATTATGGCCTAAAGTTAGATTATTTTTTGCTCAAAATGAGGCATCATGCTGCTGATTTCTGTGTATCACTGTCTGAAGCTAATTGGAGGAAAAGCCATCAGTTACCAAAGTATTACAGCTACTGGATTGAATGAGGTAATTCCCATCAGTCATAGACTGTCAGCACAGAAAGAACCCATAGATTTGGGCAAGAAGTTCTCACACTGGCTGCCCATTAGATCCATCCAAGGAGATTTAAAAAATGCCAATGACCGGGAATCATCTCTGCGACTCTTAATTGAAGTAGCGCTAGTCCAAGCACTGTTTCTCTCCTGACCTACCCTGGTGATTATGATGAACCGCCACGGTTGAGAACCATTCGTCTAGTTCGCTTCCTCATTCTACAGACGAGAAAACTGAGGCCAAGCTAATTTAGGTGACTGTTCCGAAAGTCACGCAGCCACAGTTAGTGGCAGAATTAGAACTCTAACCCAGGCCTTCAGAGTCCCAGTTCAGTGCCCATCAGTTACAACAGAAACTATAATAGTGTTGACCTACCCCGTGTTACTATGGAAGTAAAAGCAATGAAATGTGAAACACAAACAGTGAAGCGCCCTACTGTGTTGTGTCTGCTTTATTGTCACTACACTGAGCAGACTGAGTTCCCACTACTGTTAGGACCATCAGTCCTAACTTCATGATATAAGGAGCTGCTGGCTTTCTTCTCAACAATTCCTTTTCCTTTTTGGACTCCATTAGACAGGGTCTGGCACAAATAATGCCCCTTTTTAATTGCAAGTCTTTTATTACAAAAATCACAAGCACGTAATTTTGTAACATAACAATATTGCACTTAAGTGCACCATATGACATTTTAGATGAAATGTTCAAACTAAAACTATAAATTATTGCACCCATATTATTATCCCACCAACCACACTCAAGCAGGCCTTACTTCTGCTGGACCCTGTATATTTTATGTAATGCATGATTTATTAAAATGTTGTGAACACTTTTATAAAGAATACAAGTGCTTATCTTTTTATAGATTTAAATCTCTAGGGTAAGAGGAATAAATGTGCTAGTGATCAACTTGAAGCCTAAAGCCACGAGAGTAATTACAAACCTTTGAGGTTTGGCTGCAGACCTCTGAGAAATATTTAAGTGGTGCATTATTAATGTGGATGAGAGTGTTTCTGAAAGCTTTAACTTTATCTCATGTATTTCATTAAATAATTATTTTTATTCCAGTCATTATGCAGTTATGCATTTAGTTAAATACAATAAACACATCCTTACCTTGAAGCAAGTGGAATGGCAGCAAATTTGTAACTCATCTAAAATCATCTTAGTGCTCGTGCCCAAGGGTTTTCGGCAGTAAGTGCACATATCTCTTTCAATGACAGACCTAGAGAGATGTAAGCAATCCAAAATAGATTGGTCATCACTCAAAAGGCAGAAGTATTCCCCATAAAGTCATGTGGAGATATGTTAATTTTGTTGATACCTTAGGAGACTGTATAAAAATCAAGGAAAGTTTGGGATTTACTTATTCTAGTGATAGAATTGATTCTTCTAGTTACCTCAAAATAACATCAAAGAATTAACATAAAGGAAAGTCTCAAATTATTAATTCATTAGCAATCAAAAGTGCAGCTGGGCAGGGCAGAGATAATTACAGTTTCCTCATTGAGCTCACTCATGAGAACCCCTTGAAGCTTGAAGAGGGTTTTTAATTATTAATTTACATACATCATAGAAAAATTATACTGTAGATTAATATAAAAATTTAACTCTCAAAACATGTTCTAGGACAAAAATAGAAATCCATTCAAGAGTCTAGGGTCTAGAGTCACCAACTTGCTTCCTATGACAATACTCGGTGTCATTGTAAGACTCAGAATACTGGGTTACCTTGTATAACAAAATTTATATTCTCCAATACTATCATGTTATTATAACATCACCCCCCACAGATCTCATGAAGAAAACAGAGCTTTATTCTTTACTGTGGAAAAATACTGTTCAACAATAACTGAACTGTAGATATTTAATCAGCAAATCCAAAAGACCTTGGGTCACACCAGAGCCTTAAGAAAGGCCAGTAACTATATGATTCTTTTTCTTTTTGGAAAGTCTTAGGACTGTTTTAAATAAGAACTTCAGGGCTTCACTAGTGTCAGGGTGTTGGCACGCAGGTCGGAAATTTCCAGAGTAGGTACATAATGGGGTGGTGAAATAAAAATACCCAATACTTACCTAGTACTAATATGCTTAATATGTACAGTATATCTTTCATGCACTTAGTTTACACAAACTCATTTATCCTAGACAGTATCTCTGAGAAGCAGATGCTATTGTCTTTATCATCACCTTACAGAAGAGGAACCTGAGGCACAGAAGGGTGCCTATCACGCAGCTGGTGAGTAGCAGAGGCAGGGTTTGAATAAAGGCGGCATGGCCACAGAGTCACGGTGCTACCTCTGGGCCTGGCCATGAGGACTGTTGGGCTCCCTTTGTTGGAATAAACAAGTCATGCCTGGGAACCACGACCCTATTGTCCAACCCAGGCCTAGGAGCAGAGAGGGGGGGAACAGAAGGGAGGAGGAGGCGGGGGAGGAAAGAGATTGGAGTAGAGAACCCCGTCTGGTTTTACAGATTTAGTCATTCTAGTAACTTCTCCCTAACCCTTATGCATATAAATAAAATTTTCCTCCTCCACCTCACTCTACAGCTGCTGGCTTATATACTCCTGGCAAATATTTTCCTATGGAGTATTCATATATATACCTACACATGTACACACACACTGAAATGTCCCATGCAAGCACTTCAAGAGTAGAAAACAGGCGCTCTCTGTCATTCCTCCATTCCAGGGGCAATGAGCTAGGAGCTGGGAATGTAAAGAAGAGTGAGACAGTTCCTCCGATGAGAAGCTTCCTGTCCACTCGGGTAGCCAAGTGCATGATTAGATGACCGCAGCATTTTACAGACACGTGGAAAGAGCTAGGAGAGCACGGCCCAGGGAGCAACTCGTCCCTGCGGTGAAGGCAGGAGAGGCTTGCCGAGAGTGTCCTGTGAGTTACAGCCTGGGGACGAGGAGCTCTCA
Organism: Trachops cirrhosus; assembly: GCA_028533065.1. Classification (NCBI taxonomy): domain Eukaryota; kingdom Metazoa; phylum Chordata; class Mammalia; order Chiroptera; family Phyllostomidae; genus Trachops; species Trachops cirrhosus. The sequence goes on from CM052548.1 coordinate 18,301,301, forward strand.
CGGTGAGCTTGGCTCGGTGGGGAGGGGCAGGATGGGGCATTCCAGGCAGAGTGAACAGGTTGTACCAGAGTGCTGTGCAATGAGGGTGTCTGGGGTGATTACAGCAGGCAATGTGCAGGAGCAGGTGCTGAAGGCCCGTAAATAATGTGCAGAGGAGTTGTCTTTATCCTGTACAGTGGGAAGCTACTTTAAACGGGATTAACGTGCTTGGATAAGAACTTTGGGACATGGCTCATTTCACACAATAATCCACAGAAAACGGTCCAGGATTGACTGGTCTTAACAGAAAATTGACTTTTGTTCTGAAGGCTAAGAAGAATTTCAAGGGCCACTTGAAGAACAGGACTGAAATTCTTCATGGTAAGAGTAATACTGGTATGGAGAATGTTTTCCTTCCTTACGTTAACAATAAAAATATGAGCCCAGGGAAAGCTCTGCTGTTGGCACTGTCCTTGTTAAAACCATACTGTTAGTCAAAGGTCTTTTCAAAGTCTTAGGAAGCATCCAGCTCTGGAATCCGGTTACCTGGCAGTATTTGTATTTCATGCTTGTGTAGATGACTTCACTCCTCAAAGAGCAGTGACTTGAAGGAAGATACTCAGAGAGCACTGGTAATGGGCAAGATTTTATAACAGTGGCAGAAAGGGGATATAATTTGAGGCCTGGCTCATCCATGTTCCCCTTAGCAAACAGCACATAGGTTCCTTTTTCAGAACACGTTTATTGAGCATCTTGTCAGGGCCAAGCACCGCATTGCAAATTGAGGTTGTGCATAAAGATTAGGTAGGTCTTTCCCCTCAGTGAGCCTTATTTCCAGCCCATTCTATAGAGAAACGCCATCAGTAGAGCATCAGACATTTGCATTGCAGCTGATTCCCAGTGGTTGGGATGAAATGCTAATTATTTATTTTCATTTCCTCCACTGGAAATCTGCTGGCCACACTCTCACGAGTGTCACCGATGTGCCCCACTGAGCACTAAATGGTAAAAGATGATTACCAACAGCACGAGCCTGGGGTCAATTTACCAGCGCAAAACTGATACTCATTGGAACGCCCTCCTGGGAATGGAGCATGGGCCCAGGGCGGATGATAGCAGCACATCCACGCAGCTGTTGTAAGGTGACACGGCTATGGGAGACCATCATGAGGGAGGGCTGCAGGGCACCGTCTGGTGATGCAATGTGACCTAGACTCTAATAATGTGGCAGTTCTGGGGACCCCTGGGAATCAGCCGCAGCAGTGGTGCAGGCCTGGGGGCCAGCGGTGAGGCACAGAAAGCTCTACTGGAATAAAGAGCATTAGCAACAGCCCAGGAGCCAAGGAGCAAATTCTGGATGCAGAGGTTGTTGTACTTTGCACACTTACAGGGTGGGGCAGAAATAGGTTTACAGCTGTTCATGTGGAAAACAATTCAATAATTAATCCACAACAGTACAAGAATAAACTGTGTCCATGTGCACACAGCTGTAAACCTACTTTCGCCCCACCCTGTATGTAACAGTCACCATCAAGAGCACCCTCTACAAGTACAGCAAGAATATATATAAAATGTACATACAAGTGTGTGCATACAGGCTTTTACGTATGGAAATACGGACATACTCACCTATCTGAAGTCGAATAAACAGTTTGTATGTATTTTCTAGAGGCATTCTCCTGGTAGCCATCCTTTGGTGATTTGCTAGAAACAACACATGTGGACATGTGAGAACTGGGCCGTTTCCCTAGTATTAACGTACTCACATATACTCACCTGTATGCAGGTGAGAAAGTACACACACCCCCTCATACAACCTTACTATTGTATTATTGGTGATGTTACACAAGCCAGGACAATATACTGATATCATTTATTTTTATCCCCACCTGAGGACATTTTTTCATTGCTTTAGAGAGAGAGGAATGGAGAGGGAAAGGGAGAGAGAGAAACATCAATGCAAGAGAGAAGCATTGACTGGCTCTCGCCTATACAAGCCGTGACTGGGAATCTAGATCATGCCTACAACCTATGCATATCCCCTGACCAGGAAGTGAACTCACAACCTTTAGGTTACAGGGCAATGTTCCAACCAACTGAGCCACACCAGCCAGAGCGATACTTTCTTTTTTTTTTTAATATTTCTTTTTAAAAAAAGATTTTATTTATTTATTTTTAGAGAAAGGGGAAAGGAGGGAGAAAGGGAGAGAAGCGTCAATGTGTGGTTACCTCTCATGTGCCCCCTCTCATGGGGACCTAGCCTGCAACCCAGGCATGTGCCCTGACTGGGAATCGAACAGGCGACCATTTGGTTCGCAGGCTGGTGCTCAATCCACTGAGCCATCCCAGCCAGGGCTTTTTTTTTTTAATCTGGAGAAAATTTGATGCACAAACCACCTCCAAGTTGGCATAAGCTGGTATATCTACCGAAGTAAATAGAGAATGGGGCAAGGGTGCACAGCAAGAGATGCCATTTTTTAATGAAAGTCATGCTTGCACCTCCCTCATTTATTTAGCAAAGAAAGCTACACGTAGTCTAACATAAAGGAAATGCATAACGCGAGAGCCAGTGCAAGCACATTTACATGCATACCATTCACACGGAGAACTAGAGACTTGAACTTGTACACAAAGCTATAAAAATTTTTATTTTTACTTGAAAACATCCGAGAAAGATTAGTTTAGCATGAAAGCAAGAAAAAAAAGAGTAACTTAAAAAAGTTCTCTTTGTTCAATTTCTTAGATTGCTCTAGTTTGTAAAGGCCACTCCTTCCTCGAGACAAATGAAATCTGTAATGCACTTGCCAACTGGCTGCTCATAATTGCTTCCCCAGTACATATGCTACCTGTGAGTATATTAGGATTGGCAGCAATATGTTCCTCTGATTTCATAGAGTGAATGATAACTCCACAGCCCTCACTTGGGATTTTTTTTTAATGAGAAACCTCTCTTTCCCTCCAAACTGCCCGTAGGCAGACTGCTGTCAGAAATAGAATCTACTTTATGGAACATATAATTCACAATGCTAAATAAGAGTTTGCATGTATTTATGCTCGGCACATGTATCACTACTCCCATTTTTTGTTTTGTTTTTTAAATGAGGAAACTGAGACTTGAAGGGGTTAAGTAGCTTTCCCAGGGCCACACGGTCAGTAAATGACAAAGACGCAATCCCAAGTCTGATTCTCAGGCCTCTGTACTCCACTGTCAGTGAAGATTTTAGGGAGAATAGGATTAATGGAAAAGCCAAAATTGGGGTTCCATTTTACAAGATAAACTATGTATGAGGTTGAGAAACCTTTTTTATTTTGTTATTTTTGGATGGTTGCTCACCTTCTGACACTGAATGGACTGAATTTCCTGGACTCCCCGCCGCCCAGAAGCCCTCCCAGATGCTCTGCTCTTTGGTCTATTTGTCTTTTGTTTTTTTCTTCTTCTGTCTCTTTCTTTAAAAATATTTTTTTTCTTTTTGTTTTCTGTGAGACTCCTGAATGCTGAGCCCTGCGGGCTGTCCGGCAGGTGCCATACCTGTGGGCCTGCCCCCGTGTAGCAGCCACAACATTTGGGGCTCTGGATGTGTGATCCAAACCCTTTGCTCTTCGGGGACAATCTGGGAGTTTGCGGGTCCCTCCCGATTATAAGGTGCTGTGCTGGGGGTAGGGTTTATGGCAAAAGTGTGTTACAGCCTTTCCTACCAATTTTGATGTGTTTTCTCAGTCGTTCATGTGCAGGGCGTGCTGAGGGTAGGAGTCAGCAACGAGTTCTGCATGTCACTGAGACGGAATTGTTCACATGTGGATGTATATTTAGTGTGTCCGAGAAATAGGCTCTGACTACCGTGTGTCACCAGTACCACATTCGCATGCCCTACCATTATATTACCCCACAACTGGACTAACTCCTGTCTTTACTCTCCTTGAAAATCAAATGGATTGCCCATCCCTGGCCTCGGTTGACATTTTCCCCAACATCTATCACACAACCAGCAGATTTCATGGGCATTAATTCCTGTAATTTTGGCCAGAATATATCTACTGAAAGTTATACCACTTATTTCAGATAAGAGGTAAATAATGGTAGACAGAACCATTTAATCAAAGTGCAACTCCAAATTGGCATAGACATTTTTGTGTGATTTTTATAAAGGTAATTCTAAACATATAGTCATATTCTTACATAAACTATATGAAAACTTTCAAATGAAAACTTTCAAACTATCCTATTATGTATATATATGCTATACTAAAATATTATTTAGTCCACTGAGTGATTTTTTACGATTATTTGACAACTACTTAATATTGGAAACATTATAAATAATTATATACCTAGAATCCAATGTACTTTTAAATGGTCTTCTACTTGAAAACAGCAAGCATACCAAAAAATAATGCCATTTCTTTAACATAGATCATTGCAAAATTGTCAGTAGAGCACAAGATTTTAAATGAATTTCCAGTACCTGTTCTCCACATACGTCCTCGTGTACACAACCGTATCCTGGGGTCCTGCAGGCCTGGGGTCAGCGTCAGAGCTGGGGAAAACCGTTTTACTTTATGTTTGAAGTTTGTTTACGAGAATAATTAAAATAACGAGACTAATACTCAACCCAATGCAAAAATGCCGTACCACTTCTAAACTACAACCTCTGAAATGCAAAGATTCGAGTGGTATTCACTCATTCCTGCATAGCTCCTTTAAGTCTCCCATTTTGGTCCGCCCGTCCACAGCTTGGCCTGCTTCCAGAATGCTCCATGAAAATCGGTCACTTGCTAAATCTGCAGTACAGCGTGAGCATGACTCTGAATGTCTGTGCAATATGTTGTAGTGTCCGCTTCCCTGACATCCCATTCGTATTTCCAAACCGTCCTGGCCCCTCAAACCTCCAACAAAAATGGACCTTAACTAACAGAACATCTGACTTAAAGAAACTTTGAAATCTACCTAAAGAATGTCAATGCCAATGTCACAATCTTTTTTTTTTAAATACAGGCTTTTTAAGGGAAAACCACATTTTACACTTTCCTCTCCAGGAGTCACAACTTAGCAATGACCAAGTTGCTAACTCAACACCTTTGTGTAAGCCTGTTGAGCCACTAATAAAATTAGAAATCCCTGCATTTCAAAAGAAGGGTCAGTTTGTATGTGTAATAGTTATTAAAAACAGAAGGAGACAGCCCTCTCATTTGTTTCAGAAGTGACCCTGGCACTACCTGAAATTCCTCCTGGCTTCAAAAACATGGGCCGTGGTTCTGGCAGACTGGTCATTCAGAGCGCTGGTGGGTCCACTGACTCGGCCATCTTGCCTGAGAAAGCAAACAAACATTTGGCACTTAAAATCAAAGCTGTTTAGAATTTTTTCAGCTCAAAATTTTATTTCACTTTATTAAAATTGTGTTCATGTGACACGAACCTCTTTATATTTGCCTGGTTTCTGCACAGATGTGCAGATAGAGTGCACACACTATTTCACTTCTTCACAGATGCCACTGTCATCTCTTCGAGACTAATCTGTAGGCATGTGGCTCATTATCTAATGCTGGGGTAGCTATTTCACAAAGGGCAGGAACCATCTGAAATCGTTCCAGCAACATTTTCACAGCAGCAGTGACATTTTAGGAATCTTTTCATGTACAGTACATCTGAGAGTTTATCAGTTTAGTGAAAATTATCCAGCGGTTGCCTGGAGAAATTCCAGTTTTCACTTTATTTTTAATGGAAAGCAATACTTTGAAGATTGCAGAAGAACTTTGACCTAGATTTCTGCTAATCTCAAATGCCACTATGCTTAACAAAGTATAGGCATATTTGCTTTTTCCTAGAAACAGAAAATTTCTAATACCGGAATACAGAAAGCTTTAGCCCTTTCCTCCTCCAAGTTAGTAAACTCTAAGACAGAAGAGACAGGAAGATCAAAAGCGAAGTTTAGATCTCAGTCATGCCTTATCATTGCTAAATGAGCTGTTTCTTCCATGTCCAAAAAGCTCTTAAGGGAGAGGAAAACATTTGTTCACATATTATCATCTCTGGCATGTGGAAAGTCATCTTCTAGTTTTAAGATAGATGGTTCACAAAACATACATCTGTGTTAAAATGATACTAAGTAATGAGAAAGTGGAATTAATACTATGAGAAGAATTTCTAATGTGATTATTATAATATGTCATTCCAGGAATAATAACCTTAGCCAGGAATTGTTTGGAAATATTCAAATAAAAATGTACAATACAACAGCCAATGTTAAGAAACAAACAGCTTCAAAGGACAAAGGTTGTCAGCGAGTTTGAAATGCATTCGCATAGTCCTTAACAATGTAAAAATCAAATATCGCTGGTTTGTAAAAACCATAGGTAGAAGAGGGAAATAATTTGCAAATGGAAATGTAATGAACTGAACTGTGTCCCTCCAAAATTCACATGTGGAAGCCCTATCCCCCAGTGTGATTTGGAGACAGGGCCTATAAGGAAATAATAAGGGTTAAGTGAGGTCTTAAGAGCAGATGGAGCCTTAAGTCCATAGGACTGGTGTCCTTATGGGAAGAGGAAGAGACCTGAGAGGTCTCTCGCCGTGTGCGTGCATTTGCGGAGGAAAGGCCACCTGAGGGCACAGCGAGGAGGGGCCGTCCGCAGGCCAAGAGTGAGGCTTCACCAGGACCCGACCCTGGCAGCATCTCGATCCTGCACCACAGCCTCCAGAACTGTGAGAAAATAAATGTCTGTGGTTTAAGCCACCCAGCCTGGGGTATTTTGTTATAGTGGCCTGAACAGACTAATAAAAGTAGCATTTCTTAGTTGGGTTTATGAGATTAATGACAATGCTTTCATGAAAGATTTAGTTTTTATAATTGTGAATAAAAACCAAATGTTAATAAATAAATTTGGAATTTGGAACAACAAATTCTGATGGGTTTTGCTTCTCAACTAGGTTAGGGAGATGATAAGAGTTTTTAAAAATGGACTTCTTGTTTTGGAACAATTTTAAATGTATAGAAAAGCTGCACGGATAGTATTACGAATCCCCATATACCCTGCACCCAGCTTCTCCTAGTGCTGATATCTTATATAACCATGGTACATTTGCCAACACTGAGGAATTAGCATGGCCACCATACATTTAACTGACGTAAGCAGTTTATTTGTATTTCACTCATTTTTCCCTTGACATCCTTCTCACTTCCAGAATCCAAATCAGGATACCACTTCCACATAATCATCATATGGTAGTTTCAAAGCATTTTTTCCCCATGGGATGGTGATAGATTTTACAAAGGAAATTTTATCTCGATGCCATTAAGTGGTAACACTAATCTTTTTATTATTAAGGACTGTGAACATAGCTAGATGATACTCTGACAACCAGTGAAATAACCTGTAGTGCTGTTCAAAATGCTACTGATTTAATTAGTTGGAGGAACGGCTTGGGCACTGGGATTCTTCTAAAGCCCTCCAGTGAGTCTGCATGCACATCAAGGCTGGGAACGGCCACCTTGGAGGCCGGACAGTCCAACGTCTCACTCAGACGAGCGGAGGTTCTCCCAGCACGGTCCCTGCCCCTGCAGGTGATGCTGACGGGCACTGAAGTCTGGGAACCAGTGCCACGGGGGACTCTCTGCCAACTTATCCCTCTCCAATGCCTTGAGTAACGGTCATGAAAGAGAACTCATGCCTCACGGTGTTTGTCCCCTGACAGCTTGATTGTTAAGTTATCTTTCATTGCAACAAACTGAGGGATTGTAAATTCCGATGAATGGTCATAGTTTTGCTCTTAATTAAACAACTCTATAAAATATAAACCCAAACATTGTGTTGGATCTCACAGACTCCAAATGGAATTACACCTGAGAAGATGTTTCTTGCAGGGGAATCTCAGCTTGAACATTTACCTAGCTGGAATGCTCACACACTGCTAACGAGAACATCGAATGGTACAGCTGATTTGATAAACAGTCTGTCGATTCTTCAAATTGTTAAATACAGAGTGACTATGCAATCCAGCAATTCCACTCCGAGGTATACACCCAAGAGAAATGAAAGCATATGCCATAGAAAAACTTGTGTACGAATGTTTATAACAGCATTCTTCACAAGAGTGAATTACAATCCAGTAGTAGCAACAACCTAAATGTCTGTAAATTGATGAATACGTAAACAAAATGCTGGAAATACATACAATGGAATATTGTTTGGCAATAAAAAGAAATGAAATACTGATACATGCTACAATATGGATGAATCTTGAAACACATTGTGCTAAGTCAAAGAGGCCCATCACAAAGGACCACATATATAGGATTCCATGTGTACGCAATATCCAGAATGTGGCAATTCTGGAGGCAGAGAGCAGATTAGTAGGACCTGGGCTGAGGGGTTGGGGGAAAATGATGTGTGACCGCTAATGGGCATGGGATTTCTCTTCAAGGTGATAAAAAGGTTCTAAAATTGATTGTGGTAATGGTTGCACAACTCGGTGGATATACTAATTAGAACACATATATTTACTTGGACATCTAATTACTGTACAAAGTAAATACATCCATAAAGTGAATCAAGTCCCAGTCCAATAGACTGGCCCCAGATTCTTACTTAATTTCCATTGTCTTATTAACTTAACCTTAACACTCTGAGATTAAAGAGCAAAATCAATTTCAACCCATAAACACCCTTATTACCACAAACTTTATAAATCTTGTTTGCATAAAGAATAAAGGCTTATTAAGAGCTTACCATCCTGTATCATATGTGTTAGGGCTTACGTCTATAAAACTGTCCAGGTTATATATTTTAAGTATATAAAAATAACTACTGTAGAACAATGTACAGAGAACTTGATGCCAGAACACTTGGGTTCATTCCACTGCTGTAATTTACTACCCTGGTCATTTCTCTTACTCTCTGATCATCAGTTTTTTTTTCCTGTTATTGGCTCATCTTGAGAGACAAGTGAACTTTTCCTTTCTGAAGCCAGAATACATAGATGTAAGAATTGAGGCCAAAGATTTCTTCTTTTCTCACTCTTTTTCAAATGAAAAATTTTACTCTAGTTGTCCTGTCAGTTGGGCAGTGAGTACCTTTATCATTTCATGTGTGAATAGCAGAACCGTGAGAAATCATACCTGTGCGTGACTGCGACAGAACTGAAGGAGGATGACTACCGCCTGGCAACAGAACTCGGGGATCCGCAAGTGGCGTGCAGTGGGGACGGTAAAGCCTCTGGAGGCAGTAACTGAGCGTGGTCATCACCCTCCCACCAGGGAGAGGGTGGGTGCACTTGTGAATGTATATGTGATAGTTGGATTGCCGTATTTTGCTGTGCATAATATGCAGCCACGTTTTTATGTGTGTTATGCACAGGATTATTATCCCCATGGTATGTAATCATTATGCCCATGTGTGATGCGCATCCTTATTTTTTCCTCAAAAATTTGGGCAAAAGCATGCGCATTATATACTGCAAAATACGGCATATCCTGTAGGAGGCACCGATGAAACTGCAGAAAGGGAAAGGACAGTGTGAGCCCTTTGGAGCCCACGGTGGCATTTTCATCTGCACACCTTCTAGGCAGGTGGCCACACCCACTCAGCCTTGCTAAAGGCACCTGACACACCTCGGCAAGTGGGGTAAGCTGAAGTCATGAGAAAGCAGAAGCTGTGAGACAGTAAAAATTCTTGGTTATCAAACTGATAAAGAGTAGAGAATAAGGAAGCTAATTAGTAGAGGAAGGAGCAGGAGAAAACTAGACAGAAACCAACATTTGGGAAGTAGCTACATTATATTAATGACACAAAACAAAAAACAGAAAACCTGGGGTTAACGTCCAGGCTTTCCTAAGGGCATGTCTGCGGGTCAAGAATGAACAACCTTCCAGTTCAGGCCCTGGGAAGCCCGGCCATGCTACCATTGCTGTTCTTGAGTTTTGATGAAATTCGATCAATATTTCCCCATGTGCCCTTCCAATAAGCCCCCGTTTCAGGAGCAAGCCCACCTGAAAAACTAAAGCACCTCTCAAATCATACTAAATGGGAAGTTTCTAAATCGTACTTCATCATTTACTTGTATTTGTTTTTTATTGTGATCGCTCCCAAATAATATTTGATCATATTAAATGAGATCAGTTCATCGTAAGCCCTGTCCTACTCTCAAAGTAGTGAGTGTTTTTCCAAGAAAAATAGATCTTATTGAAAATGTGGTCTCTCGTTTTATCAAAGGCTCACTTAGTACAACACACAAAAAGAAGTGGATGATTTGGGGAATTAAGGAACAGAAAGAAACTACCTGTTAGATGCAAGAGCCTTTTATACACATTGGGGAAAAAAATAAATAACCCAGATCTTTTCCTGTTTTATCTAGTCTCTGCACAATATATGAATAATATCATTTCTTTATATTAAAATTTAAAATAATTTTTAAACAAAAGAGGCAGGTGAACCTTAGGAAGATGCAAAATAGTACCCTATTGTTTTTAGGATCCCCTCCTACATATATTGGGGGAAGAACTGCTAAACATGGAATAATTTTTTAAATCCTTTCCTAATTTAAACATCTTGTAAGAATAACAAAGTACAGCTTCCACCCAAACCTTCCTGTAAAAGCAACTGGGTACAATAGTTTTAAAGCCATTATACTGTGTGGTGTTAAAAACATTTCACAGTGAGGTTCTGTTTTGTGGCTGTAATGAATCTGTGTGTTCTTTTAGCACCAGGCATCCAAGGAAGATATTCTCAGGGTGCTTTCTGCACCACTGAAAGCCTACCAAGCAACAGAAGGTAAAAATAAGTCTTCACAGACCAAGTGCAGAAATTTGAATTTCCATGACGCCTTTTACACTAAGCAATAGAACAGCAGGTTTTTTTTAGTCAGAAATTTCAACAGTTTGAGTTTTGTTAAGTTTCTTCTGTATCAGCTTATTAAACATCATGTACATAGTTCTTTTTTTTGTATTGAGGTAGTATTTATATTTAAATACCATACTGTAGTCTGGTTTCTCAGAAAATATTCCAAGTTTACATAACTAATGAAGGCTCATATGGAATTCACAAAGCAAAAGTAAATTATAATAAGCCTCACTTACCTTCCACTCTTATTTTTAGACACATTAGAATTTACTTCAGTTAAATTTTCCAGGTCCCGATCTCTACAGAAAAATATAAAAATTATATATATGTATTTTAGTTACAATATAATTTTAGGAAATTAAAAAAACAGAACTAAAACTTTAAAATCAGCACACAATCTTGGATGTAGTCATTGTGATATAAGGACATGGGACATTGAAAGTCTGACATTGAGCTATAGCTGACATTGAACTATAGATCTGTGCAACCAAAGCATGAGAGCGTGATGTTGAGAGAGAAAGAACTAATTTTGGGGAGGACTGAGAAATCTGGTCTGAAAGGAACCACTGCTATTCACATTCAGCTAATATTCAATGAGTACTACGTTCAGTAACAAAGCGCCGATTGTGTGTTTCCATGGGGATTATCTCATTCATATCTCAGGAAATCTCGCAGGACAGCATCTGGGGCTCAGAAAGGCTAAGTGAATTTTCCAAGGTCAATTAACTAATTTGTAAAAGAGTCAAGATTTGAGGCTGAGCCATCTGTCCATCTGAAATCAATTCTTGGATATTTAATTAGAGATTTCATTCCAGCTTTTTGGATTATGGAAATATGAAAAATCAACCCAAAATTTGAATTAATAATTCATAATGTGAAGGATAAATGGGACAATTAGATTCTTAAATCTTGGGCTATATTTATAATTTGACACACTTTCATAAGATACAATAAATATCCTCTGGTACGTTATTCATATATTAGTTATTTACAGCATATCTTTGCCGTGGCACTGGTGGTTCTTGACTTTTTTGTGAGTTTGGAAAAGCCTGGGTCGTGGACCTTGTTGGTGTGGAGCACGGCTTAACAGTCAGAGCCAGGCCGTCTACCCCCTGCTCGGAGCAAGTCTGACAACATTTCTGAGCTTCCTTTTGTAAACTAGGATAATAGTATCTTAACATGTGAGATTGTGGTGAGAACAAATGAGTTTATGTAAATAAATTTTGTGGGCACAATGACTATAATTGCAGGTGAACTGAATAAGCATAAATAAATCATAATTAATAGAAGTGTAGTGAAGTGGCAGTAGGTGTTACTGATTCCAGAATTTTGAGAGACTACTGTTGCATTTTTCTTTCTGCCCTACGTTTTCATATCTTTAGAATTAACTTCAGTTTTTCTAAATCTGCTTTCTGAGCCTGAATAGTAGATTTAAATAAGGTTGTTTTATCTATAATCAATGTAGGAACTCTCACTTGCAAAATTAATATTGGTAAGGATGAAAAACAATATTAAAAATTCCCTTAGGTATAGAGTAAGATTTAATATTCTTCTTTATAACATCCAAATCATTGACAATTGATAAGTCCGTAAGTTAGTCAGCATCCCATTGCTAACCTTGGGTGGACAGATCGCCATTTTTTCACTACAACTTGAGAGGAGTGACCCATGACCATGACCTAATACCGCCTTGCACACAGTGACCTCTCCAAACATAGCTGTGGAAATTAAACTAAATTAACTTAAATTCTCTTTTTCTCCTTCTCTGGGGGAAATCTATTACTACCTTACCTAGCTCTGGGAAACACATGAAAGGAGCCCTAAGGGAAAAATATCAGGCCCCAAACCTTTAGGGCAGTCAGCCCCACCCACACCCAGACACCCAGGCACACAGTGCACACCACGGCCATAGAGAAACGATCAGTAAAGGCAGTGACGGCCATGTCACCTCCGTTTGTGTCAGCCACCCGGAACCTGCCTTACCTCACCCCTGAATTGAACATATTTCTTTCTTTTTTTACACATTTCCCCACCCTGGCTTTGTTTCCTTTTGGGGATGTTGTTGTATATTGAATTGTGCCCCCACCCATCATCACCACCACATTCATATGTTGAAGCCCCAATGACCTTATGTCAATATATGGCTTTGCTTGGAGATAGGGTCTTTGCAGAGATAATCGAGTTCAAATGAGATATTAGGATGGGCTCTAATCCAATATGACAGGAATCCATGTGAGAAGAGGAAATTTAGACTCAGACTCAGACACATGGAAGAAAATGTGAAGATGCAGGGTAAAGACAGCCCTCTACAGGACAGGGAGAAAGACCTGTAATAGAGCCCTTCCTGTGGCCTTCAGAAGGAACCGACCCTACTGACATCTTGATCTTGGACTTCCAGACTCCAGAACTGTGAGAAAATGAATTTCTGCTTTGAGCTCCCTAGTCTGTACTTCTAGTTACAGCAGCCCTAGCACACTGATACAGATCTGCTTCTGCCCTCACAACACGATTATGTTAAGTTTCTCAGCCTGATGGTGGACATCCTCGCTTTCTCTGGCATTTCTCAAGCCTGGCTGCTGTGTCTTTGCTCTGCTTACACTCCCCCTACCCGTACCCCCACTTCCCTCACTCCCCCTCCAAGTGTTTTTGGACCCTAGCTCTTGTGAGGGAGAATGGGAACTGGTTTGAATTGGAGGAGAGAAAAGAAACTAGGATCTTACACATGTAAGGACAATATAGATAGATAACTCAAATTGGAACCTGCGCGTGCCTTTAAAGATGCACACTCCCAAAGCGGTCTAAGTAAATGATCAAACAAACCACATTATTGGTGGTTTCATAGAATGTTTGGTGTTTTTATTAAATAGTGCCACATATCAATTTTGGTAGGGCAGATTATAAAATGTTATTCTGAATAGTCTATACTAATATTAAGGCAAAATAAAAAGTCCCAGATTATGTAAAGAACAGAATATATATTTGCTTTGGTTGTTCATCCTGATTGATGTCTTCAGCACTTGAAGACCCAATAAAAAAGTTCAGATTGCCCATAAACTTCCCAAGCTGAAGGAAGTAAAAATAAATTTCATTCTTTAATTAAGATCACATCTATTTCGATGTGTCTTTTGCACTGTGGTAGAAGATGAAGAGTTGTGAGTCAAAGCGTGAAAAGAGATTTTAATAGAAGCCCAGCCAAAAGCTGCAGGGTGGAGCAAAGGCTTGATTCCAACCCTTTCTCTGGCAGTTGCAGCGGAAGGAAGACCTTAAAATTTTATAGTTTATGAGCATCTGGAATTAACGCTAAGAAAAATCATCCCCTCTCTGTGGATACAGTGAGAAATGCTAAAAAGAAATTCTGTTAATAATAGCAACTAAAATGCTTTTCTCTATGTAGATTGTAAAATGTTTGGGAGAAAATATAAGATGCGTATAGGGTCAGAGCACACATTTGAATATAAGCATTTATCTATGTTGTCATGTAATTTAATTTTTACTGTCTCTTTAAGGAATATAACACTGCTTTACAGAGCAGGTTAAGGGGCAAACAGAGATTTGCTGGATGAAGGTAGTATTGTCTCTTTTTTAAATTGAATTTATTGGGGCAATACTAGTTAATAACATGAGTTTCAAGTGTACAATTCTATAACTCATCATCCGTAGATTGTAACATCGTGTGTCCACCACCCAAAGTCTCGCCTTCTTCTGTCACCATGTATTTGACTTCCTTTAATTATGTCTCTTATTACACAGCCTCTCCTAGGATAAGCACTGTGTGAGAGAAAGTTATCAGCTTACTCCCAGCTGCTCTTCTCTCATGAAGGTGTGGGAGGTATTTATGAAAAGCTTCAATATGTTTCTCTCACTACAGCCGACTTAAATTGCTTCTGCAGAGTATCAAACACATTTGCCAAATTAAGAGTGTCCACATAAAATTTTTACTATGGTACTTCCTTTATGCCAAAAACAAACCCTTGGCTTTAACTTCAGTTCAAAAGGAGTATCTGTCTCTGGAGGGAGTAGAGAACACGGGGAGAGGAGCACACTTCTTCAGCTTTGTTGACGTTGCCAAGTGGACCCAGCTTTATATTTTTTATAACCTTTTTCAATGAGGGAGTTCTAAAGATTATATGTTGAAGAAATTTACAGGTCCATAACGAAATTGAAAAATTTAGGCATTTTAAACATAAAACGTGACCAAGAATGTTGATGGTGCTACTACATCAGGGTTCACTGAGACTTTGCCACAAGCAGGAGGTAGTCATTGGCTCCAGGAGACCACTTAAGAGATATTGGGTTCTTCCATCTGGTTTCATTAAGGGTCTCAGAATGTCAGAGCTGGAAAGCAATAGGCTTTATCTAGGAGGATTATTATAGGGCCTTGATTAGTTTGAAACTTAGCCTTTAATTCACAGAGTACTTATGAAGCCCTTGATATGAGCCATGCATAGTGCTATGCACTGAAGATAAAGCAATGAACAGGACATTAAAAATCCTGTAGTTAAAGAGAGATGATTAAATAATCATTCCCGCTAACAGATGAGTGCAATGGGACAGAAAGTATAGAGAGCTTGAGAACGTCTAGAAGGACCTGAGGCAGATGTGGTGGGTGGGGTGGAAGGGTGGAATTTCCAGAGCCTGAGAGACAGATGCCCAGGCCGAGACCTAACTAATGGACGAGCAGAAGTTACCCACACAAGAGCGAGGAAGGAGGAGTGAGGAGTGTGCATAAGTTGTGGCGTGTCTGTGGAACATAGTAGAGGATGTGGCGAGAAGGCCTATGGAGGCCAATGGAGGACGGGGGCAGGGACTTTGGAAACCAGGTTAAGGAGTCTGGCCATTATCCACTGGCAGTGAGAAGCTCCTGAAGGATTTCATCAGAAGAATGATGTGATCAGATTGCTGTTTTAGAAAGATCACTCTGCAGTATGCCCGAGGGACTGGAGGGGAGAAGGTATGACCACAAGGCTGCAGAGGAACTAGTCAGAAGACTGACCAGTAATCTAGACTGTATTCTATACCATAGACTATACACTGGGGATGATGGAGTGTGTCTGTTCCTCACGTAATTAGGAGCATGCAAAATGACCTATTGATTATGGGGGGTGAGGCAATGGAAAGAATCAATCTCACCCTCTTCCCCACCTTCCAGCTTTCTATTTGGAGAGAAATATTTTAAAAATGCAGTAGGAAGGGACTCTTATTGAAATATTAAAACTTGGAGGTATGTCTCAGCAAATAGGAAGCCCTTCAAAAGGTAGAAGTATTCAATATAATACTACCAATAGTTCAGAGGATTGTTTGTTTTTTTTCCTATTTCAGATGAAGAATGCTTTTTCTAATGCAAAGGCCTAAATGTCACTAGAGGCTTTTCTTTCTTTCTTTCTTTTTTTTTTTTTTGAGAGATTTTATTTATTTTTTAGAGAGAGGGGAAGAGAGAGAGAAAGAGAGGAAGAGAAACATCAATGTGTGGTTGCCTCTTGCACAACCCCCACTGGGGACCTGGCCCGCAACCCAGGCATGTGCCCTGACTAGGAATCGAACCAGTGACGCTTTGCCTCACAGTCTGGCACTTAATCCACTGAGCCACACCATCCAGCGCATGCTTTTCAACCTTCATTTGGGAATAGCAGTTTATAGACTACAAATAATTGAATTTCTCTCTTTAATATTTCTTTGTTCATGAAGATATGAAACCGTCACTGCTAAAAGCCAGGCAGTTTCTCCCTGAATCAATGAAAATTCTGTGCACATCTGCGTGTGTTCAGGTCATTGTGCTCCTAGAAGGAGCTCAGGGACACCTGCTTACATTCTGATCGATGACTGAAGTGTATTCCGTCCCCAATTCTGGATTAAGTATACAGCTGTTGGAAATGTCAGCAAAATCACATAAAAGAGCTCTGATTCACTGCTGTTACACTATTAAATAATCAGCGTTCACGTCACATGGAATTGGATGTAAAAGTTCCTTGTGGCTGTTATTCCCACTGAGAGGCACTTTAAAATATCCTTCTCTTTACCCACTGAAATCAAGCAGTCAGTGTAGATACATTATGGATATAGGTGGCTGAATCAGCTGAATGAAGTCACTTATTTTCAAATAGGCAGTTTAGTCTTTCCTGTTTGTCTGATCTGGGATCATTCTTGAACATTACAGCAGATTATATCAAATACTAAAGAATGATCAGGATATCACTTAGGTTACATTTATGGATCAAGCTGCCATCTTAAAACAACATCATGGCCAATATTTTAAAAATATTTTAAAAAAATCCTATGTGTACAAGGAAAATGTCATCTTTTTATACATATTTTATTAAGAGCTGCTGAAATACAAACAATATTTTTTTAATTAGCTTCTTCCAATAAACAAAAGGTAGAACTCTTGTGAGAAAGTTAGCTCTGTCAACATAGCACATTCACTAGAGGGAGGGAGGGAAGGAGAAGAAAGTTAGAAGAAGGTGGTGAGGGAGCGTTGGAGAGGGAGAGAGACGGAGGATGTTTGCTGTAGCAGCCACACGTGATTATTAAACCTAATCACTCCCAACATGGTTAGAAACCTCCACATTACTCATAAAAAGAAAATCTGCCCCAACCAGTTCACTGAGAAGAAACGGTTCTTCTTAAGACATTTCTATACAATTATTAATGGCAGGGCCGACACCCCAAGTCTGCTGGTATTTCAGCTATTAGGGAACCTCTGTGAGACACGTACTTTCTCTCCTCCCCCTCATTTAAACAATAATTTTCTGGAATAAATGTTTCTAACTGCAGTCCTTTAACTGCAGAGGAAGGAGAGAGATTAGCAGGGAAGGCGCTGTAAAGAGTATGAAGAATTAAAAGAAACAGGAATCTGAGCTGTTTTAGCCACAGAACTTCCGCTTTTCTCGTAGGTATTGGCATCAGAAGGACTTGAGTTTAGATCCAGGATGTGTTTCCTTTCTTGAAAGGCTATTTCATATCTTTCAGCTAAAGTTCCCTCTTTTAAAAGGATGATGTACGGATGGATTGCTCGTGGGGTTGTCATCAGAGTTAAATGTATATGAGTTGCCAGTCACATCATGGGCACTTAATAGATGCTACTCTCTAAGTAACAGCTACCTTTGTACCTTCCTGCTTCAGAAACCCCTACAACATGATAAAAATGTACCAACATAAAAGGTAAAATACAGCATTAACGTAGAAAACAAACTAGGAGATGTAACAGCTAGATCAGTGAGCATATGCCCCTGCCCTCCTTCTCCCAGTGGATTCGAAGCACTTTTGCATGTTAATTTGCTTTCTTCACCACAGGATATTGAAACTACGATTTCCATCTATACATTTCTTATGATAAAATTTCAAGTCAGTAGAACAATTTGGATTTATAAGGCAATGCACTCTGGTACGTTATCTATGAACTGTTAAAAAAGCCTTTTAGGTGAATAATATGACAAAGATAGTGAATTACAAGACATTTGCAGAACTCAAGTGGAAGTCCAATGCTAAAATATGCTCCCGTATTTTGTGAGTCCACACTAGCTACGGACCTAGCTAGTCCATAGGTAGAGACTGAAAACCCTGATATCCTTTCCAATCTCTGTAGGTATCTATGTGAACCATAAGTTTGGGTCAGCTTCTCTGAAATACCTTTTTCTTATTTAATCTCATTAATTTTCCTTTCAGTCCCGACACTCTATTTTTGTAAAGACAACACACACTAAGGAGCCTTAGTGCAAATAGGAAGTACAGAACTGAGTCTAACATCACACAATGGATTCCAGAAGAACGCAGCATGCCTTCTTGCTGAACAGGAGACACATGGGTGACAAATGCGTCCCCATCTGACAATAAAGAATGATAAAAGACTTCAAGAAAAAAAGAAAAGAGAAGGAAAGGAAGGAGAAAAGAAAGAAAATACCTAAGCCAGAACCTTGAGAACAACACGTCAAGATATTAAGGAAAGTCACTTAACCGTTCCGTGTTCCTGAGCGCCGAAGGTTGCACTTTAATAAGCTTGTCCAGGTCTTGGCTATTCAAAGAGAAGAATAAGTTTGGATTAGTGAAAGGATCTTTGGTGGGGCCAGTTCAGCAGAGAAACATTATAAATCCACTACAACAGACAGATGAAAACACGAAATGACTGCTTTTTTGTGGTTACCTCTGATTGCTTCTGATGGCGGCAGGACTCACTCTGATGAGGTTATCAAGATCCTGGTTTCTTTAAATAGAAAAATAAAAAGATGGCCGGTTAATTATGAGCTTCTTTTGATAATGTCATTATGGTTATAAATCTGCTTAGAGCACTAATAAAACAAAATAGTCTTCCTGACTGAAGCACAAAAATGAATACAGCTGTTACCCGCGGTTATTGGTGAGAGTTTCAGGATTCACTCTGATGAGCTGGTCAAGATCTTGATTTCTGTAAGTGGAAAAAAATTAAAAGGGCTATGTTAGAAATAATAAGGGTTTAAGCTGGTTGAAAATAGGAAGGATTGACTACCTCATCATTTAGTTTGAGATATCCTATTTTGGCATGGAATAGCGTTGAAGTGAGTTTTTTAACCAATCCAGGGAAGAATGAATTATGCTGGATCAGAAGAAAAATTCTCTGATTTCACAGGCTTTCCTGCCAGAGCACATGACCAGCATACACTGACAAATTATTCACAGCAACTGTGGCAATTAAGAACTTTTCACTCTGAAAAGTCCCTGTGCTATGATTTAAGGAACAGGAACCGGACTGGGAGTTAGGCTGGAAATTAGAAGAACACACAGATGACAGCTTTTTGCTCCTGGCCTCAGTGTTCTCATCTGTAAAATGAAGGGATTGGATTGGATCATCACTAAGGCTCTTCCCATCTCTAACATCTACTCCTGAGAATCTGTGAATCTGAAATTTACTGCTTGTCCTGTTCATTAAACTAGCTAGCCAATGCCTCTTTTTCTTTTTAAATGCAACACACTAACCATGTAGTCTATGTACAGCAAGCAGTACATGAGTATTCCAAAATGTAATATATTAAATTGACAACCTATTATTGTCTTAGAATAACATCTCTGTGCCCTGATACATAATTACCTTTAATCTAGGATAATTGCCATCTGTTAATAGGATTCACTTTGTCTGTGGAATTCTCTTTTTGGCATCCACGGCCTATAATTATATCTACTGTGCTACTCACCATACCTACTTGTACTCGTCAAACCAAGAGGTGCTCAGTAATGACTCACTACCTAACAGATCACAGAACTACTGTCAGTCTGCCACGAGTGTTCCTCTGTGACCCTGGTCAAGTGACCTTCCTGAATCTTAAATTCCTCTTCTGTAAATTGATTAGGTTCAGCTGAAACTGAGGTTTCCAAATTGTTCAAACCACAGGTCTTGAGTTTTCTGAGGTTCCTTCATTCCACCTCTAAAACTTTACAATTTTACATGTATCAACTAAACTCAAGAGGAAAAATTATGAAAGCATTGTCAAAATATATATTAATAGTAGTATATAATAATATAAAATCTTCACGTAACCAGAGACAAAAGGTGAATTTCATCATCTTACAGGTACTATTTAAAAAATCATCAAAATTTAGGTCTATTACTTTCCTGGGAGCAGCAAGCCATCTAAATAAAACAATGAACCTCATAAAATTGCCACTAACTACCAGAAAATACTCTTCAAAAACAAGGTGAATGGTGTTTGCTGGTGATGAGTCTAAGGAAGTATCTAGATCTTTTAAAAAATTATGATTAATAATTTTTAATCAATTGGAGAGACAAAAGTATCCACAAAAATTCTTCAAAACAAACAACACGGACTAGTTATGTTCCCACCACAATTGCTCTCATCAACTGCTTTACTTCAGACTGAAAACAGTGAAGCCACTACCGTATGTTTTTTCCACCTGCTTATCTTGTTACTAACAAATAGATAATCTAATTTCCAGGGACATATACAAATTGTGGTGCTTTTAAAAGACTTATATTCAATTTGTAAATAGGATTATGTCATTTATGTTCATATTGTGCTTAGTTAAAAACAAACAATGCCCCCCACTTCAAAAAAAAAAAGAAAAAGAAAAACATCCTTCTCTTACCCAGTCATGTTTTTGACAGCTTTGGGGCTTGGATTAATAAGTCCATCAAGACCTTGTTCACTGCTAAAACAAAATAAGATAAAAGGTCAAATTCAGCTGGAAATCAGTAAATTTTATAACTGGCATTTTTTTCTTTTGACACTTGAATCATTCAATGAAATCCTGGATAGCGATAAATTTATTGTTTCTACTTCAGACACATTAGTTACCTGTTTAAAATCCTCAAAACAACCTAATAAGATGTATACTACCATTCCCCCCTAATAAATAAAGAAACTGAACTTCAGAGGAATTAAAACATTCCTTGGGGCCAGGTACCTAAGAAGTGACTGAGGGTGAACCAGGGCTGAAACCATGGCAACTGGATCCCAACCCCATGCTCCTTTCTACTAACATCCTTCCTCTCTCTGTGCTCATAATGATTCCTTACATTTGCACGGTGCTTTTCACCACTGTTATCGTCACAGGAATCGAAAGGTAGCGTGGAGCTGCTCTGCCATGCTTTTCGTAACTCACGCTCCAGGGTATAATGGTTCTTAACTTCTCAAGAAGACAGAAGTAAATTTAATATCAGGCATAAATATTTTAGCCAAGTACAAGAATATTATGTTGCTGATTTTCTTAGGAGACATTTAAAAATTAATTCTTGGGTATGTGAAGGAGTAGAAGCCAATGTTCTTTAATTTATTCAGTTATAAACTTAATATTTATTAACTATAAATTCATAGTAATAAACTAGATTTGCTGTTTCATGTCAAAATGAATGCTCAAGTAGTAATTATACAGAATTAGTCTCAATATTAACATTTTAAATAACATTCTAATGAAGTGGAAATAATAATAAAAGAAAAATTCATACAGTATAATTACATATCAACAAATCAATTTGTTTTCTTATTTTCTCATGTCCCCTTCCACAATGTCCTTAGACAAATAGTTAATCTTATTTTTGTCATAAATTGGAGGCTTGGTTAGGAGTCCTGAATAATCTTAATAAGCTTAACTTTTGTTTGCTGAGATTTTGCTGAGATTGTTTAGGTCCTGGTCCCTAAAACAATGACGTAAGGTTTAATAGCTGGTAAAACCAACTAAAATCAACAATTTTAATATTGTATATTTTTTCAACCTCAATATTTAATTAAATGATTTTTGGTAATTTAAAATTTCATCATTACTTGAATCTCTTTTTCCCCTAGGGAAAAGCAGATTGCCACTATTAATTCATTTCTTGCATGATTTTGTACATGTGAAAATTCATTTTCATTTTATTTTTATTTCTTTAAAGACAACCTAAAATTTAAATTACTTATAAATTCCTTACTGTCCATATTGTATTTTTACAGTAGAATTAGCATTTAGAATATTTCTGGAGGTTGTAATTGATGGGAGAAAAATATGAAATTGCCCATCATTTCTGTGTTCCTTATTTCCCTCCCTCTCCTCCAAAAATAAAAGTTATTTTCTGATTCTAAGGCATGTAGGTAATATACATAACATGAATATGTAATATTAAGATTACTGCAAGATATAAATCAAATCACTTCAGAATCACACTTCATGCAATGCTAAAGCAGAACTAGTAAGACTTCAGATTATATAACTTGTTTTTATTCTAAACATTTAAATAGGCAATCACAGCTCAAAAGGGACATTTCTATTATTACATTGGGCTGTCATACAAACACCCTAATACTAAAATCTGAACAAGAAGCCTAACATAATATACTTCATTATGAGGACAATATGTTATATATCCAGAGGAGAAAAAAGATCAGAAAGTCTATATTGCTTAATTAGTTTTTAGGGTTAATCTATAAACTCATTTTATCATGTACATATCCTCCCATGCACACTATGTTGAACTACATAGAATTGTCATTTAGTGGGTAAATGACAAAAATGGATAAATGTCAGTAATTTCATAATGCTCAACATAATAGGATAATTTCTTTGCTATCTATATCTACTTTGAATTAAGCATTGAGTAGCGCAATAGGGAATCAGCAATGAAGAAAACATACAACAGCAACAATAACACCAATAGACAATGTGTGATAAGTTTTTGAGCTCTGAGTGCTTTACAAACTTGATTTTATCTAATTTTTGTGGTAACTCTTGAGGAAAGTAACTTTTATAATCCTTGCTTTGCAGATAAAGAAGCTGGAGCTTAAAGGGATTTAAGCCATTTGTCCAAGACTGCACAGCTAGTAAGTATTCTCTTAACTAAAAAAATTCATTATCAAGTGGAAGAGACAGACACATAACCTAATGCAATACATGGTGGGATGCAGCCACTAAAGCAGAGGCTCACACGCTACATGGGAAAGGCCACGTGATTAAGGTCGTCTTCAGCGTTAGAAACTAAGTCCTCTTGGAAGAGGGACAAGGGAGACCTATCTTTCACTGAATCTTAATCTGCAATGTAAAGTATTACACAGTCTCTGGAGTCAGTATCTGACACCCAGTAAATGACAGAATGTTATAGTCTTATTTGGTTAAAAACATCTAAGGACAATTTAGCACTGAACATTCAGATAGAAGAGTAATGAAATTTTGGGTAACCCTAAAGTGAATGAAAATATATGCAAAGGGTGAGGATGGGTGGGCAGCCGGCTCTGTGTTGGAAGCTACCGCAGCTACATTCAGAATTGATCTTTCTCCTCCACCCACATAAAGTACTGTCCCACCCAAGGGTCAGTAGACTATGGTCCTCAAACGAAACCTAGCTTGCTGTCTCTGGTTTTGTAAATAAAGGTTTATCGGAGCACAGCCATGCCCATTGCTTAGAATGTATTATCTATGGCTGCTAGTTGACTAGGTAAGACAGAAGCAGCTTTGGCCCCCCCAAACCTGAAATATTTACTGTCTAGAAGACCTTTAAGTAAAAGTTGCTGACCCCTGATCTAGCCTAAGAAATTTATTTTATTTTATTTTCTTATCCTCACCCAAGGACATTATTTTCATTGCTTTTTAGAGAGAGAAGAAGGAAGAGGGAGAGAAACATCAATGGGAGAGAGAGGCATTGATAGGTTGCCTCTCGTACACACCCGGACCCGGGATCAACCCGCAACCTAGTGGTCTGCCTTGAGCGGGTTACCAGCCGACACTCCAACCAACCGAGTCATATGGCCAGGGCTAGCCTAAGAAACTTTATATGAGAGCTACAGAGCATAAAAAACAGCATTCCTATATGCAAAGTAAGATACGAAATCTATCAAAAAGAAGATCTATTCCTTAGTATCTTTTATATGTAACTCATGTTCAAACTACCATAACAATATATACTTAAAGATTCCTGGTTTCGTCATAAGTCTTGCTTACTTGATATGATGTGCCTTAAAGAAAATTCTCTGTATTCCTTATTATTTCAGTGAACTAAGACTAATTTTTTTAAATGACCTCCCAACTTTAGGTTTTTTGAGTGGTAGACAGTAAGGAAACAGGAATAAATGAGGGAGGAAGAAGGAAGGAAGAATTTTCTTCACACGAAACTTCTTTAGGCTACTCTACTCTGGGGAATTGTTTTGGGGTGATGTTCCATCTCATGGGTAATCCTGATTCATTTTCAAGAAATTCCAAGCATGGATCACAAATGCCAAACTGATAAGAGATCCTTTAAAGAATTCTCTCTCCTCCGCTAAAGCTCATGGCCAGATTGCTGACAGAGAGTTGTTGATTTTGGGTCCCATCACTGGCTGTCCCTATGATGGGACAATGAATTGTATCCCTTTTTTAAGATGAATAGAAAAAGAGAGGGAAGAAGTAGGAGAGTTCTAGGGATCTCACCTTCGGTTAGTTCTGTGTGTTTCAGGAGCCACTTTGATGAGGCTGTCAAGGCCTTGGCCCCTTTAAAACAGAGAAATGCTCAAGTCAACGGTCAGTCTACATCATGTCGTTGCAACCATTTATTAAAACTTAGAAACATTTTTATTGTAAAAATATTTTATTATGAAATATTAAAACAGAGATCTTCTCAAAGGTTTAGAGTTTTTCTGTGCTGTGAATATATAATTTTGGACCTAACTATAACTGCATAGAAATAATAAACAATAACTATTGCTTTTAGAAAATTTGTGATGTGCCAGGCGGTATTCTACATGGTACATGATTTGTGTGATTTAATCCCTATGCCGGTTCTATGACCGGAAGAACTATCATCCCAGTTTCCCAGAGGGAAAAACTGAGAGGCAGGAAGATCAGGATTTTCCTACATGGCTAATAGGGGCAGGGCTGGGATTTAAAGCTAAGCAACCTAACTCCACAGCACATGTGCTTTCCATTGCTCCAGCCACCTTACTGGGACAGAATAATAGAACTGGTGCTGGAAGTAACTAGAGAGCACTGGTTCACCTTCCTCACTTGGAGGATGAGAAAACTGAAGCCCAAACAGGGAAGTGGCCAGCCCGCTTCAACAGTTAGTGAGGGCAGACTCACATCTATGGGTTCCAGCCCAATTCTCCTTCCCTTCTCCTGCACTATCCCTCTGCATAAGAAAAATAAACAAATCAATGAACGAAAGCATCCTGTCTATCCTGGAAAAACTATTCACCTAATTGACCAAAATTGTTTACGTTTTAAATATGAGGTTGTGGAGGTTACACGGCTTTGCTTCCCCTCTCATTGAGTTCAGGGTCAGTCAGTTGAAATGATGATTTAATTTTATTTTAAGCAGCAGCATATTAAATCTTACCTTTGCACACTTTTTTCTGTTCTTGGATTCGCTCTGATGAGGTTATCAAGGTCTCTGAAACTTTAAACAAAAAAGCAAACAAACACACAGTCAGTAAAAAATGAATTAAATCAACTAAGTATTTTAATTTAAAGAATATATGTACTCAAGATGAATTATACTAAATTTTGGAATTTGAATTAATACCAATCTATGCCCTTCATTTAAAAGAGTAAAAAAATTGACCTCTATACAGATCATTGACACACTAGCTAAGTTTCTCATTTACCCTGAAAATAAAGCCATAAAAATAGGCAAGATTGAGTTTCAAAAATATCAATTCAGAAACTATACTGTGATTTGCCAAACACTCTGACCTGCCCCCTCTAAGTATTCTGTCTAATGATGTAGCTATAGTCTGTTTTGTTAATAATTTATATTTATAGTGCATTTTTGCTTTGAAAGAATTTTATATCCATTATTTTACTTGATCCTTAAAATAATCAAGTGAAAAGGTGGAAGAGCCATGACTCTCCCGGTTTTGTAAGGGAAGAAGCGTGAGTGCAGCGTGTGCAAGGCACCCATGCGGCCAGGAATGGAGTCCAGACTCTCTGAGTTCTCTTCACAGACTTTCCCACACAGCCTCCCTGAAGAGTCCCACAAATTGGCGCTGGTGGCAAAGGAAGAAAGATAAGACATAATCCTCACCCCGAGTTACTTCTGTTTACTTCAGGCGTCCCTGTGCTGAGATTGTCAAGACTCTGGCCCCTTTAAAACATTAAGAGATGATGAGGTTAATGATAGATTAATACTGAGTGGGTAAAATTATTAATCAAAATTCAGAAACAGTACAAACACATACTGAGATCACATCAGTGAGTGGAGACTGGTAAAGGTGACTAAGCAGAGAGTGTGGGGCTTTGTACATCTCTACAACTCACTGAGGCTCAGTGAGGCAGTATCTGCATCCTGGAGCCATTATACCAGTAGCAAGCAAATGCTGTACTAGGACTCTGTTTCTATGATTTATAATGCTATAATCTTAACCATTGCCAGCTGCACTCAACATTTTGCAACAGTGTCTAAATACATCTCATGGAAAATTCCAGAAGGTACCCTCTTTTATTTTGGATCCTCATCTGAGGATATATTTATTGACTTTTAGAGAGAAACATCAGTTGGTAGTCCCCCATTCCCCACTGTACACGCCCCTACCGAGGATGGAACCCACAACACAGGCGTATGCCTTGACCAAGGATGAACCCATAGCCTTTTGGTGTATGGGATGATGTTCCAGCTAATGGAGCCACCTGGCCAGGGCCAGAAAGGCATCCTTTTAATATCAACCTCAAACATGCTGTGAGACTTTCAAATCAACTTTGGAGAATGTATGTTTTGTAAATGACATTCATTAGTAAGTTTTCTATTCACAGCAATGGATTAAGATTAATATACTAGTTTGTTGAAGTCGATGATATACAACTTGATGTCTGCTTCTGGTACTTACAACTGTGTGTTAAAACTACAAATTTTGACGAGTTCTGTGTTGGCAATAAACAAAAAGATTAAAATCTATGGAGTTCTGAAGGTAAATATATTTACTGTAGCATGAAATTCTGTATAGTCACTGAAAACATGCCAGTATTTTATCTTTACCTTTTAACATATCTGCTTCTGACCTTAATGGAATTTTGCTTTTCTTACCATTTTTCCATGCCCTGTGGCCCTACTACAATCATATCATAAAACTCTGTGGTTGTGTCTATACACCAACGATACAGATATATGGAAGGAACCAGGTGCTAACTCCAGTTTTTACTCATATCCAAATGTCTGAGAATGTGTATACCCAGGCTAAAAGCAGCAAAAAGAATTTGAACCTTTTTTCATACAAATAATGAAGTAACCCAACAGAAAGAGGTATTCTACTCCAGTATACTCCTTATTGATTTTTTAACACTTTGTTGGTTTCTGCATAAACAAGTATATGGGATCTAAATGCCAGTGACTAAAAATAAAGACTCCTAGGATTCTATGTCCAGATTTGAAAGCTCAAAAAAAAAAACCCAAAACAAAACATAATAATAGGCACTGTGACTGCTCCCTTGTAATATTTGTGTTTGTTGTTCAGCTTGCTTTAATTATATTGTAAAGACCTTGATCTCTTTAAACATATTAAATAATAAGGACTAAGTAAGATCATTTCTATCACCTCACCTGTTAACTAAGCTTATTGTGGTTTCATTTTGCAATATATATAAATATTGAATCATTATGTTAGATACCTGAAATTGTTATGTCATTATACTTCAATTTTAAAAAAGTAATATAAAACTGCATTCAGTACATTAAAAACATATTAAGCAAAGTACATATCAGTGTAAGGTTATTAAATTTCAAAGTTCATAAAGTAGGTAAGGCAGGAATGAGCCTGGAGTAGAAAAAGGCTAAACTTCATTGAACAACTAAAAGGTTGTAGCTAAGGATGAGAATTTTATTCTACCTAAAATGTGATAATACTGAGAGTTTTTAATTAGGGAGGGAACATAATCTGTATTTTACTTTTAAAAGATCTACAGAATGGTGCATATGCAATCACACACACATGGATCCACACAATGAGTCATACACACACGGATCATACACACATGATCACACAATCATACACACACAAATCACACAAACTTTTGCATGTCTGTGTATGTGTGCTCACATAGGCCTGTGGGGTACACACAGACGTACCAATATAAGAAAAACAATAGGTCACAATTTGAAATACTCTCTCTAATAAAAATCAGAAAGGAAAACATGGGTATATTTTAGAGTCAAAGTAAATTAAATATTTGAACAGTATCTAGATCATTAAGAAAACAAATATTCACCTGATCTGTATTACTGCTAACAGTTACTTGTATCTCCTCTGTGCTAGGCACGATAGGATTATGATTCCGATTTTGTAGACGAGTACATTGAGGCACAGGGACACAGCTAGCCGGTGACAGGGACAGAATGAGCACCAGGACTTTTGGACTCCTCGCTCACAGTCACTACCACAAGCTACCTCCCTGGACCTGCAAGCAGCCAAGGAAATCAGTGCTTTCCTCTCAGTCTGTTGGTTGCAAAATTGTCCAAGTCTCCGGGCCACTGACCAGCCAGGCTGCTGAGGACAGGACGACAGCCGGACAGTGACTGCCCCAGCTGGCCAAGCCCTGGCTCTGCTGACGGCGCCCGCGGGCACCAGTGACACATTTTAGAATCTAATAATATCATGTACTGAGTTAACCGAATGGAAAAGAGTTCAACTTCAAAACCACATGGAATTATTTGATGCACTGTTTCCAGCGACACGCCAGCAAGCTCAGTTTCAAATACACTCCATCTGCTTTTTTAAAAATTAAAAGCAAGAGGACATAAGCTTTCCAGATTTACTTGACAATTCATGGGTAGGAGAACTGTTAATGAAGTGCACTTGGTTAAGCTCTTCATCTTAAATACACACCACACTTCATACACATAACACATGCGGCACACAAATCCACTACACGTTGAAGACAGTTCACATATATACACACATGCACTACTCATACGTCCATACATATAATTATACACATATATCACTTGGACATACACACGCTACTGATACACACACACATACACATATGGACACATTGTGATGGTTAATTTCATGTTTCTGCTTGACTGGGCCACAGGGGGCCCAGGGATTAGGTCAAACATCGCTCTGGGTGTGTCTGTGGGGAAGTTTTTGGATGAGATTCAGCTTTGAATCCATGGACTGAGTAAAGCAGATCACCCCCCTAACATGTGAAGGCCCAATCCTACCAGCAGAAGTCCTAGGCAGAACAAAATGACTGAGTGGGAGGGGACGTCGGCTGTCTGACTGCGTCATCTGCAACGCTGGTCTTCTCCCGCCCAAGGACTAGAACTGGCATCTGGAGCTCTCTTAGCTCTCACACCTTCAGACTTCGGCCTGGACACTGTGGGCTGACCTAGCTCGCCAGCTTGCTAAATTCAGATCTTGAGACTTCTCAGCATAGCCAATACCTTACAATAAATCTATCTATCTATCTATCTCCTATTGGTTCTGTTTCTTTGAAGAACCCTAATTAGTACATCCACATCCACTTAGACACACACACTGCTCATGTGCACACACATCCACACGGAGGGTTACAGTTGTAAGTAAGCAAAACAAAGTTTATTCTTGTATTAGTATGTACTAATAATTGTATTACTTTCCATGTGGACCACTGTAAACAAACCTACTTTCATCCCACCCTGTATACACACATACTACTTATACGCACACACATATATACACATAGAAATAAATCACTAAGCTCAGAAGACGTCACTCAAAATTTCCACTTAATATCTTAGAATCCACCTCACAGCAAACTCCCCCCAAGAATAAAATGCAAGAGATCATTTCTGTGTATAGGTTATATAGAATCGCTTAATATGATGTGTTTCAGAAAATGAGAGGTCTGTTTTGGCTTGAATTTCAATTTAATCTCCTGAAAACAAGCACTCAGAATGCTAATATGCTTACACATGCCAGACAAAGGGAGGGAAATGCTTTAAATGCCTTACCTCTTGATATTTTTATTTATTTCAGGATTCACTTTAATACGCCCACTGCAGTCTTGTTTTCTTGGAGAAAGTAAATACATTTTAATGAATGTTGTTAAAATAAAACACTAATCAAATGAATGATGATTGGAAAAATTAAGTGGTAAACATACAAGTTCTCTATCATTGTAATTTTTTAAGCTCTGAAGGCAAATGAAATTTTCTTACACCTTGAGCTGAAAACCATTTAAGTTTCCTTTTTCACTAACAAGAAACATGTTTTTTTTGTTTTGTCCTCAAAATGCATAAGTATATGTGAAACCTGTTATTGAACAAAATCAACTTTGCCCTCAGACACATCTTGTTAGAAGACCCCAAATGGTCAGCATTGAAGTTAGACAAGTTTTTATGCTGGATCTAGTCAGAATACACATTTTTACTCAGCAAACCAGATATAATTTCCTATTCTGTTTTTAGATAAGAGTCATGTTAATAATAATGATAATAAGTTTAAAATATTAAAGCCAGTAAATATTAATAACAAATATTTTTAAATAATAAGAATATATGCTTTCATATAAATTCAACCATTCCCGCAACTCAAACCTTTTAAGTATAATTAGGTTATGGTGAGTTACACAGGACAAAAACAAAAAAACCTTAGATGGTAGAAGAATTACTGCCGCACTTCTCAGAGCACATGTGTCCCCCGACGAAAAGGCACTGAGCAATACCGAAACGAGCGGACCCTGAACCCAAGAGGGACCGCAGAGGATGATGGCAAGAGCGCCGTGCCCGAGCACCAGTGCCACCTCCGCTCCCGGGGAGAGAAGAAGTGGGAGAGGCCCCCCTCCCGGGTGTGCACCTGCCCAGCCCCTCCCCGGGGCTGCCTTCGGAGACCGCCATCCTTAGGGAGGTTGATTTGCGAGGGTTTCAGTCAAACCTCACTCTTGGCAATCTTCGTCATTTCGGAGATCCACTATGAAAATACTATCTAGATTGCGCTTTCTTTAGACACACAAAATTCAGTTCAGTAACTTAGCCCTAAAAACAGACTGAAGTCCAAAATCTGGGAGAAAAGGCAATATTGGGACAATTCTTCAAAAATAAATGGTTTTTGAGAGCAAGGAGAGATGGTCATGTGGTCTGTAGTTATTGTCCAAACCCACACTAATAAAATATGTTTATGAAATTAAAATGCCAAATGGTTTTATCTTATTGTCGCAGATACCAGATTTAAGGCACTAATAAGTCTTACCCAGTGGCACTTTCACTTCCTCTGGAATCCATTTTGATACCATAATCAAGGTCTTCACTTCTTAAAAACAGAGTTTAGGTTAGTTTCAAAGTATTATGTGTATATACATACATATATATCTTCCATGTTATTAATGATTAATTCAAGATTTTAGAGAAAATTATTCTAGTGATATTAAATTCATTTTTATTATAAAAATTGCCTATAAATAATATAGTGAAATTAATCTTTGGGATTCCGTTGGGCAATATGTAAATGTAAATTCACATAGAATGTACTGTGGACTCTCCAAAGTGAAGGTCAGGGTCATAGGGATCAGACACAGAAGAGAGAAGACAAACCTAAAGGTGTGACCCCCTCAATATCACAGAGAAGAAATCACAATCAATCTGGGAGAGAATTACCAAGACTCAGAAACATCAAAGCCGCTCTCACTCTCTGTTAGTTTTATCTGCCCTGGCTTTTGCTTTGCTATCTGTTGTGAGATCTTGGCTTCTTTGGAAAACCATGAACACTTTATGCCATTTAGATCACATCTGAATTTTATCCAAAATCTGGGTAAACAAGAACGTCCCTGAAAGGGTGTCAGAGGTTTCCAGGGCCAAATGGCCAGAAAAAGCTTTGATGTGATTATCCTTAGCTTATCTTCATTAGTTTCCACAGGAGTACTTGTTTTAAATCACTTCAGGAAACCTTGATAACATACTCTCACTTTGCAATTTTGTGCTTTATACTTCTTAACCTAAATGTAAAATTTGGCTCATTTTTACATCGTTTCAGATAGTATAGAATAAGAGATTATGTAGCAGGTTTTCCTGAACTTACTTTAATGCCCCTCAAATATGTGGTCCTATGGAAACAGAATTCATCCTATTCCTTTGCTAACTACTATTTCCAATAGGCCTAGAAGTGCAACTTCATCTGTGACAGAGGAAAACATTACCCAATCATTTCTGATGAGGTGTAAGAAGCTAACCTGAAAAAAAGAGAGCCCCATCAAGTTAGGAGTGTTACTTACCCTTTCTCATTTTTGTCAGTCCTCTGATTAAGATTAATAAGACTTCCAAGGCCTTGGTTTCTTTAAAACATTGTGGGGAGCAGGGGGCAGCGAGCAAACAGAGAGAGAAAGAGCAAAAATTCAGTCTCTTCCAACAACAGCAGATTTCGCACAGCAGGTGTAAGATGTTATCAGTACCTAAAGCGGTAGATGTCTTTAGAAATATTTAAGTGGCTCTACTCATACAAAATACTGACAAGATATACTAACTATGCTAATAGGAAGGTCCCAACCATTATTCAGTTATGAGTGAATCAGGTGTAAAGTATCCGGGTCCACCAGCCTGCCCGGCCCTCGTTCCGAGCGAGAGGTCTCCCCACCCCGGAGATGGCGTACAGCCTAGGACTCGTCAAAGTGGCCCGTGAGAGTCTCAGTCAGACCTTACCCTTTGCCATCTTTGTTTGTCCGGGCATTCAAAAAGATGAGACTTTCAAGGCTTTGGGCTCTGCAAAACAGAAAGAAATTCAAATTACAAACTGCATATTGAAATACAATGGTGTGGTATCTTGAAAGGGCAGATACAATAAATAAACGTTCTTCGTGAGTTGCTCATTTACTTCATGAACGTAAGAGCAGAAACCCTTCTGAGCAATTAGGTCTGCACGATGTACAATACTGAGGGCACTACCCCACCGGCTAGCACATTTTTGTGCCGGAGGAACACACCTCCTTCCCGATACTGGGTGGAGGAACAGAACAAGCAACCTGGGAGGTGGTACTTTCAGGTTGGAGACAGATGCACTTACCTTTTCTCTATCTGCTCTGCCCTAGGAGTTGTTCTGAAGATACTGTCCAGACCTTGATTTCTTCAAATGTATTAAATAAAAAAACCTTGTCAGTGGTAATAATAGACACTTTATAAAAACACAGACAAGTTTACATCTAAGACAGGAAATAGAAGCTTATTGGAAAAGATGAGGCACAATTCTGGAAACTGCTTTATTCCAAACAGATATTTTCATAGAATCAAATTTAAACTGCCGTGGAGCTAAAGGTCACAAACTGGGGACACACAACCCATAATAGGTATACAGATGCGTTGTTTGCATTCATGGAGTGTGTTTGTTTTTAATGTGGGCCTATATTTATTGTACAAGATGGCTGTGAAACCAAGAAATCTGCCTTTTCAGGGCCTCCTGAAACTGTCCAGTAACGCTGGCTCAGATTCTCACGCGGCAGCAACCAGCTGGAGCTGAGAAACAGCTGGGGTCTGTGGCTGGGCACGCCCCTCGGTTCCTTCCAGTCAGCTGCCTTCACCCCTTCACCTGCCTGGCCTCAGTAGGCCATGGAGTCTGGGATTCATGACCCAACACCCACTCCTTATATCACCGAATGAGAAAACTAAGAAGCAGTGGATGTCAGTGAGCGGTTGATAGTCAGTCTTATGGATCCTTATTGTCAGAACAGAGGAGGAAAACCACATCTCTTGATCAAGTAACTCCTTTGACATTTGCTTTGCTTCTCCTTTACTTTGGTCCCTGTCTCTTTAATATGGTAGAAGGCAAAGGAACAGAGCGATAACTAATATTCCACACACCTCTAACACTAACCTCAATTTCTATGATTTCTAAAGTATGCAATTATGAATGATTCAAAATAAGGAGGTAATGTTAAGTGAGATAATAAGTGGTTTTTGTAATGGTTAAACTAACAGCATTTAGTGGTCAACCCAAACTCTGCATACTAACATATTCATATTTCAGGAAGAGACATATGGTTATTTCTTGAAGTGCTCTACTGAACAAATGGAGAAGGAAAATCAAAGACACTTTAGTATTAGAATCCTTGGATTGTAATAACCATTCATAATAATGATGAAATGGTAATTTCTGCAGGATTTTTATTCAATATTTGTAGGATGCTTTTGACTAACTCAGAATGTGCGTCCTCAGGCTCACCTACTGAAAAGATGTGAGAATTCACAATATGTAATTCAGTAATAAAGCAAAAAAATAAATGTTTTTAAATCTTACCTATTCAAGCTTTTGTTCATTTTGATGATATTATCCAATTCTTCTCTTTTGGAAGCAAAAATAAATAAATTTCACATCAGTAAAAGCCTGCCTAGAGTCGAAGGGCAGATTCACCTTAAAACAACTATTTCTGAGTTCTCTGAAATACAACACATGTCTCACCATCGATTATGCAAATGCCATCTATCCTTCAAAGCTGTCCTCAAACACCTCTTTCTCCAAGAACTCTTTCCCAGTCCTCCAAGGGAATACAGCCCCCTCCATTTTTGGAATCTTTGCAGCCTTTTTTTTTTTTTTTTTTTTTTTTCATCTCCTTTATGGTACTTACATTACCATTAATCTAACTTACCAACTGCACGTTTGTCTCATATTCATGTCCCTGCTCTACACACACAAGTGTGCACACACACCCCCCACTTAAAATTTGGAACTAAATTTTACCTTGGATCCTCTTCAGTCTCTAATATAGTGTCTTTCATCCAGTAGATGCTTAATACTGGTTTTTAATTGAATCAAAAATACAGGTACATTGACTAATTATAGGTTTTATTTTTGCACAATGTACTTGCACAAAGCAGCTGCTAAAGAACACTTGTTCATTGGTACGTCTGACTACTTTCTTGAATTCTACTCAACCTCATTCCAGGTCAGCTCAATTCGGTATCCTGTGTCCGTGTTTGAGAACTGTCAAGCTTTTCCTGGCTGCTTCTTCAGGGTCAACCTGCGTAAGCGAATCCCCTGGGTTCCAGAATATCCCTTAGAACCACACGAGCTCAGCCCTCACCCCCAAAGCGCAGCCTCAGTGGGTTGCTTGCTCTCCTTCACTCCGCACACATCCTCTCCTTCACTCCGCACACATCTCCTTCACTCCACTTTGCTCCCATTTCTCTTGTGTTCCTCGTCTAAGGTTTCTACTCACAAATGTCGTTTCTCTCTTCTTCCTGATTTACACATTCACACATTTTCCACCCTTTCTCAATATTTCTCTTTTTTTCTTGATTCATCACTAGCATTAACCAGGAAGCTGTGAGGCCCAGTAACTCAGTAGTTACGCATTCAGGTTCCCAAGTGAGGATCCCTGGATTCCAATGCAGGATTCACCATGTATCAGTTGGTGACTCTGGCTGAGTTACCTAACGTCTTACTGCCTGGACTTCCCCACCTGTAAAGGGAGAATACTAAAGGCACCCACCGCAGAAAAGAATCCATCAGCTAACGAGCATAAAGCGCTTACTAGGATGCCTGGCAAGCCATACCTTAACGTTGGCCATTATATTAAACAGGTCCCAGTCAACACTAAGTTTTCCATTAATAAACGGTGGCTATGTTTATTTTTTATTGCATTTAGAAATGCCAGGAATTTGGCTTAGCCTTAGGAAGGGACAGTTGCTCAGTCACTTGCGTGTTTTGAAGGTGGCAACAGAATAGCCATTGGGGCAATCCTCTTAGGGACACCTAAGAACACGTTAAATCAGCGACCACCACAGGAACCCTTTCAGGTGATATTATGTGTTCGATGGTAGGATTGAAGGCTGAGAAAAAATGCTGAAACAGAAAAGTTACTGACTGTGAAAAAAAAAAAGATTCATGTTCTAGCCTGGTGTGAGATGAACATTCCCCAGTCCCCTGACACAATGCCCCATTGTCTTTGCTTGCTTGAAACCCTACCTCCCGACTCTGAGGCTGTGAATCTGTCCATGTCCCCAAGGGAAAGAGCAAACTAAGAATCCTGTAAATTTTAGCCACAGACCTTTCTGACTGGTATGAGTCACAATGATGAGATTATCAGGATTGGGGGTTGCTTGTGTTTATCACAGAAAATTAGCATAAATCATGAGAAGACACTCTGTGGTAAATTAAATAAAATAGAGATTGCATCCTGAATGAAGAAGTTCAGCTTTTAAAATGACCTTAAATTGATGAAAGCTTTGGATATTAAGTTTCACCATTGCATTTGCAATAAATTAAATGCGCTCTTAATCAGATAAGAGTTACAGCCCATTTCACAAGGGAACATCACAAAGAGCAGCGGGGAGAAATAAAGCTATTTCTAGTCCCTATGAACGTCCCACAGAAACAGCACCCAGCTATCAAGGCTGCAGTCCTTTTCCCCGGTTCCCCTCCCCCCACCTCAAAGCCCCCGTCTCTCTGGGAAGAATGTATCTGGCTGTGGAATTCTTGCGTTGTGGCCAAGGAGAGGGGACAGGAAAGTTAAACTAACTGTAGCTCTCATTGTTTCTGTTTAACTGCTGACAAACCATAATTTCTCTGCAGTATCACTCACTTATCTTTCTCTTAAACATCACTTTTACTCACCAAAAACTATTTTATATCCCTATTAAAACAAAATATTGCCTCAAATAAAAATCAGTAAATAAAATTAGATTTCTAGGCACTTGGATGAGAGAAGAAATGGAGAGGAAACATTCAGGATACTTTCTAGAGCTCCCTTCTGGATTCAGAGCTCCTTTTCTGATGATGAATTTGCACAGAGGAGCTAAATATTGCTTCTGCTTTCCTCTTCAGTTCTCTGACTGAGATGGCAATCCCTAACAACACTCTCAGCATGGCCAAGTTCCATGAAGCCAGAAAAATTTGTAGGCAGGGGATTTAAACTACGAAATGTGTAGACCCAAGGTTTTCTCGCTGCTCATCATTATTTTGCCATACTCTACTTTATAAACACCTACTTTGTGCAAAGCATCAGGTCAGACTCAGTAAATGACAGATGATGAGTAAGAAACATCTGCTCTAAGACATTTAAGAGATGATAGAGACGATGAGACACTTACATACAAATAACATGAAACAGCACCAAATATGGTTCGTTGTTATAAAATATAAATAGTGGAGCTCTAATAGTCTAGAGGAACAGAAGTCACATTTCACTAGATCACTCAGGGAAGACTTCACAGAGGAGGTGACATTTGATTTGGATCCTGAATAATGGGTAGGACTTGAATGGACTGGTGTGGTGGTCGAGAGGTTGGAAAGGGCTGCCATTGGGTAGAATGGCATAAACAAAGGCAGAGTAGCTGGAAACTATAGAAAGGCAGTAATTTAAGTTGGTATTGAATGCAGGGTAACTGTAAGGGCAAAGTCAGAAATAACTCTAGAATGTTAGGTGGGAGCCTGGTTAGCAAGGGCCTTGCTTGAGGTTTCATGTGACTAGCCCGCGGAGCATTGTTCATGCAGAATCTTAGGAAGAGAATGTGGGCAGTGGTGGGAGCAGAGATGGGAGGAGCGTAAGCCAAGCTGGACAGCTACCCTGATAACCCAGGCCGGAGTCAGTGAGAGTTTGAAGAGAGGTGAGGTCATGGGGCATGAGGGACACTTCAGACATTTAATCCATACATGCCTGATTCTACATAGAGGGACACAGACCTGGGCAGACCAGGAATGATCCCAGAACACTGAATAATAGAACTGAGGAGAAGTCAGGAAATAGCCTATTTGGGAAGGTTCAGTGTGACCTAGGACATTCTAAATGGGGGTGCTAGGGAGACAGATAAACAGAGATCTGGACAAGCGACATAAGTACAGGATTTATGGTTTGGAATGGGGTCAAGACCATGGACAGCTGGGGTCACTAGGATGCGTACAGTTACCAGAAAATGAGGCAGAGGAACAAAAGCACCTATAAATATCTGTACCATACAATTTTCAGGGACACATCTATGGGCATTGATTCTTCTTTTAAATTCTACACAATAAATAGCATTGGAATTTTGTGTATAGTGGGAAATTTAAGGTACTGATTAAGCATTTTGAAACATGGACAGAGGAAAAAAAAACAAGCTGAAAGCTCTGAGATCTCACCCCTTGTCAGTTTTCTGAAGTGAAGTGGCCACTTTGACGATGTTCTCGAGATCCTCACTCCTTGAAACAATGAAAAATAAATACAGGTCAATGACAGTAGAGCCATCTTTGAAATAGCTCAATTTTTTCACCTGTTCTCAGTGAAGAAAGTGATAGTTCACGTGTTATTTAGGAATTTTTGAGCCTAACTGAATAACAACAGTTCTATAATATCAGCTCATCACAAACACAAATACCACCAACCCCGCCCCCCCCACCCCGTCATTCCACCTGGGTGTTCATTCTGCCACCTAGTGCTCACTGAAATAACTACAGTTTCTCCTAAAGATTTAATTGGCTGCTATAAAATTCTATTCCTAAAAAAAGATATGGAAAAGAGAATACAGTTAGCTGCACCAGTAAGCAAAGAAGTGTGCTCAGAATTTTTCTTCCAGAACCAAGGAACATTAAGCGATACATTCAGATGATTAATTCATGCCTCACATGAGGGGAAAATGTGCTGCCTTCCACAGGGAAAGAAAGTACATTGTAAACTATCGAATAGGACATATAGGTAGCTTAGATCCATGCGGGTCCCCGCGGATCATTAAAAGAAATAATTGGGAAAATCCTTACACGCTTCCCTGTAATTAAGACTTGTTTTTCACAAACAATCTCTAATAGAGGTTAGGACTCGGTGAAGAAAAAATTAGTAGTCGAGTAAATTTGGGAAGTGTAGCCACTTTCGGAGATTCGGAAGATAAACATGCACACTGAATGAAGGCTTTGAGAAGTCATAGGTCAGACAACTCTAACTGCATTTCCTCCGGGTGTCGGGCCCTCTGACCCTCTTCCCATGGCCTGCATTAACAGGCCGTGCCACAGGGGGCGCAATACGGGAAACGGGGAGGTAGAGCTGCGCTTTAAGTTAGCGGGGAGAGAGAAACATGCTGTTCTCCAAAGGTAAGGGATCGGTGTGATGCATGTTTCAAACTCTGCTGTGAGAGTCCAAGCAAATGATTAAAAAAATAAAAAACACGTAAGTTTTGAACTTTGAAAATGTTTTCAGTCCAAAGGAAGTTTTGACTGAAAAACTGATTTATCATAATAAGTACAGTACTAAACTTATGGTGTTTTTTTTACCATAATAAAAATTGGCTTATCGTATCGATGTGTTAAATTTTAACTACTCTCCTTTAAAATATATCTTTGACTCCATAAAAATGTGATACGAGAATAAATCATCTTTCATAGAAAATAGCACTGGCTCAAAAACTAACTTCAAAAATAGTTGTTTTTCTAAAACAGCATCCTGACAACATACCCACGACAAACACTAAACTAGATGAGATGTGCCAGGCAACAGGCGTGGATCGGAGCGGTCACGCGGAACCTGCCCCGAAGGTGTCGTCGGCACAGTCCGTGAGCCTCTTCCCGAAGAGGCAGGCGCGGCTGGATGTGACCTGATCACACAGGAGTTCCACGCAAAGCGTTTGCAGAACAAGTTCAATCGAACGACCGGATTTTCACCTACTTAGCACCAACCTTGGGACAAGTGCTGGCAATGAAGAGGTGTGTTCCTGAGCGGTTTCACCTTATTCTGTTGTCATGTTCGGGCCCTTTTGGTTGTTTTCTTAATGTTTTCTTAATATTTCTTAATGAAATTTCTTTAATTTCTTAGAGTAGAAATTAAAGAAATAAAATGCTTACATACATCTAGAAATGTTCATTGCCCACTATATTAAAGCTAGTTGGAAAGCTCATTTTGTGTATTTTACTATTAATTATTTTGTGTTTTTAAGTGCTCTAATAAAGCATACTTGATCATTTGCGCAGTTACACAGATATAGAAACAGTTCACTGTACCTTAACTTCCTTTCAGCAGGTCTGCTGGTTTCCGTGTACACACCTGCTGCAGGTGGACAAATCTGCCTGTATTTTAGAAGTTAAAGAAAACGTTTGTTAGGTAGGAAAGCACTTCTTTGTTAAATTTAAATTGATAAGAAAGCATTCATGTTCAAAAACATCAAAGTTTATTGGGCCACTATTTGAGATAACCAACTTCACTAGAACAGAACCACATATTTTATTTGAGATTATAGAGTCCAACATACTACCTTTGCAATTTAGCCTAATTTCATTGAATATATTTTAACCACTGAATATATAGAAAAATATCTATTTTAAATATGTTCATTTTATGTTCTTTTTTTTCCCTCACCCGAGGACATTTTTTTTCATTGCTTCTAGAGAGAGAGGAAAGGCGAGAGAGAAACACTGATGCAAGAGAAAAGCATCCATTGGCTGCCTTCCACATGCACCCGGACCAGGGATGGAACCCGCAACCCAGGTATGGGCCCTGACTGGGAGTCAAGCCCGTGACCTTTCAGTTATGCGACGTAGCTCCAACCAAATGAGCCACACCATCCAGGGTCACTTTATGTTCATTTTATTTTAGTTTCCAGTCATCAATAAAGCATTCTCATACTTATCTCTTTTAGATAATGATATATTTTGAAAGATTGAGAATCATTTCTGTTATCAGGCATCAGAGATGATTTTTTTCTAAACGACATTCCATTTGAATTCTATGAAGAAATAAACTGCTAAGATATGATGGGAAATATTTTTAAATTTCCACGATACCCCTCCATTGAGAAATGACCACACTGAGTTGACAGAATGAAATTTTATGGTGTTAGGTTCTGTCACAATTTATGACATAAAGCTTTGCTCTTTTTCCAAGTATCTTATTGACCTACTTATACATTCTTGCTTGTTCTCAGGCAGCTACATTCAGACATTTTTTTAATACTCCTGAGGACATGTGTTAATTACTTAAGAAACACTTCTCTTTCATATTCTTTCATTAAAATCATCTTGCTGTGATTAAAGTAATCAAGATTTAAAGCATGTAAGTTGCCCTAATTTTATTTTTAAGATCATTGGTAGAAGAAATAAATTAGAGTAGTAAAAATGGATTAGACCAATTCCCTTGAAATTTAGCTTCTTTTGAATCTACATAAGTTCACTGCTCTAGAGTCGTTGATTTTAGAGTTTAGGAAGTACTAAATCCAATTTATTTTAGCTCCCTAAAAATGTTATTCAAATTAAGATTTAATTGGTCAATATTATAAAAGAAAATATAAGGTAAGATACAAAGCTTGAGAAGTTATTTTTAAGAGCATAATTATAATCATTATACAAATAAAAAGTTTTCAATATGGCCTATATTTTAAATTAATTCAATGAAGAAGTATTCTCTTGACTCATTAAAAAATGTATCTTCTTATCCTAAGGACATTTCAAAGGCCCTGTGAAGTTTCACTGGATAGAAATTCAAACCAGGCTTTTGACTCAACAGGCTGAACACTTAATGCTACACGGCTCCGTTGCCTAATTAGCATCTTCTCGCTGAAGTTACCCTCTTACTGAACAGTAGTTCTAAACTGTCTTACATGCTGTCAACAAAAATCACCATCAAAAGGCAAAAATGCAAAAGAATCAAAGGCAGGCAATGGAATGGATATGATGTATTGTCTTCATTGAGATAGCATTTTTAAATTTCACAATAATAATGGAAATGTACAACGTACATATTGAAAAATGACTTGAGGTTATTAAATAGTTTAATAGGAACACACGCAGAGATGTTCAAGTCTCTGAATTTGTTTCCCGGTGTTAATTACAGTGTCAGAGATTCAAAGTGGAAATGCAGTCTGTCTTTTTTCGTTGATTTGGAGACAAGTTAATTAGAACATTTTTCAAAATTTGTGATAGTTTTGAAGTAAATTATGAATTCCTTAACTAAAACAAGGCTAAAAAACTACATAAAGATATTTTTAACCTAAGGGAGGGTTTGAGCAGTAACGCAAAGTTTTGAAAACATCTTTCATCAGAAATTGTAGCTCCTAATGGGAAACTTAACTGTGGGTGAATATAAGCCAAATATGTGTGTGTGTGTGTGTGTGTGTGTACATATATATGTATGTACAAAGAAAGAGGAAGAGAGGGCTTCCTTACATATGGGGTCCTCATACATAAATTAGAGAACCCCACACATGAGCACTTCCTGGGCATGGACACTGTTCAGTTTCTATCTCGAAAGTGTCTTTCCAGGGACAAGTAATGGTCATAAGTCCTCAAAGGCAAACACATACACTTGTGTTGACAAATAGAAGTAGAAAAGCTTTCGAGTACTTCTTCAACTAATGTGCACACAAGACAAACCCACACTTCACACAAGGCAGGTCACAGTTCAATCGTTTTGAAGAAGTCCATGGAACTTCTTCATTTTGGAAATTTGGGAGTGCTGGGTCTTACCTATTATCTCGTCTCAGCTGGTGAGGAGATAAAGCGGGAGACTTGGGCTTTGGGGGTATTGGGGGGTGAGCAGCTGGTTCCCTTTAAAACAGAAAACAGCAGTTCACTTCACCATGGAAACACGGTCTGTTTCAGCATCTATTAATTGAATGCATTGTTACCTACATGAAAATATCTTATGCATCTAAAGCCCCCCAAACGTGAGGACACTGAAAGCACTAAACTTTGAAGAAGTCAACTATTTAAATTATGGATATTTAAAATATTTAGTCAAATTTTTGGAAGTCATATCTTCTTTATGGTTTGAAACACATTTTTTTCTTTAAACAGCTTAATATTTTCCTAGGCTATCTAGCTAGTCGTGACATTTGGGTCGGCAGCACAGGGGCATAGTAATGGTTCTTGGGTATTAATAGATAAGCTTCTTTAGGAATTATGTCAGCTATCAGGCTGCTACAGAAACAGCAAGGAAGGTTTGCAATTCCACAGACCTCAAGGTAAAGTTGACGTGAAGCTCTTTACTAAATCTGACTTTAATATTGTCAGTACAGGCCAGTTTGATGCTAGGAAGCATATGTATTCCTATGTGTACACACACACACACACACACACACAGCCCCCATCAGCCTAAACTTGGCAACAAAGTGCCCCGGTGGCCTCCAAGCTGGTAGGATTGGATACCCTATAAACTGGAGTAAGGCAATTATGTGAATCGGGCCTGTTTTGGATGGAGCCAGCATCTTACCCAGGCACGTCTCTCCCCTCAGCCCTGCAGCCACTCCGGTTATTCCATTTTATCCTCAAGATAAATTCCATACCCGGTGAAAGCAGCCTTGGGACCCAGACTCCATGTGCCTCTCTGGCTTCTGCAGCTCCCTAGGCGAGTGTGTGGGCTCTACACCCAGCTGCCTGAATTGTCACCTGTGTGATGATGACTTAACCTGATTCGGTGTTTTTATCTGTAATAAACCTCCTAATAGGATCACTGAGGTGTTGTCAGGACTGCATGAGATCATGTTTGTATTTAACAAACATCTTTTGGTAGCTTTCTATGTATAAAGCACTCTACAGCGTGATCAATTTCCCTGTTCTCAAAAGGCTCTCAGCACAAAGATACATGACAGACGGGGAAAAGTGCTATGGAGAAAAAGAAAAGAGGGAGGGGATGTAGAGCGATGGGGCAGCGATAGTATTTTATGCAGAATGGCCTGAGAAGACCGCTCTGTGAGGGAGAATTTGAGCCAAGACCTGAAGGACATGAGCCATGAGCACATCCATGGAAGAGCGTGTGAACATGGGCACAGTCAGCACCGTGGTCGTGGTTAATTCTTGAAACCGGACAAGATCGCGGAGGGCATCAGTGTGCACAGAGACGGAAGGTGGGCCAAGCGTTGGCCCCTGGGCCCTGCCATGTTTGTAGATGTTAAGAATATGAGAGGAAAACAGCAAAGGGGTGTGGGGAGAACTGGCCAAGGAGAAAAGAAATATGAAAGTGTGGTATCAAGGAGCGATAATGTTTCAAGCAGGAATTGGCCATGCCAAATGCTACTGATAGATCAAATAAAACAGGATTGGCAAGTTACCATGATTTGGGCGCTCTTATAGTGGTCATTGGTTACCCAGAGAAGGGCATTTTTTTGATGCAGCAGTGGTGCAAAAACTTTACAGGAGTAGATTTAAGATAAAACGGGAGGCAGTGATGTTGAGATGCTCGGCAGTGATGTTGAGATGCTCGGCAGTGATGAGGGAAGTGAGGACTGCATCACTCCCTGAAGGCTGATAGGCTCAGGAAGGTACTAGAATAGTTAGATGTGATGATGGGAATGACATCCAGCGAAGAGGCTAAATTTGATGGTGCAGGAAATGAGGACTGGGAACCAGGACACCTGGTTCCATAAGCCCTCCCCCCGCTACACTGCCTCCTAGTGGCTCCTTGGGCAGCTCCAATGTCTCAGTGGAGGTTAGTACGCATGTAATTAAGACAAGGCTGGTTAACACTGTTTTATCATACTCAGCTGCTTTGGGGGCAGCAAGAGAATATACAGAGAATTGGTTTTAAGTAAGTTTATGATTCATCCAAGTGAGTACAACAGAAGAATTACAGCAAGGGAGGGGAGGGATACACATGGAGTGATTACAGTGAGGGACTGTGAGATCTAAAATGGACATGGAGGGAAATGAGGATATGGCAGGGGTGGGGAGTGAGGAAGGGAAGAACTGTGAAGAGATAGTAAACTGAATGGATTGGTGGTTGGCGTGGGGTTGAGTAATTCCTAGAATCAGAAAACTGGCAGGAGTGACCTAGACAGA
Organism: Trachops cirrhosus; assembly: GCA_028533065.1. Classification (NCBI taxonomy): domain Eukaryota; kingdom Metazoa; phylum Chordata; class Mammalia; order Chiroptera; family Phyllostomidae; genus Trachops; species Trachops cirrhosus. The sequence continues at coordinate 18,346,162 of CM052548.1, forward strand.
CAGAAAATGAAAGCGAGAGAGAAAAAGCTTTGAAATTGAAAGGTTGTACTGTGCTGTGTGTGGTTACATACAAGGGCAAGGCCTATGGGTGGCTCCGGTACAGAGAAGGACAAGCTCATTGGAGAGGTCGGAAAGTGAGAGGCCGGGGTGGGGAGAGATCCTCTCCCTAGATTTGGAAATCACCAAGCATTATGACCAAGGGCGTGACTGTCAGAGACCACGAGCCTGGTGCCAACATCTTCAAAGAGTGAAGGTGAGTGACTCAGAGGCCTTCAGACAATCTAGTGAGGAAGAGAAGCTCTAATGGCATGGCTCGAAGAAGATGAGGAGTGTGGAGGAGGACGGCATCAAAATTGACAGGAAAAGGCAGTGAGGAGCAAGCAGAACCCTGTGACATGAGGGGTTAGGAGAAAGACAGCCCTGGCTGAGAGGAAGGCTGTGGGAGCAGGGCCCGGGGAGCACCCAGCAAAGGGAGAGACCAGTCAGTCAGGGACGAGGTTAAAGAGTAGCAAGTCTTGATGATAATGAATGACACATGCAAGGAGGCACTGTGGAGAGTTTGAGGGATCTGGGTGATGTTAAGTGATGCACAGTTTTGTGGGGATGGTCCAGGTAATGAAAAGTGATGACTGTGGTTCCCATGGGGATCCATGGCTGTAGGATGGAGAATGTAGCTGAATTGGTCCTGAGGCTTTCTTGGCAGAGTGTGGTAGTGAGACTCTGGGTGATGCACAGCAGCGCAGCAGAGAATGGAGCATGGCGGCTCTCCGACTCTTGGGCTGATATGGCACTGAAGCCGGGAGAAAGCCATGCAAAGCACGAGGACACTGTCTCACTCACTGTAAGTGCTCAAGAAATTAGTGCTGTGGTGGTGGTTTCCCCCCGACTTGAACCCAGTTTTGTACCTGTGCCAAACTACTTGCACGTCCTACCTATGGTGGTCCCAACCATCACCACATTCTGGCTCCTCTCTGGAGTACTGCCTTCTCCCAGTTACCTGGACACTTCCTACCAGCCCTTCCGACTTTGGCTTGGGTGTTACCCTCTCTGGGGGTATCCAAGGCTGTGGGGGACACATCATCCCTATGTTTCTTCAGAGCACACCCTCTTCATGGAATGTATCCCATTATTTTGGGTTACACATAATTTTCTGTCTCCACATTGGACTAAACTCTCCTAGAAGGATAGTTAAATCTCAAGTAGTAGCACTGTGTATGACACGGGTGTCCAATAAAGATGCGTGAAATGAATGGAAGGAGCAATTAGATGAATTTCTATTTGGTAAAGAAGGAAATGCGTACTGAAGAGGAGCCTGAAACTCCCAAAATCGCAAGTTTCGCTGCACCACGGGAGAAGTCCGTTGGTCTTTCCACTGCCCACTGCCTACGGGTGCCAGGTGCTCAGGTGAGTCACTGCATTACGTGATATGCCTGGAAAAACGGTTTACAAAATACTGGTCTCCCCATTCTGGCTCAGAGTTAGGCTTTCCAATTAGATAGTAATTTATTTTGTTGCCATCATCTTCTCTTCTTAAAAAATATCCCTTTTTGGGAGATAATGTGATATCACTCCCATGATAATGTCTTTATTGTACCTGTGTGGATTAGCTGATTACATGCTTTTCTCCCAGGGGTAAAGGAAAGGGGTAAGAAGGTGGTCGGTCCCGGGTCATACTAGATCTGCATGCGGCACTGGGCATCTCAGAACAGGCAGCAGAGGCGTAACAAGATGAAAAGGAGGATTAAAAAAGGATGATGCCAAACTGTGCTTACACCAGAATCCCACCAATGAAAAGTTACGTTTCTTCCAGTTTGGAATGGCTAAGGCCTCAAAAAGGCCAGTAAATACTGACTGGGTGTGTCTGGGAGGAAGATGGGTAGAGAAGTGGATTTGAGTACCAAGTGCAGTGATTGTTTGGAGCGCGCCCAGGAAAGAAAAGGTGGGCGTGTGGTTGTCAAGGCCAAGAAAAGCAGAGAAGTGTATCTATTTCCGAGGGTAATGCATTTACGCCCCCGCTGGGCAGGGGCCAGGCGATGCCACATTCACTACAATTCACCTCAAAGGAGGTTTCATTTGCCTGTCTGCAACGACAGCCACAGATGACAGAACCCAAGCCCTCTGGGGCGATGAGAGAAATCATTCACGCCATGCCAAGAGCTCGACGTGGTGCCAAGCGGGGGGATTAAAATGCAAGAGCGAAGCAGGAAGCTGTGGCCCGGAATGTTTTGAAGAAAAGGAAACAAGGGACATTCATGTGGAATGATCCCGTCTGAATGCCACTTTGAGATGCAATGTTTAAGCTTGGATAAAATGACCCCGGCTCTCCCCTTTGTCCTTCCCTCAGTCCCACAGACCTTGGCAGCACCAATGCCACCACATTAGTGGCTATGGTTGTAAAGAATAACTTTCAGGGGTAGAATGGCAGTGCTCACAAGCAACCTATGAAAACGTGCAGATGGTATCTCAAGGGCCAGAGCTAATAGAAATAACATTGTAAAGCTGTTCATATTGCTTCATTTTCATGTGCTACTGCAGACGTCACTTCTTTTCATTTGGTTTTTTTAACACACTGAGCTCTGTGAATTCAAAACTGACTTTGTGAAGAATATTTCTGTTATTGCAGCACAGGTCTAGGCTGAAACAAGAATAATTGACTCTAAAATATAGTTGTCAGTTTCTTTTTCACTTTCCATTGTGCTTAGCTTTTGTATCCCACAGATTTTATTTATTTATTCCAACAATGACAAAGGAGTTGGAACTTATGTTTACTGAGTTCCAGCAACACACCAGTTTGCCAGGCTTCTGCATACATTATTTTATTTAATCCATACATCTATCCTGTGGAGTGTGCATCGTCATCATTATTATTATTACTGTTATTATTCACTGAGTCTCAAACATGTTGAGTAATATGCCCTGGATCACCTCAGCCAGGGTTTCAATTTAGTCTTTCTGACGTCAATCCCATGCTATTTTCCTCTCTGTCACACTGTATCCAACCAATACGCTTCTGGGTATTTCCAATGAAAACCTAATAGCAACAGGCGGTCTTGTGTTATCACTTCTCTGACCAAGGGAGACATCGTCAGCTCAACAATCCTTATTCCACAAGTGCCCCCGTTATACTGTTAGGACGCACCGCTGTGCAGGAGGTCAAACTGATGATTCAAAACAAGATGGAGCCCATTGTGTCAAAGAGCTTACACAGGGCAAGGCACATGTTCAAAGGAATGACTGCCACAGATGTCTCACTTTCCAGCAGCCAGTGGGCATTTCGATATCTCATAACACAGCAATGGAGCACGCAGTGGGCAGAATTCCAGGGCTCCAGGCTAGCTCTGTCACCACCCTTCTGTTTGGGCCTGGAAAGAGCACTGATTCTCCCTGGACCTCTGCTTATTTATATATGGAAGGAAAAAACTGGTCCAGACCTGTGGCTTCAAACCACTGTATATTATAGATTGGCAGAGTAATTGTAAGGAATCCTCAATTCCAGAGAGCCCCAAGTACACGCTCTAGACTATGCGCCATGCACATTCATACACTACACATCCCGAATGTATGTAGATGCCGTTGTGGTTAATGAAGTCATAATCAGTACAATTTATGCTGGATCTGTAAGAACATAAATAAACTAGCTCGTCAGTAGACACAAAGAGACACGCATTTTTAAGTCCTGGTGAATTCCTCACATCTTTTGGTCCTTAGATGTTTTTTAAAAGATATACTAAGAATAATCCAACTATTATCAGGTGGAATTATAAACACTTTCAGCATTAAAAATGAGTCTACTCGACATGAATCATAGACCTACATGTAAAACATACAACAAAAAAACTTTTAGAGAAAAAGATTCATGATCATGGGGTAGACAAAGAATTCTCACCTCACATACAATACCAACAGCAAAACTCATGTTTTAAAGAACATGATATATTGGACTTCATTAAATTTAAAAACTTTTGCTTTGCAAAAAAACATTAAGAGGATAAAAATATAAGACATACACTGTGAAAAAATATTTGCCAATCACATATTTGACAAAGAACTTGTAAACAGAACGTATTTTTAAAAAACCCTCAAAAGTAACCAGTAAGTAAACAAACCACCAATCAAAAAAACTGGTATCAAGCAGAAAGGAAAAAGGACTCATGGACATGGACCACCGTGTGGGGATTGCAGTGGGTGGGGAGGGGCCTATAAAGAGGATAAATGGTAATGGGAAAAAATACAAAAAAAAATAAATTTAAAAATAGGTACATGATTTGAAGAGATATTGCACCAAAGATATATACATGACAAATAAGCATATGAAAAGATGTTCAACATCATTAGTCTTAAGGAAAATGCAAATTTAACTCATGATGAGATATATTACACCCTTATTTGAATGGCTAAAATATGTTTTTTAAACTGACAGTATTAAGTGATGTTAAGAAAGTGAAAAAACTTGACTTCTCATTCATAGCTGGTGGGAATGCAAAGTGGTACGCACACTTTAAAAAATGTTTGGCAGTTTCTCACTATATGACCCAGCAATCTCACCTGTGGGCATTTAAGAGAAATAAGTACATATGTTCATATGGAAACCTATATGTGAACATTTAAAGCATTAAATGTTGGAAACAAAAGATATGTCTTTCAACTAGTGAACGGATACATGGATTTTGTTATCTCCACTCAGTGGAATACTACTCAGTAATGAAAAGGGATGACCTATCATCCATGCAACAGCATGAATGAATCTCACATGAAACATACTCAGTGAAAGGAGCCAGGTTCAAAAGGCTCTGTCTGCATACTATGTGATCCACTTACATGATATTCTGCACACCTCTGAGAGGGAGAAGTACCCCCAGTTTGCCGTGTATGAGGAGAGTCCTAAGTAAAATATTAGACCTTGCACCCCAAACTAGTAGTCCCACAGTCACGGAAGTACAGTTCCTCTGTCACACTATGCCCGTCACCCATACTACACCCCACCCAGGTTTCTCTGTCTCCCAGAGTCTGCTTGTTCCAAAGCCTTCTCCTCTCCACAAAATCCGAACCACCATTCCCTGAATGTGCTCCAACTCTGCCCAGTTTCAGCAGCGATGAGGCCTGATTTATGTTAGTGACACTAAATTTTGGATGACCGCAGACAGCCCTTTAGCCTGTCAGCTGTTCACGCTATTAACTGAGGTGAGATGTATAATCTCTAGCTGGTAGACCTTCAGGCAATACTACTAAATGGTGAAATTTTTCTAATCTCACCTTTTTCTAAATTTTTTCTAATCAAAGAGCTTGGTTTTTAAGGCTGGAGCAGAGAGAGCTGCAGCTTGAAGGCTGATGTTTTGGGCAGAGAGCTCACCCCAAGGTATCCCGATTCTCACAGCTGCTTGTTTGCTCCTACTTCCGAACCTGAAGGTTCCCTCCTTTGTCATACTTCATGGAGCTCCCCTGGCAACGGCAGAAGCAGCAAGGGCTCCATGGGAGGGAGGGGCAGTGGGAATGTGGACGGAGGGGAAACGGGGATGTTTTTCGATTGTTGTTGCTGTTTGAACGTGCGAGTTACTTAAAGCTAGTGTGAGTGGGTCAGACTGGCAGTGCCGACCGCCCGGGGCTGGGGAAAAAGCAGCTGACTGCTGAAGGTTCAGCCCTCCATTTCCACATCGTGAACTAGTTTCCTCCTTGTTTTATTTGAACAATACTTTTCTAAAACAATAAACGTTCACTCAAGATAAAGTTTTATTTACTTTGAATGTTTAGAATGGGCATTCTAGGCATTCAGAGAAGATTGTAAAATCACTGCACTTAGACCTTTTACGGAGTCTATTAGAATCTTATTTTTAACAAAACAGAATCTAGCTAATATAAAGACAGTTTTGTTGGGGGAGAAATAAAATATATTGTTTTTATTTAGAATGATAGAAAACTTTGTAGAGGGTTTGGTACCAATAGACTTAAAAAATCACAGCATAATTAGAAAGGTTACATTTTACCATTTATAGTTACAGACAGAAAAATAGAAGTGTAGTGCAAGGTTGCCATGGCAACTCACTTCTCAATCAGGATTTTTTTTTCAAGATCTACCAATCAGCTAGCCGAAAGTGAAAATCCACTGAAGGAGAAGAGGCTGAAACAAATATGGATGAGAAATTATGAAAGAACATAGCAAGCAAGCACTCAACTATATGGTAATTTTTCTAGGTGTGTTTCCACAATTTTAACTTTATCAGATATTACATATTCTGTTCTCTGTCTTTGAAAATGATTCCAGAAAAAAACCATCTTTTTTTGTTGTTACTAGTGGCAGTGTCTTCATTATTAATCCTGCATCATGAAAATGGGTAATAATCATAAACATTCATATTGTCTATTAAGCAATACCTTAATTTGGCTTCTGTGAGTTTCTGAAATGAGCTTCACATGCTATTTAATCCATGTGAATCTCTAAGCCACCTAAATGCATAGTCAGAAGCATTGACTTTACTATCAACAGAGCACCAGTATTGAATGGGACATTCTGAAGTCAGAAGCAATTTCAACCTCAGCCTCCCAGAAATCTTGCTTCTGTATGCCATTGTGATGCACCTGAACATTTCTCACGCCTGGCACCTATTATCTGCTCTGTTGGCTCAAGCCTGGCAACTATCATCATTCTTGAAGGACTCAAAGGTGAGAAAAGGTTTAAGAACTTGAAAATTAGGACATACACTAATAATTGGTGGCAAATGGTTTTGTGTCTGACTTTTCAATGTCTTCAAAAAAAGAAGGGAAAAACTTTCACTGGCTCTGACCTAATAATTTTCTATAATGATTATATTAGTATTTTCTTTCATATATATTCCTCAATCTCTAGCACAGAGTCAGAGTTCAAATTACGTAACAGCAAAGCATTAACTCTTAAAACAGAAACAATGCTCTGAAAAGGTACCAAAGCGTATCACAAATGCTCCTGTCACCCACAATTTCTTATACTAAATAACATTATTTCACATGACGTGAAATGGAATTACTAGATTTCTCGCTATCACTAAACATAACTGATAGAGGATGAAGGTGAAGAAGGCATCCTGGATGGAAATCCCATGGATCCACGCACACAAGTAGACACATGCTACCTGTGCAAACACGTACCGCGTGCTCTCTGACATCGGAACTTCTGTCCCTTCTCTCCTTTCTGTTGGGAATGGCTGCCTCCTCCCGCGTCTCCTCCTTTGACTCTACTGCCCCTCCGACGCACCCTCCATTGCCTCCCTCTCCGTGCTGCCACAGATTCTGTGGCTGTCTCCACCTTTGTGTTATCATGCCCCCAAAAGTCACTCAGTCAAGGACAGCCTTCACATTGACCTCGAATTGCCCTCCCTACAGACTCTGAGTTTCTTGAAATAGGGACTGGGTCTCACACACCCCTGTATTCCTGGATGCTGCAAAGTGCTTCCCTAGCACACAGTCAGAGCTCAACAAGTGTTTTGGGAGGAGAGAGCATGAGAGAGCCATGTTTAGGCAGTTGTCATAACTTAAACCCATAGAATAAAGCCTAACTACAAAGAGACAAAGAGACAAAACCCTAACTAGAAGGGCTGAGAGAAAATCCTCATCTTGAAATATTAATAAGAAATATTTAAATTAATTAATCAATCTGTATTTATCAACAAATTACTATGGACAAATTTACTGATAATTCAAAGGATTATAAGATGATGCTGTCTATGAGTATATCCCAACAGTAAGTAATGTTTTAAGGTCGTGAACAATGAATTGCCAAGTGAGGATTGCAGATGATAAGCTTTCTGAGTTGCTGACAAAGACAGCTCCTTGGGCTGAGAAATCTCAATAGATGAAGTAAGACCCATAACAGACTTTGAAGAATGGGCTGGTTTTGGATGTCGAATGCATCTACTTAACGCTGCCTCCACCCGCCCTCCCTCTCCTTGCACCTCACCTTTACCACGTAATTGCACTAGGTGAGGTCTCATTTTCTGGTTGCTCCTCCGCCACCTTGTGTGTAGAGACACATCAATGTCCAACCTTCATTCTCTTCTGGTTTAATCTTTTTTCCACAGTTAACCTCACTCTGAGGATACTGCATTTAAATTTGGGGGCTCATTCACAAATCTGGCTCTCTGTCCAGCCTCTTATGTGAGCATCTTCCTCAGTTCTCACTGCTTGGAAACTACCTCTGCAAATGTATCCTTTCAGCATGCAAGGCTCTACCTGCTCAAATCAATGCTTCGTGAGACCAATTGTGTACTTCTCATGATGCTCCTATTTCTTCCTCCACTGACTGGTGACATCACTATGCTTAACATCACTGAGGGACTGAAAACCCAGCGTGTGTGATTTCTCTTTTCCCTGCCTCCCCCACCCCACCTCTTGTAGGGACTTTTCCTCCCAAATTCCTCATTAGAAGCTTTTCTCACCACATCAGAGCTCCCAGAAAATGTTGATGATTTTCTCATGATCCCACAGTTACCTTGGTTACAATTACTTGTGCAACTACCTTATCCAACTTTTGGGGCAGTAATAGACCATTTGGAGTTCTCTGACCCAGGAACACCACCCCCCCAGGCTGCCAAGTGGCATGTAAGTCTCATCTCTGATCCCCCTGTCCCTTAGAAGTTCCCTGTCCTCCTCTTCTTCTGGGTGGTGGCCCCTTTGGAAAGTCTCATGCTATTAGTGACTTCCTCCCCATTAAAACCTGCCAAAGCACCATCCAAATGACGCCTGCAGTGGTACTGCCACTAGGGGGCCCTACCTTTTCCTTGATCAGCACATCTCTGGACTCTACAACCATTGGGTAAGCGGAGTGAGGGAGACAGAGAGGTCAATAACAGTTTTGATGTTTTTTATGTGTATGTAGCTGGATGAAATATATATATATGTATATATTCTATATATATAGAAATAAAGGTATGATATTGTGGGTTCTTCTGTTGATAAAAAAGCTTGAGACTTTTTGGGTGCAGCTTACATCATACCTGTAATAGATTTTAATCCAAACCCAATACCAACAGAAGTTTCAGTCCAAATACAACTACATTTGATTGTTCCACACTGTAGAAGTCAAGACAGGAACAGTGGGGGGGATGGGGAGGCCCATGTTTTCAAAGACCACAGAGAGGTCAAGGGTTAAAAATTCAGCAAAAATACTCATTCCTGCAGCGAGCAGGAAGTCTGGTGGTCTTCCCAAACGTGCTGCACAGACAGAGACGTGTGGGAGAAATCTCTGAGAAAGATGATGGGATGGAAAAAATAAAGGTTCACAAGTGAAGAACAGAAAAGAGAGTGAGAGTGTCAGTACCAAGGGGAAATTCCTTTGCAGAAGAGAGGTGGGGAGAGAAAAGGGAGAAGGAGACCAGCATAAGAGTAAATGATGAAGGGAAATAAAGTTAGCATTGAGCTGTTAGCTGGTGTTCAAAATCATATTTTTATCTGTTTTTGACCTATTTCCATTTTCTTTGGGCTCTTGTGGGGACAAAAATCTCTTTTGGAAGCTTTTGCTTCCTTTCATCATTTAATAATTGCTTCTATTTTTCAGCTTTTACTGAAAAGTGCTTTCTCAGCCCTGGGAATGCACTGGCATTAAAGGTGAGAAACAGAAGCTGTCCTTTGAACTCTTCTGGAGAAAAGCACTTTAGAAATCAAAGACATTGCTATATTGTTATCATTTTCTTCTTCCCTCCAAAGCTTGGCATGACGTTAGCTCTTATCCTCACTGAGAAATCTTTCTGTTTAACCATTATATTAATAATCTGTGCTTTATGAAAGGAATGGATGTCTAAATTGATCAACCTAGTCCAACAATCTTCTCTTTTCCTTAGTTCTGGGGCGGTGGATCTGAGCCAGGAATCAGAAATGGCAGCATTGTAACTCATGTTATCTTCCATGTAAATCACAGCCAGCAATGCATTAATTGGGAGGGCAGAGAGCCAAGAGCTGTCAGCTCTGTGCAGAGCTCCACAAGCTGAATGGGCACTGAAAACGTGCTATGTTAACTCCTGAATAATCCCCCCATATTTTTACACAGTTATATAATCAGTTGCTTATTATAATGATCATTTATAATAATACTGGAATACTGAATGGAAGACAAAAATAAAAAGTTATTTTCAAAATAAGTATTTTAACATACATTTCTAAGTACCAGTTGTTGTCTATCAAGACAAAATTAGGCGGGTCTTCTAATGTTCGGGAAACAATAGCAACTAGCAAAACTCCTACTCAACATTTTCCTCACTTAGGTAGCTCTATGAAAGGTGTCACTCATAGAGAAATATCTAAACACAGCTGGAGGGGAAAAAAGATTTTAAACTAGAAATACAATCCGTATTTGGCAGTTCATATAATTGGAAGTCACCTACTGATGAGCAGGTTTAAAAAGAAAATGTTTTAACAGAAGGTGGATGTAATTCCCAGCTCTGATTATTCAACATGTTCAATAACTTTATGTATCAATAGATAAATAACACACACACACACACACACACAGATGCAACAACATGTGTGAAAAAAGCAGCTTGATCTCTTTGTGTCTATTTATGGCCTGAAGTTTATGTCCTTATAAATCCAACCTAAATCATAATAAAAGACATTTATTTCCAAATATCTCTATTATTTGGAAATAAAAGAGGCATTAAAAGCCTGCATAGCAGATAAAACTTTTAAGAAATAAAACATTCTAATATTAAACACTCACATCATTTAATAACTCTCTTTCCTAGTTGTTGAATTGGGAAAATAAGTCCCCCTGAAACATAAAAATACTCGGTAAAGATATTCTAGGGGCTGATGGTATACAGGAAAGCAATTTGGGGGTACCCTAAGGCAAAACCAAACAGGTGACCTATTTCCCTCCATGTGAGGATGGCATAAATTAGGGGGTGCTCCACACTGGCGTCTGCATCTCTGAAGGCGGGCGTGTGGACGCCATGTTTTGTTCACTGATACAAAGACCCTAGAACCATATCTGGCACTGAGTAATCCCTTACTAAACACCTCCTGAATTGTTGCTGGCATACCTGTACGGAAGTTGTGGAACTAGGCAGCCCCAACATGGTCTATAATTTTAGTTTAATTATTGCTCTCAACAAACAAAAAATAAAAATAGAAAGCACCCATGTATCACTTAGAGTTTATGGAGAACTTGGCCCACATGCCCGCCCCCCCCACATAGTCCCCTGGGGTTGCCTGTGGACTGGAAGCTGCTGTGCGCCCGGAGCCCACCTTGGAGCGCCGCCTGGAGCTTGACTGTTCTCTCCTCTGCCACTCTTAGGGGCTAAATTGTGTCCCCCAAAATTCATATGTTGAAGCCCTGGTGCACAGTGCCTCAGACTGTGACCCAACTTGGAAACAGGCTCATCGCAGATGTAATTAGCTAAGTTAGGATCAGGAGCTACTGGACTGGAAGGGGCCCCGTGTCTGATGAGACGGGGTCCTTACACGCACACAGGGAGAACACCGTGTGAACGGAAGGCAGGGGTCAGGAAGATGGTGGTGCACACCAGGGGATGACGAAGATCGTCAGGAAACCACCTGACGCTCGGGGAGAGCAGGGAACACATCCTCTCCGGGGGCCCTGAGAAGGAAGCAACCCTGCCGACACCTTGAACTTGGACTTCCAGCCTCTGAAACTCTGAGACAGTAAGTTTCTGTCGAGCCACCCCGTCGGCGATCCTTTGTTCCTGCAGCCCTTCGCGAACTAATACGGCTACGGACTGACTCCTTGCAGCTTGCCACGTTTCCTACCAGGGGTCCCTGTGCCCTGGCCTCACTCCCAATGGCTGGCTGGTTCGGCGCTCCGAGTTCACAAAATAGCCTCCAATTAATTCCGAAGGAGCCACAATTAGACATTGTCAATAACTAACACATGCTCCCATCACATATATAGCAATCACCCCCGGCCCCTTTCCCTTACCTGCTGCTTGCTCCTGTGCTGGGAGCCGCGCTGTACCCTGGAGGGGGCGGAGGAAACCAGGACTGCCTGTGAAGGGAGCGCATGGGGTGTGAGCGTGACGCTTGAAAGACCTGATCCCACCCACGTGTCTTCAGGAAAGGTGGAAATAAAGAGACTATGCAGGCAACAAGGTGACTTTTCTACAAGACCTCGGAAGTAAAAATAAAAGCTATTTCATAAATGCAGTAGCAAGAAACCGTCCTACGTTCCAGGCTGTCTGCTCCCCTATGGAAACTCCTTTCCCCATTTTCTTCAACACTCAACAGTGTGAGCATTTCTTTCAAAAGAAAGCTAAAGGAGATCTAGAAAATAATAACATTCTAAAAGTCTAGATGGTAAGTCCATGGGTATTTATCATAAAAATACCTCATTTTCTATTTTCTGCATATCTGAAATATTTCATAACAAAAATAACAACCTGAGGCTCTACTCAAAGTATGGTTTAAAACGACCTATGTGATAGAAAACTCTGACAAGTAAGAATAGTGGAAACATACATGAATGACACAGCATTGCTAACCTCAATTTTATATGTGTGTGGGGGTGTTTATATACGAGTACATATATGCATATATCTAATTGGAAAGATGTTTTCCCATTACAAGAGCATAATTTTAGTTGGTGGAGATAGCTAAGGGCTCCATCAAGAAGACTAAGACATGAACCAAACATGCAGATGTTCTGAGAAGACCGACCTAGCCTAGAGAAGACAAGGCTTGGATAGGAGGACAGAGCGTTGGCTTTAAATTCTTGAAGCACCAGGCAGAGTCAGGATGGCAGAGCAGGTGAACTCCGAGTTCGCCTCCTCCCACAAACACAGGGAAACTTCAACTGAATCATAGAACCACCCTCAGTGAGAACCACCTGAAGACTCACTGAACAGAATCCCTGTAACTAAGAATGTAGCCACGGTAAGAGGGGCAGAGACATGGTCCAGGCAAGGCAGGTGCCATATCCAAGATTAATAAATGGAAGGAATATCTTGGCTTTGAAATTGCCCCTGGGAGGAACAATGGGTCTGAGCCCCACATTGGGCTCTTCAGCTTGGGGCACCTGTGCTGGGAACAAAGTCCTCATATCATCTGGCAGGGGTTACATCTGAGAGAGAAGAAGATCTGTGGGAGACTGAGACACTGGCCTTAAAGGACATGCATGCAAACTCACCACCTCCAAGTTCCAGCCCAGACACAGCAGTTAGAGAATTGCCTTGGTCACATGGGGGAAGAATGAAGTTGACTAATTCTAGGATGAGGGCAAAGATTGTTGGGAACTCTCTCAAGGGAAGGAAGTGCTGGCAGGTTCTTCCTTTGTTGATCTCTCCTCCTACCTAGCTGTTCCTGAACGGGTGGGTGCAAAATCTGTTACTCTCCATGAACCCAGCTAACACCGTTGTCCCAGTCCCCAATAATTCCCTGAGATCTGGCCCTGCCCAACCCAGTCACCCAGCCAGCGCCTCTTCCAGAGGCTGAGGCCCCTTACACAAGCAGCAGCCAGCCTCTGCTTACACTGAGACTCTTCCAAACGCCCTCAAACTCCACACAAGCGCCGGCTGGCTGTCTTTGGCTTGCACGATAGCTCCTACCAAGCAACCCCAAGACCCACACAAGTGGTGGCTGGCCTCTGCCTGCCCCAGAGTGCCTCCCAAGGTGCTCCCTTGTGCACTGTTGGTGGAAACGTAAAATGGTGCAGCCACTATAGGGCACAGTATGGAGGTTCCTCAAAAAGTTAAAAATATAACTATCATGTGACCCAACAACCCCACCTCTGGGCATTTATCTGATGAACTTGAAAACATTAATTCAAAAAGATATAGGCACCCCTCTATTCATTGCACCATTATTTACCACAGCACCAACATATGGAAGCAAGCTAGGTGTCCACTGATAGCCGAGTGGATAAAGATGCGGTGCATATATACAATGGAATACTACTCAGCCATAAAAAGAATGAAATTTTGCCATTTGCAACAACATGGGAGGACCTACAGGGTATTATGCTAAGGGAGATTAAGTCAGACAGAGAAAGACAAGTACCACATAATTTCACTTATGTGTGGAATCTAAAAAACAAAACAACACAAAAACAAACTCATAGATACAGAAAGCAAGCTGATGGTTGTCAGATAGGAGGGAGGTGGGGAGTATGAGCAAAAACAGTGAAGGAGATTAGGAAGTTCAAAGTTCCAGTTGCAATAAGCAAAATAGAGCCAGGCTCATAGGTTGAGAGTGGGCTGTCAGGGAGGGCGGGTGAGTTAGAAGGTGGGGGGTAAAGGGATTGAATAAAGAAAAAAGAAAAAAAAATTCATGGACATGGTGAAGAGTGTGGGGATTGCTGGGGGGATGGGGAAGGAGGAGGTAGAGGAGGGCATACGGGGAATAAATGGTGATGGATGCAGACTTGATTGGGGTGAAGAACACACAAGGCAGTGATAGAGCATCTGTGTGGAACTGTGCATCTGAAACCTGTGTAATTTTGTTACCCAGAGTCACCCCAATAAATTCCATAAAAAGGAAAAATAAACTGCGAGCGATAAAATTCATCACAGGGTTGTAAAGTACAGCATAGGTGAGAGAGTGGATAACACTGTACTAACTATGCATGGTGCCAGGTGGGTAGTAGGCCGACCGTGGTAATCACTTTGTAAGGTATGCAAGTGTCAAACCACTGTGCTGTACACCCAAAACTAACATAATATTGCACATCAACTGTAATAAATAAGTAAATAAATAAATAAATCCTGCTGCGAAAAAACAAGTTAAAGGTATAAAAAATCACAGTGGAGGCTCCAATGTCATACAGGTACATCGGAGGGTTCCAGTGCTGGGTCACCGAGGGATCTGCAGGAAACATCCAATTAGATGTCTGTTTTTCCTCTCCAAGTCCTACCTGTTTCCTTCATTCCTCTTCGAAACACACTTAAGTGGACATATATCTCATGAGGTCAAAGTTAAAAAACGAACAAACGAAAAAACCCAAGAGAGAAAAGAAAGAACAACTTGGAACAACGAGAGTTCCTTCATTATCTAATAGTCAGGAGCGTTTTAAATACCCATCGTTATCAAGAGAAGAATGAAGCCAAGTGTCCGATAAGAAGATGTGTTGTGCAGAATAATATTCCATCTCATTTTCTGAGACTCTGCAGATACACACAGAATTCCAACCACAGAGCAAATGGACTCAGCCTTTTCTCTCCAGGAGGACAATGGCAGCGCCATGGCCGTCAGCTAGTCCATCAACAAACACCGAGCACCACCTACGCTAGACCTGGCACATCCCAGCTGCAAGCACAGAAAATAGGCAACTGCTACAGGCACTGAGGTTCACAAATGCTTGTCTTCCATTAGCGTCATGATTCCCTAGCAGTGCGTTCTCTTCAACAAGCAAAAATCCCTTTCACCATCACGTTCGGTCTTGAAGAACATTCCGCCACCACCGGTCTAGCTACAGATTCTCCGCGCTTGCCGGATAAACAGACTCAGCATGGACAGAATGAGGGAGGCTGCGCAGGAGAAGTTGGAGAAGGAGGCAATAATCACACAAGCACAGATCAGTGTCTCCAGATACCGTCTTTGCCTCTCTCCTTGGAAGAAGGGTCCGCCCAATCCACAGAGCAGAGGAGGCGGCCACAATGCAGGCTGGTTTCAGGGGCAACATATGGCCACGCTGGTCACTATTTCAGGGTAAGACATTTGCTGTAGTAGGGCTCTGTTAAAATGTGTTACGTGAATATTGGGGTTCTATCATCAAATCATTACCTAGATATTCAAGACCCCGAGGGAACTGGAAGAAAGAGAGAGTATTTGTAAAGGAGATTGGGGATGGGTTGGCAGGGAAGACTGAAGTTTGAGGACAACAGATTTCACAAGGCCTTGGATCCCTGAGAAGGGAAGCAGGGAACAGGGAGGAAGTGCAGAGCAACTTCTGAATGCTGCCTGGAGCCTTGGTAGACGATCTGGTTCAGTAATTAATAGAGAAGAATCCCTGACAGAGTATCAGCAAGAGGCTGACGTCATGAGCCCACTGTACCTCTTTTTCTTCACCGGCGTTGTAGCAGCGGTGGGAGCCGGGGTGCTGGTGGTGCTCGCACCCAGAAAACCTCCGGGCTGCCTGTTAATCACCAGAATAACAACTATTTAGATTCCTGAAACGTTCCCATTCCACCCCACCACTAAAGGTCTCGTGATCTCTTCACGCTCCTATCTGCTCTCCATCCACCACAAAATGTTTCATTTTAAGACGGAAGAACAAACCACAAAAACCTGTTTACCTCAGTTTACCCATTTTATAAACTGACAGGCTGTCATCTACATAACTAAAACCAAAGGAATTGAATGACGAAACCATTTATTTTACTGGTCTAGATTCCAGTGTATCTGAAATCCAGACCAATTAATTTAGGTGTGCTATGGAGATACACACACACACACATATATATACACACATATACATATACACATATATCTTATGTATACATATGTTTTAATCCTGTAATTATATTGCAACTAAAAATTATATTGCAATGATATTTGCATTCAAAGCATTAGTGTGTTTAAGAAAACATTTAAAAATCATGCCATTTTAAATCTCTATTTAGTATTTCTTAACATGCACAAGCTCTTGAGAAATGGAAGTGACCCAGGCCCGTTTCAACTACTGAAAGTTTCAGTCCAGTGCAAAATTATTTTACACGTAAACACAAATTTAAAACTAATCAAGTTTTCAAAAATCAGCGTAGTTTGGGTAGGTTGTAACTGCCAGTAGTATGTTCCCAGGAAAATATGCCTCATCCAAATAGATCGTTAACAAGCCCATGATTTCGTGACTCGGTTGAGTTGCAGGTGTGACAGGGGTTTGGGGAGACACGTGAACTGCAGGAGGAATGAGTTGATTGCGTGGGAGTAAGAAAAAATAAAAAAGGTTCTGTGGGGAAAGAAATGAAAAAATCTAGACTTAAAAAAAGAAAAAAGTTACACTTTGATGTTTAGTGAGAGCAGAGGTCAACAAACTTTTGTCAAAGTTCACACAGTAATATTTGAATATATAAACCATTTTAGCCTTTCCACTATTTCACTCTGCCTAAGCTATTGGGCTGTGGCTACATTACAGTGAAACTTCGGCCTGAGGGCAGTATACCCTGGCTTTTCTTAAACACACTTAAACATACAAAGAAATATACTTTATTTTTAAAATGTAACTTCAGTTAGAAAAGTACATACATTTTTGTTGCTTCTGGTGATCTAAATGTGGACATGTGCCTGGTAAGAAAAAAAAGGCAAAATATTGAGCAGCAATGAAAAATTAATACTTGCATCTATTTGAAATTGTCCATGAATTTAGGATTCTGATTATTAAGGGTTAGACATTATCTGAGAGAAAGAAAAGGAAAGCATCAGTATCTGAATAAATTTGGTAACATGATTTCATAACCTTTTTATGTCTTATACTAGATTGCAAAGGAAATTGTTTTCTTTCAGAAAATTCAGTATTTTTTCAGTAATTTTGTTTAGCAATAAGAATAAGAAATGGACATTTACGTGTATTTTGTAATCTTTCTATCAGGATAACTTAAATAGAAACATAAATGTGGTTAAAAAACAAACAAAAAACAATGGCCTGAAGCAATGAATTCTCTTGATTTTTAAGCCAGGCAACAAGATTTTACTTTTCTCTAACCATGAGCAGGGGTAAAAGTTTTTACTCCAAACTTTTTGTGTGAAAAAAATAGAGGATAAGAATGAACTGAAAGTAGGACTAAAGAATAGTGAGTAAATAAGTAATGCTTGGAAAAATATTGAACTTGAGCCTGTCCCAAAGTTAGTGAATACTGGTACCTATTGGTTAGTCGGTTATCCGCGGCATTGGCCTTATGCGTTTTAGCAGCATCGTGTCTGTCTGAGATCCTTCACAGAGAAACGAGACAAAAGACTAGGTGAACATTACGTATGAAACACCTTTCAGATTTCTTTTATGCTGGATAAGTTCGTAACATAACCTTTCTCTAGTAAAACGAAATGTTTTTCAAGTGCTACATTTTAGAAAATTTTACAATAAAAAGCTACTTGTACCAAAATTTGTTTACGAGGCAATTTTGATAAAGTTTGGAATTTTTAAAGTTCATGTTTTTTAATTAGCCTTTCTGACTCATGGAGCATTTAACTCAGTAACTGTTTTCCATTCATCACCGTTCAATAACACACGTAGACAATAACAGTACCTCCTACGTTGGTAAATTCCATGACGGGAAAACTTAAGTATTTTAAATGTTTTGTGGCATAGACAATGCTATGTTTGCCAAACTTGTTTCATTTTCCTCTGAACTCACAGGAGGGCCACACTTCTCAGTCTGCATTGCAGTTCCACTGAGACCAGGACATTGAGTTCTGGACTAAAGGCTGTGGACAGAAATGTGGTTTCCACTTCCAGACACAGCCTAACACCTGATTCTGTGTGCTGTTTATTCTCCTTCCATTATGGCTTTGGTGCTCGTGGATGGAAGAGGGAAGCATTAAATTCAGCGTTAAGCGTGTAGCACAGCGCCCACCTTCCTTAGGCAGGTTATATAAGGCAGTATATATAAAGAAACACAGAACGCAGGTCCTGAGTCACTCTGTGGAGCAGAGATGCCCCTGTTCTTCCAGCAAATCACGCTGGATCTGATGAGAGCGAGCAGAAATGTATTGTGCTAAACCCCAGAGTCTGGGGGCTAGAGAAGGAACTTGTTAAGAGAGTTACATTACCCTGGCGAATTGATTCACTTTGACTAACACATTTTGTTAGTTAACAGGGTCCCCCAGCCATCAGACCCTTTCATCCCTCTAATCTCAGGACTCCGCAGGGAGGGAAGGTCTGGAAGGGGTGTATCTGCCTGCCCCTTGGGTCAGGAAAGGGAAATGAGCAATCCTGCAGTCTGCATGCCCATGGCGGGATCTCGTGATTGCCACCCTGTTTCATCCCGTCCCTCCTGCACACCAGGTTCTTCCTGAGACGTGGGCTGCCTTCTGGCGTGTTCTGCAGGCCTACAGGCCTGCACGAAACTGGGATGTAGCAAAACGGGGCTCCCGGAAATGAAAGGGCCGCAGGACTCCTCTGTTGACCCCGCGCTGTGGGTCTACTATAACTTTCTCTGAACTTCCACTTTTATCATCAGCTTTAATATGAGGCTTTTTATGACATAAACTGTTTCTGGGAAGATGGACACTGTGCCACTCTTAACATTTTTCTATGAAAAAAAATCTGACTTGTCATACGTTTAAAATAAATTCCTAGATGTCATTTTCACATGTGTACCTAAAGTGCCGAGGAATGACTAATACATTTGAAATGTTATGAGTCAACCCCAAACGGTTTATGTTTGTGGTAAGCAATGCCACAAACTGGTAACTCTTGAATGCAAAAGGGTAGGCAGGTTGGACTCCTTCAGAACTCTATAATCTCAACAGACTGTTTACAATACAGGCATTAGCTTATACAGAATCCTGGAATCCTTGTATAGAAATCTTGTATCTAAGGTGATCACCAGGCCAAAGACTATGAATACACCCCCTGCACTGACTGCTACTGAGCTTCCAAGATGTTTCTGTTCACAGGGCTCTGCAGTGAACCACTGTGAATCCGGTAAGTCAGATGTCAGTAATCCTAAATCTTAAATCTATCAGGCTTTATAGCTGTCTGTGAGACCTTCATGAAACATAAAAGTCATCTGGGGAAATTGCCACTCTGGAACATTGAAAGCAACAATCAGTCTAAAGCAAACAGAAGCATAATACAAAATGTTCTCAAGGTTTAAATAAGCGGTGAGTTCTGATGTTAAAGTTAAATCAATTTAATCAAAATTCTACAGTGTAAGTCTATGTGGGTGATACTGCATGTAATAATAAAAACAGCTGCCAATTACTCTTTACTGCTCATTTTATACATTTCCCTTTACTCTTCAGAACATCCCTACAATGTGGGTGCAATTATTTTCATTTT
>CM052548.1:18366570-18384873 GCA_028533065.1 Trachops cirrhosus
TTCTCAAGGTTTAAATAAGCGGTGAGTTCTGATGTTAAAGTTAAATCAATTTAATCAAAATTCTACAGTGTAAGTCTATGTGGGTGATACTGCATGTAATAATAAAAACAGCTGCCAATTACTCTTTACTGCTCATTTTATACATTTCCCTTTACTCTTCAGAACATCCCTACAATGTGGGTGCAATTATTTTCATTTTACAGAAAAAGAAATGAAGTCTTGGCCACGCAGCTAGGAAGCAGTCTATCTCCAAACTCTTTCCAGCACGGCCCCGTGCCATCGTGCACCCGATTCTGTTGGGTGATTGTTCCAGCGCTCACACCTTCCTTCGGTTATTAGCCCTCGCCTCCACCCTCCTTCTGGTTTACGAATAATCATGGAGAGAACCCTAAATCACTCATTCTTTTTTTTTAAGATTTTATTTATTTATTTATTTTTAAAGAGAGGGGAAGGGAAGGAGAAAGAGAGGGAGAGAAACATCAATGTGTGGGTTTGCAGTCCACGCTCAACCCACTGAGCTACACCAGCCAGGACACACTCATTCTAATATATATGTCACTCTCATTACAAAAATTAACTTTTGTGCTTCCCTTGGAAATTACCTGCCTTCCAACTTGTGATATGAAATAAGTTGTTTAATAGGTTGCTTGGGGACCGGAAATATCCAAACATTGTTATTAGCAATGTTACTTTTTAAAAGGTGGGATGGGGACGGGGGAGTTACATTTCTACAACAAAACACTAGAGGTCACCCAAACCTAGGTTTTCCAAATTAGTCATTAAACCAGTCAGGTCACATAACATGCTACATACACGGTTATTTACTTAGGTTTCTTTAGAACACCTCATATGTAGATTTTTAAGGGGAATTCTTCAAGTGTAAACTCAGTACTTTTGTCATATTCATATTCATTTAAAATAAATGCATTGTTATTGAAATGCACATACATACACACCAGATATACTCAATTATCTTCCTCATAAAATTATTTCACAGCTTGCCTTTGGAGTGGCCTGCATTGTGGGACCCAAGCCCTCCTAACGGGACTTCCTTTCTCTGCTGACCGGGTCCTGTCCCTCCCATCTGTCTCCACACGCGGACAGACACAGGTTACTGTTGGGAGACGGGGCTGCCTGGGAAATAAGTTGACCAGGGTATTTTTTCCAAAGATACCACTAAACTCCTGCATCGATAAAGTAGGTAATCTCTGGCTTCATTTTTTCTAGCATATAAAATGAAGGTTTGGGGTTATATTGAGGGTTCCGAATTTTGGCTGCACATTAGAATCACTTTATAAGCTTTAAAAAAAAATGCCTGTGTCCCACCTCGGACTAATCAAATCATAAGTTGGGGGGTGAGAGGTGGTGGGAACAAGTAACCCAGCGAATGTGAAAGCTCTCGCAGTCGCTCACTCGCAGCGGAGGCTGACAGTGACTCAGCTCGCTCCCCTGTGCGTGCTGGCCTGGGCATTGCCAGCGCTCCCAGGCTCCGTCTCCACGGACCCGGTACCGACTTCCGGACACACAGCCTACGAAGGCCTAGGTCTCCCACATCCTTACTGTTCTCGAGGCATAACTGTCGCACTTTCAAATTCATCCCTAGAAATAGTGTTTCCTTCTCATTTAACGATGCAAGAGGAGAAGCCTGCAAGGCCAGGTGAGCGGCAGAGGTGTTTGACTCCTCTCTCCACTCAGGGCTGTGGAGATGAGGCCTGGTTCATATGCAGGACTCCGACAAGCGCACCCTCGTCGAGGCTGTTAATTACAGGGGAGACGTCACCTGAGAAATGCCAGTGCTGATGTCCTCCTATGGGCAGACTGACTTTGAAAACCTATGAGTAAAGTATGTACATTTGCTATGTGAATTAACACTGGCACAGTCTGAATATAGAACAAATTGGATATCAGGTTTCAGCACATCGGCTTAAAAAGCAGCCGTTAGCATTTTTGTCTATGATAACAGCATATGTTCAGCTACAGGAAGTGACCCCAGCTATCAACAGCCTCACGCGTCCATTGGGCCTAGACTCCAGTTAAAGGTGTTAACTTTGCTCTTCACTTATGCGTATATGCATCTCCACCCAAAATAAAATTTACACTTCACCCCGAATAGACATTTAATTTTCCCTACAGAGATGAGCCCTTTCGTTCTGTATAAGAATAAACTGACAACAGGCACAACATAAGAGACTCATTCTATAAGCCATATGGTAACGCCAGGGTGGAAAGAGTAGGTTCACTTTCTAAAGTAAAGAGCTAACATCTTGCCCTGGCTGGTGTGGCTCAGTGTATTGAGCACCAGCATGCAGACCAAAGGGTTGCTGATTCAATTCCAAGTCAGGGCACATGCCTGGGTTGCAAGCCAGGTCCCCAGTAGGGGGCATGCGAGAGGCAACCACACATTGATTTCTCTCGTTCTCCTTCCCTTCACCTCTCTCTAAAAATAAATAAGTAGAATCTTTTTTAAAAAACAGCTAGCATCTTTACCCCAGAATTGATCAAAATTATTGTGTTATGAACATCTACAGTCTCTCCACAAAGTAGCCATACAGAAACTGTTGTTCCTCCACCACTGGGGTGGAAAGTACCAACAAGTCAGATCCACAAAAACAACTATAGTCTGCACTTTAAATGAAACAGATTCCACACAATGTCCACTCTACCTATGCTCAAACCGGTTTCTCCAAACCAGTTTCAGTTTTTTTCTATCAATTTACTGTTAACAGAATTTTAGGAAAACTGTGTTATTGAGTCAAGATTTTAAGTTTTGGTGAAGATAATTCAGTTATTATAGACCTTCTATATCTGCATATAAAATATCATGGTTCAAAGTTTACCTTGGTAAGCATTTAAATACCTCATGCTCTATAAGAAATGGGATTTAATATGCTACGCATTCTACTGACTTAGTTCAAAACACCTTACCTGTCCAAAGTGTCATCAGATCTGTACCGACTAAGTGTGGCTTTTAGCTCATTTCTCTCATTTGTTTTCCTGCAGCAAAGATAATTAGAGACATATCAAATAAATTACAAAAAAATAGTTCATAAAATCTGTCATGCATTTGGTAAAATTTTGGTCTGTTCAGTAGGAGAAGTATATATTACCAAGAAAAGACAGATTTGAAGTATCCAAATATTCCAAGGTTTATAGTTTGAAAGAATACATTATGGCAAACCCAATTTGTCATGCTAATAAAGAAATTCTTCTCTAGTCCACTATTTCTAACTAGAGTGTAACATACTGCAGTTGAAGAAACAACACAACATGAAGATGGGTAGTAACTAATACATATCTTGTCAGTGGTGTTGATTTTTATTTTATTTTAGTATTTTATTTTTTAGGGGAGAATCAAACGCAGCCCCCACTACCACAAATTATGCAGTCGAGTTTCCCACATTTGGGGAAATCTCAGGGGTCAGCACATCCGGAGTGCAATGGATAAGCCTCGCCCTGGGAAAACCACCTTCATGATCACGGCATCTCCCCTGCCAGGTAAGTATTGGTGTTGATTTTTACACACTAGGAGCTCCAGTCCCTTACAAGCAACTATATTTTATTTACAGGGTTTTGTCAGCCCAACAGGCTAAATACAAATGGCTTTACTTAAACTTCAGCACTGTGGACAGGGTTGAAAGATAACATGCTGGCAGAAGAGAGGGAGGGACAGGAAAGAAAGGAAAAGAGAGAAACAGGAAAAGTGGAAAGAAATGAAAAGAAGAAAGCAGGATAAGAGAGAACAGATGGATGTTGAAAGGAGAGGAGAAGGGAGGAGAGATAGGGAGAAGCAAGGAGAGGAGAGACAGGAGGCAAAAAGAGATGAGGAAGACGTAAAAAAGGGAGAGGGAAGAAAAGAAAATAAGGTAAGAGAGGCTAGAAGGCTCAATAGTAGGAATTATGATCATGAAAGCAGTGGAAATGTCTCCATCAGAATGATCAATCAGCAATACACACACAGACACACACACACACATATACATATACATATACATATACATATACATATACATATATATGACCTGTTTAATATTTTACATAACCCTGTGACATGGGGAAAGCAAGCTCATTGGGGAATTAAACCATGATTTACTGTGTTTGCATATCACAGCAAACACAGATCAAAGGCATCTAATCTATAAGAAGTCCCAAAATAGTATATTTACGATTTAATTTTAACTTGATGTCATATATTTTGATGAAGCCAATATTGGGAGGTAAACAGTATACGATGCACAGTGCTGACGACTATGAGAAAATTAAAAAAGAATTGCAGACCCAGCACACACACAGAGCTGGAGGGACACACCAGGTACCTCCCTGCACCCACAGGCACAACGGGGTCAGTGTCGTAAAGGGGGTTGGAGTAAAGTGTTGTACAGGGAAGTTCTAAGCTGAGAAAACTCACTTTCAGAGGTAGAATCAGAGAAGGCTGCACAACTGCGGTGCACTTGGAGCTGAACCTTGGAGGGTTCCTAAATGTGGATACAGTGAAACAGAGTGAAGAGAGCAGTGTCCCTTAAGGGGGAAGGAACGGGAAACGCCTAACAGAGTAAACCCCACTGCAGGTCATCCCTGGGTGCGATGCCTGAATGCAAACAGGCGCTGCAGGGCCCCTCCGATGCCCTTCCACAAAGCAGCCCCTTCTGAGACAGTCACTTTCCGTCTCATCAGCTGGCTTTCACCCTCCTGGCACCTACCACAGCAGAGCTTATTATACTGTGCTTCTTTCTTTTCAGTCTCTCCTTCCTCCACCTTTAACTGGGATGTGAGTTCAAGGACTGCAGGGATGTTGTTTGGCTCCCAGACCTTATCATAGCATCTGGCTCACAGGAGGCACCTGTGCAGGTATCATTTGTGCTTATTTGACATATTTTAATGATCTGGCAGGGAAGCTCACAGTGAAATTGCCTACTTTGTGATAAGATGAAGCTTGTTATCTAGGGCGATGAGGATGTCTCATTTTCCTTTCGGTCTCTGCTCACGACGAGCTCTCTGCACACATTGTCACTTCTGCAGGGAGTGCTTCTTTCCTCGCCCCACACCCACCAGCCGCCCTTTCCTACCTGGAAATCTCTCCTCCTCCCCCCCCTCCAAGCAGCACCCATAGGAATGACCACTTCCTGTAGTTGGGTGGAGATAGTCCCTCCCTTCCTCTGTGCCTGCTGCTGCAAGAGCACTTTCTATGATGAGTTTTATTTAGCCTTGTAGTTTATGGCTCCATACTTTTCATGAATGTGAGAACTCCTGAAGGTTCTGGGTGGTGTCTTATGCATCTTTTTGTATTCCCAGCACCTGGCACAATGTCAGCACATAGTAGGTGCTTCTAAGTGGTATTAGGTAAACACCAAAGTGGATACACTCTCCGTGAGAGGGCCAAAAAGTGTCAAGTGGGCTTCCATCTGAACAAGTGCAAGGGAGAAAAAGTAACCCACACTACCATTTTCAGAAAATGTAGTTTGAGAAACAGTAGAAGTAGGTCAAGGGAAAAATGTCTCGGGCTTAAAATGTTTTGTTATTGCAGATAAAAGCTCCATGAACTGCTTAAGCCAAAATGCTGTCCACCAACAGCAAGGTTTCAGGAAACCAATACAGTTTAACATATAAAATAAGCACAGGAGGCGGTAAGCTCCTGTTAACCTAAAACACACTGAGAATATGAAGCTTAGATTTCCTGGTCACAATGAAAACAAGTATGTTCGCTCTTAGTCCCATAGAAAGGCCAGTAAAACGGAGGGAGAAGGTCCTATTGGTGGCTGCACTCAAAGGATCAGACTCTCTTTGTTTGGTGATAGGGGGCCAACTGAGAGCCAGGCTGTGATCTTCAAAGTCGTGAAGACCCTGGAGAAGGCACAGGGAGAGTCTGCCGGGTCCCGGAGCAGCCATTCAAACAGGTGAACTGAGGCTGGGAACCAGAAGACCAGATGCTTTGTGTAGTGGGCTGTAAGCTCAGGGCCCTTACAACAGGTCAGAATTATGAGTTCAGAAAAATTCACAAATATGAGTTTCCAAAACAGACATATTCAAGGTGTCTACTTCACCTTTTAAAGACCACACCACGGAAAACAATCGCACTCCTTTACTAGGTACTCTTTGGTGGTGCACAGGCTACTGGGCCAGACAAAACTTGTGTCTGATAAGTAATTAGGTTCCTTCTGATGGGTGTGGTCATGTGTGTGTGAGTGTAAAGGTGTTTTAATAAGAACATTACGTATTTATTTGAGCAATCTTAGATTATTTAAACCATTATGATTACTAGTTTTGTCTGAATTTTCCTACTAATTTGTCCTTGACAGCCTATTTCCCACTGAGTATCACTTACTGATTTTCTACAAGCCTTCAAGTTTCTAAAAAGAAGTGAGTACAGGAAGCAAGCGAACGCTGGAGCGGTTCTGTCTCTATTTCAGGGTTCCTTTCCCTAAGGTTCAGAGATATCTCATCTGGTCGCATCTCAGTGGGAGCTCTTTCCCTCTCCCTTCTCCGCCAGGAGTAGGGAATTGGCCATTCTGCTCTGTAGTCAGGGCAGCGTGGAGCTGGAGCAGCACAGAGCGCGCCCTGTGGGAGCCCCTGGTGATATCACCGAGGAGCCTTCACGTGCCCAGGGTGTCAGGGCAAGCCCGAGGCAGCCACAGCTATGCGGCCTGTCTTGAACAAGTCTTCTCAGAATCGACGCCTTTGTGTTTCTGCTAATGATGTAGCTCGTTCGAAACACTCACCTGTCCAAGGCATCCTGGGAGTTATGTCGGTTGAGCACCACCCTACCATAATTTTCATCTCTGTGGAGAAAGAACAGAATTAAGTCACATGGAAAGTAACCACAGTGTTTAGTACGCACCAAATAAGGGAGACGTGAAACAGCTCACAACTTTTGGCAACATTAATTCATTTTACTTCATGCATAAAAACATATCTATGTATTTATTTTAACCAGTCACCACTTGAAAGAGCATGGTGAAAAGAAACAAGGCTGTCAGTACAAATGATGATTAGTCTAATTTACCGCATGAGATTTCTGAGTGATTCAACAATGGAATAAGTGTTTGTTGTTCTGTTCTGATTTTCCATCCGAGTGTAGGAGCACAAAGCCATCTACTTTGTATCTCTTAGGAGAGTCAATTTTTCTGCAGGAAGGCAAAAGTTTTCTGTAACAATATTCTAAATTTAATTAAGCCCATTATGTCTGGACATCTTCATTTTATGGGCTTGACAATTTTCCTTGATGAGAGGAGAAAAATAATTACCGATATCTGTGGTTAAAGAGGTAGATTACTCACAGGAGACTTAGCTTGTGTTTGAACTATGAGAACACACACTTTGCTGTGTGTGGCCTTTAAAATAACCCTATGAATTAGGCAGGGGAGACACGGTCACACCCAATTCACAGACACGGAAAGTGACTTTGTGGCTTTCCTAAGGCAAAAGGGTGAGCAAGCGGCAGAGGTGGGTCTAGAATCCATATCAATTTCTTCCAAGCCTTTGCTTTTCCTGTCGGTCAACCCTGCGAAAGACCTTCAGGCTGAAAACCCCACAGCCACGTCCTCCTTACTTCCTACAGCAGACTGACAGTACAGGCAGTGGTAGGAAATGTCAAAACACGTAGTGGAGCCTTTGGCCTTCAGCCAAGGTGGAGAGTGAGCGCCTGAACCTTTTTCATGTCAGCCTAATCGAACCTGAAATACCACATTTCTCCTGGTTCTGCTCCACTCATGTTACTCAACACTCTGAAACCATGCAGCATAAAGCTATAAAAAGCTATAAGTAGACAATTAAAAAGAAGGGTTAGTGAAACAGCTCCAGCAAATATACACCCTAGAAAATCCCAAGAGAACTTTTCTATCTCCCTTGGTATCCTTCCCTAAACTTTTGAGAGCGTAGCAGACATTGGACATGTCTTTACCTGAAGAAAAATTATAACACATAGCCCAGAACTGGGCTAGTGGGAGTGGGGGAGGTAGCGGAGCCAAATTGCCCTCCATCAACAGCTGTTATACCATCCAAGCTGGCTTCCCTGGGTCTTTTTAAGGAGGCATGCCAGGCATAAAACCACCATTCCTGCCAAATGTAATTTGTCTTAGACATCTCTATCTTTACCCATCTGTGCAAATATTTGCAACCCAAAATTGATGTTCTATATTTGACATCACTCTGCCACTATGAAAACACAGAAATGCCATACTAGGCTCTGACAGAAGTGAGAAGTGTTGCTTCATAGGAGACAACGATTGTTGTCCGAGAGTGTTAGCTCTGAAAGTCAGTGTGAGTCTCCAAGTACCCCCAACAGTCCCTTAAAATAATATTTAATAACAGAAATCAATAGCCAATTTTATTTAACAGTTACAAGTATACTTCTCGAATAACCACCCACAGACAGTTGGGCAGTAGATTTAGGGTAAGAATCTTACAAGGTGAAGTTCCTGAACTTCGGTGTTGCTGACATTATGGATTTTTTTGTTGTTGTTCTGGGAAGTGTCCTGTGAATTGCAGGACATTTAGCAGCAACACTGGCATCTACCCTCTAGATGTCAACTGAAAATGTCTCTTGTGTCCTTGCCAAACATCCCCTAGGGGTAAAACTGCCCTGACCAGATTGAAAACCATTGGTAGCATGGAAGGACAAGGATCACATTAAAATCTCTACCCCACCACTTAACAGCTGTGTGTCACTGGACGAGCCACTCAACTTCTCCGAGCCTCAGATTTCCCGTCTGTGTAATGAGGATATAATACCCACTTGTGTGATTGTTGTGAGATCTAGTAATGCCCGATGTGTAAAGCACCTAGTATCAGGCCTAACACAAGAGAGGGAATCAAAACATTGTGCATACGTATATACAGAATTTATAACAAATGTACATCTGGGCTGGACAAACGTCGACTGTGAATCTATGTGTGCAAAAAGGCGACATGGTCACAGCTGTAAAATCATAGTTGAAATAATGCTCAAAGCAGACAAAACTTCCTCAACGTTGAACCTTTCCCCTTGCAAAGTAATACCGTATTTACTACTACCTACAGGGATATGGCTGGTTGGGACTAAAATAAGTTAAGAATTTATTGATTTCACTTGTGCATAAAGTAATTTTATTTTAAATTATGTTAAATCATTATTACATTTTTAAATGTACGATCATGCACCGTGTTTGTTTCAACTGACATGACCACTGTGCAGCAGGAAGCTCCCGACCACAAGCATCTGTTCGGTTGCAGCCACGGAGCTCCGCTTTCTCTCGCTGATGACTCCCACTCCCTGGTATGTGGACATTAGAAATGGTAGCGATATTCTTGAAAACCTGATGTTACCAATTTATGCTTGATAAACCTTACCAAAAGTTAGGCCATGCGACAAAATGTTTTACAATGGAAGTATTCTGTTTTTAGATGGCCATTAGCCTCCCAAAGAGACTGGCTCTCCCTCTCCTCATCCACCCACTCCACGCCGTCTTACCTTTCTTCTTCAGGGCGGCTCTTTATCCAGCTGCTATCTTGTAAGAAAGTCCTTCTCTTGTTCACCTCCAGAAAGCCCTGCTGTCTCTGTGTGGTCCCCCGAGTAGTACTCGTCATAGCTATCAACAGAAAAACGAAAACAGAAAGGGAGATGTAAAGGCATGGAGGTGAGTGTGGGTTTGTTAACTTGGAAATCTCGAAAGGCACGTCTGATTGGCCAGCATCAATCTTCTCGGCTGGCAAGTCCAGTACTGTTTCAAAGTAGGATGCACGAGCAAGAAAAAACAAATCCCACGCCCCATCATCAAAGATAACGTGCAGCTGCTCAGGTGCCAACTGAAACTGCCCATGCAGCTCAGGCGGCATGTCTGGCACCTGCGGATGTGGAACCGTGGGCCTGGGATAAACCAGGGCAGGGCTTAGTGGGACTGAGGCCATTTTACTCAAAAAAGAAATATGCCTCAGAAACATACACAGGACTATTCATTCTCAACGCACCTAGTAAAACAATAGTCAACACGGCCTTGTGCTTTAGGTTATAAATAACTCAATTCTTTGATCTCATAGGAGCCAGAAACACAAAAGGTCACACACGAAACAATTTTTACTGATTTAATTGAAAAATCTTTGAATTGCAATTGTATGAGTAAAACCTGCTGTGTTCTTACTTTTTTCTTCAGCCTAACTTTAGCAATTACATTAGACTGTTGCTCCTAAGCATTCAATATCTATATAAAATAATTAGGACCTGTGAGTTGTTTTCCCCAGATGTTTAAGTTTTCTGAGTAAGGGAAATATCATCTACATTACCATTTCCTGTGGGAGACATTTTTCTTAAGGCAAAATTGGACATACTGCCTTCCAGCACAGATCTAAAAGAAAAACGGGGGTAGGGGAAACACGACAATGACTAGCCATCTACAAGGGACTCTTCCACCTCTTACAAGACATATTTTTCAATGGCATTGGCACAGTCACAGGATCTGATATCATGAACACATGATGTAAAGTGCCCCCTAAGGACCCGAGAGTTCATCTCTTCCGCTGTCTTTGTTCTACAGATGAAGGAACTGAGGCCTAGAGTGTGTAGTGCCCCTGATGTTAGAGAACAAATAATTGGCTGAATCAGACCACCAGACAACCCATTTATTTGATCGATAAACGTGCACTGAATGCCTCTGATATGCCAGGCACTGTGCCAGGAGCTGGGGACAAAAGATGAGTAAGATAAGCGTCGGGTCGGGTCAATAAAAAGGGACGTGGAACTGAGAGCGCATTATGCAGAGTGCCCTAAGGAGGGCTCAGGGCTCCTCTGGGGAAGCCAACAGGAACCCAGGCAGCTGGTGCGTGATCAGAAAGGAAGCAGCCAGGGGCACGGAAGTCACAGATCTGGGAAACACGGGTGATTACAGGTAACCACTGCTTGGAAAGCCCAGAGGTTCTTAGCTCTCCACCACTTGTGAGCTGTGGAGGAGTGAAGACAACGCACAGCCCCAGTTTGTCTGGAACTGACTGGGTGTGCAGGGCTGTGTTATGACTCTGTGAGTCCTAGGCACTCTTGTGGTCCT
The DNA here is from genome assembly GCA_028533065.1 of Trachops cirrhosus. NCBI lineage: Eukaryota > Metazoa > Chordata > Mammalia > Chiroptera > Phyllostomidae > Trachops > Trachops cirrhosus. Next base: position 18,377,580 of record CM052548.1, read on the forward strand.
CTTCCTTTTTTTTTTCTTTTTTTTCTGTGACATGCATTTTTGAATTTTGACTGATAACATACCAGGACATACCAAATTTTGGAAACTTCCTTTATATACACACACTTAAAAGTTTTATTTATGACTGTGTTAGTATAAAGATGAATAATAATCCAGGTTGGCTTCACTATTATATATTCATTATTATTATATTAATTTTTTTCTTCTGCTGGTAAAAGAAATTAATATTAGAACCCTTTTGTGGGCCCCTCATGGTATCCCGGGCCCTAGGCATTGCCTTTTCTATTTGATGGATAATTCGGCCTCTGGGTTTCTCCTAATGTTTCCCCTAATGTTTAAGACTTTCAGTTTTAAAACTGGAAAATACTTGGGCAACCAGAGATGTTGGTCACCCTAGGTGGGGTATTATGTTTTTGCAGAGGTCATCCAGGCAGGCAGGCTATGGAATGTTGGAAGGGTGTTAGATCGCATGTCAGAAGCAAGTTCGAGGTGCAGCTCTATCACATCCAGGTTCTGTGCTGACCATTAGTCTCCCTGTCAGATAGGGCTAATGGAACCTGCCATGGACTCCATAAGGGTTTTTTCATGAGCCAATGAATAATGTACACAAAATCATTTTGTTCAACAATAAGTGCTACTTGGACTTAAGGTACTATTATTGGACAGCCATTTATAGGTAAAACTTGGGGTTCCTGAAAGCCTTCAGCTCCTGCCCTCTGATGCAAAAGTATCTCCTACAGTAAACTGTCATATGACCTAAAGTGGTAAAGACACATTCCTTTGGGTTAAGGCATTGTTTTCCCCTGAATCTTTTATAGAATATAAATTCCCCTGCAGTCCGTGAGAAATGGAAGCTACTGCTGCCCAGGACAGGTCCCCTGTATCAGTCTGGTGCTTAGTGGCTCTAAGTCCAGGCTGCACCCGCTCTGGGGAAGAGCTCTTAGCCACCACAACCTGTAGCAGATGACTGACCGACTCAAGATTAAAAAGGTCACTTTCTTGCCTCAAGGTAGAGCCAATTCTGCAGGTGGTTTGTGCCCCAGAATTCACCAAGGGGTCCGGCTGAGTTAGGCCAGCAGAGAGCGCAGCCTGCTTAGCCCCTTCCCTGCCTCCCCTTCTTGCTTCCCTTTCCCCTTTGTCCCAAGAGCACACTCCCAGTAAGTCACAGACACCCTCAGGCACTGCTTCTAAGGGACCCAGCCTATGACCAGCAACCAGTGTAGTCAACCTAGGCTTTAACTTTACAGAGACCAGCAGCTGCTCACTAAACTAAGAGCTGAGGGTCCGAAGGTCTTTCTGAAGTTAGATCTGCACGTAAAGATGCTCTTTACTGACTGTGTCACCTTGGGTATGTGTATAGTTCAGCTCCCTGATGAAATAGAGCTGTTTTGAAGATCAAATTAGATGCCATGTAAAGTGTCTAAGTATTGCCCAATACATAGTAGGTGCTCAGTAATTCTCAACTCCATTTCTCCATTGGCTCAGAAAGCAGACAGCCAAGACAGAGGGGAGGTGTGGTTGGGTGCAGGGGGCAGGGGTGTGGAGTAGCCTTGAATTCGGGTCTGGGGCAAACAGGGAGCCTCTGGCTGTCTGTGTTTGGAAGTTGCTAAAACTTTGGCAAAAAGAGAGGTAAAGAAGCATGTAATGGCAAAGTTCAGTCTATTTTGCCTCAGTGCAGCCTTGCTTTTCTGAGTTCTTGGCTCATGTATTCCCTGTTTCTAAACTGGGCTCTGATAAATTCTGTTCCTCTGAACAAGTGAAAGACCCAGAGAGTTTATACCTGATCGAACTGGGCTTTGAGGTGTTCAAAATGCTGAATGTCTATTTGATGACACATTTGCAGAGACGGCAAATTCAGTAGTGAGACACAGGGTAGAATAAAGGGAGAAAAGGCATTTTATTATTTTCTGCTGATTTGTCTGCCTCTCCCAAAAGACTGAGTTTCCTGTGGGTGAGGCCGAAGTCTTTCTCTCCTATATCCCCAGAGGAGGTGCTCTCTAGATGCTGGTTGTGGGCTGAATGGCATCACCCCCGAAGTCCACATGTTGAAGCCTTAATCCTCAGTACCTTAGGACGTGACCATATTTGGAGATAATATCTTTAAAGAAGTGATTAAGTTAAATGAGACCTTTAGGATGGACCCTAATCCAATCTGATTTGTATCCTAATAAGAGGCAGACATCTGGACACACATAGAGACACCAGAGATGTGCGTGCACAAAGAAAGGGCCATACAAGGACACAGAGAGAAGGTGGCCCTCTGCAAGCCAAGGAGAAACAAAACCTGACAACACCTTGACCTTGGACTTCTAGTCTCCAAAACCGTGAGACTACAGACTTCTGTTGTTTAGGTCACCCAGTCTGAGGTTTTGTTATGGCAGCCCTCTCAAATGAATGGAGTAATTTTGGGAAATGGAATGCAATCATTTCCATAGGAGCGAGGTCATTCCAAGAACTTTGTGCCGCACTGTCTCTGACCTGTGCCATTGTGTCTTCAGTCGTCCTACTGCACAGGGCAATTGCTACTAATGTACATATCCATGAGTTGAGCACCTGCTCTGAACAGTTTACCTCATGGACATTGCCTCTCAGCCTCGAGTAAACTCCGCAAAACAGCTATCATTACCTTCTCCTCCCAGAGAAGACAACTGAAGCTCAGAGGGAGTATCTAACATGGGAAGGGTTGTAAGAAGCAGAATCTAGTTTCTAAACGAAAGCCAACTCCTTCTTCAGCAACCAGAAGTAATGCTCATCACGGATCTTTGCAGGTCCAGACTGGTCCCCTGGCATTAGAGTGAGAGAGGGAAGGTAGACAGCAGGCGCCATGCAAGGCTTCTTGTATGACTCTTGACATCTCACTCTTTGGAAGTCCCATGGTTTCTGCCTCCAGTGCCTGGAAGCAGGAGAGCCAGGGCAGCCCCCCAAGGCATCACCGCAGCAGACAAACCCTCACAGAGCAGCCTTCTCGTGTCCTCCCTGATATTCCCTTGTCATATGTCAACACAAAAACTTGTGCATAAATGGTCACAGCAGCATTATTTAAAATAGCCAAAAATGAAAACAGCCCGAATGCCCACCAAGGAAAGAATGGATACATAACATGTGTTATATCCATACAGTGGTATTACTTGGCAATAAAGAGAAAGTACTGATACATGTTACAACATGGATGAAGCTTGAAACATGCTAAATGATGAAAGACACGTAAAAGATAACACATGTATGATTCTATGTGGATGTTGTTTTTTTGATTTTCCATGGTATCCCACCTCAATCCTCTTCTCCTTAGCTCTGCTGGGTGAGGAGGAGAGTTCAGACAATACTAATACACTAGATGATTTTATAGTAATTTATATTTGATCTCATTTAGTTTCCACAACAGCATTTTAAGAGTGACATAATCCCCCCTGTGCAGATACGGAAGCGGAGAATCAGCTTGAGTAGCTGAGGATGTGTGGCAAAGCTGGGACTCAACCTGAGGCTTTCTAACTCAAGACTCATCATTTTTTCTCTATGCCAGAGACTCCAGATGGTCAGCAATTCCTGCAGAAAGTTGTATAGAGAAAAGCAGGTATCTCCTCTTTATATTTAGGGCTGGCTCTAGTCAGATCCAACATCCTGTGAGAAGGTCTGATAGTTTCATGCCTTTGGCAGCTAGGCATTCTCCAGAAGGCCTAATGAAATGGGATTAAATGAGATGAGACTTCCAGACAAGCACACAGCTCTTAACCTCTCTCCCCCTGCCAATCAATAGCCTTGGGTATCCTAGAACACCTCTCTAGCTCCGCCCCAGTCTCTGATACATTTTCTAGGAATAGTTTCCAACAAACTCACTTGCTTTCCCAATTGTATTATCTTGTTGCCTCTTGCATGAAAGTCCCTTGGCCTTTTAGCCTCACCCTTCCCCTGCTCTGAAACTAGCATGCCCCACAGAAGGCAGGTGCAACCAACTTGGGGCCATGAACTAACCCCAAGGACTAAAGTCGCATGTTAACAGTGGCAGAGCAGGAGGTTAGGAGGAGCTTGGGTCCTTGACAGTGTCATAGAGCTGCCACAGTAGCCCTGGATTATTGATCTCTGCACTTTTCCTTCCAAGAGAAAAACAAACCTCCTAATTTGTTCAGGAGATTGTATTTCCATATTTCAGTTACTCAAGCCTATGTTCTTTCTACCTGTTATGAAGTTATTGTGGAGCAAATAGAAAGTCTAAAAATTCTAAGATATTAGTGACTTATTTATTAGTGAAATACTATTTCTAGCAAATATGTTTATTTGTTCAATGTTCCCAGCAAAGATTATGTATTGAGTCTCTAATATGTGTTTCAGGCTATGCCAAATGTGTGATGCATGTTATCTTGCTTAATTCTCCTAGGTGAGTATTATTATATTAAGTTATGGGAACCCAAAACTCAGAGAGGTTGAATAACCTGCCCAAGGTCACACAGTAAATGGCAGAACCAGGAGTGGTGATTAGGTACAGATGACTACAGCCCTACAGTCTCTTTACTGTACACCATACTATAAGTTGGTTAAATAACCATGTGAGATGGTCAATACCTTGGAGCCCCAGAAAATGGAAGATAATGGGAGAGTAGCTTGGAGGAACAGCAGCAATGAATGACCGCTCCATCATCCCTAGACAGCTCAGCCTCGAGCCTCACCCCCCTCATGGCCACACTAAAGCCATGAGTAGCCTCGTACTCTATCCTTCCCCAGATCTATCACCCTGCTAGACAGCTTGATAATATTTTATACTTTTTCCTATTCCTTGACAGAAGGTAAATGAGGAAGGAAACTATCACATATTCTATTTTTAGGTGATCATAGTTGAATGAGTATGCAGGAGTTTTTAATGCAGGTGACCAATATTGTAGAAAGTAAAGTTTCTCATCAAACCTATGTGTGTTTCTCCTCCATCTCCTGTACCACCTCTGTCAGCCCCACCTGCTCTGGGTTTTTTCTTTTCTTTCCTTAGAACCCATTGGCCATTTCTCCCTAACCATCTCCTCATGTCAACCCATCGGGGGCCCCAGAACAAGTTTTAGAATCTCCAATCTAGAACTGCTGAAGTGCAAGCCCCTAATTCATCAACCTCTAATTTCACAGAAATGTTACTGCAATGGAACTCTTTTCATCTTGCCCAGAATATAAAGCAGTATTTTTATACATGAATATTTCTTGTTATTAAAAATGGATGAACCACATATGTCTCTGTGAATAATGCCTTTGTTAAAAAACAGCCTTTCATAGAGTGGATTAGAGACTACAAACCTCTCAAATTGGTAGTATCAAAAATGTGTGCAGCTAAATGTTAATTTTATATTCTTTAAAGGAATTACTTATTGAGGGACTGAGGTTATCCAGTTTCAAATCTACTCAACACGCAAATAATGACACCTTACCAGTCTAAGTTCAGCCAACTGGGCTGATTTCTAAGTGTGATCACTCAGTTTCATTCTAATGAAGTTTTTAACTTCTCACGAGAAAAATGAAACTCTGATCTTGGCTCCTCCAAAACCTGTTACCACTACATATGAGCAACAGTGGCAGGTGCCAGTCACTGTACTTTATTGTGGAATTTTATGGCAAATATGTGTGGAGGCTGTGTGCCTCCATTTTGCTGGAAACTACAAAAACCTTCTTTCCCTTTAAAAAAGCATTAGTACAGAAGTTGGAAACTCTGATGTGAAATCATGATGTCAAAGTCAATTAGAATAAAGGGGAAAAAAAACCTTTTCAACTTCAGGCCCACTTCTGGCCTACAGCTTCCTGCCAAAGGCATCTGTCTTTAAGTTTTAGATGAAACCTCTCCTCTAAAGTTCTGAATCATGAATAATCAGTTTTCTTAGTTCTCTTTGGATGTATTTGAAACTAAAACATCTCCTATTTTTAAAATTGTCTTCTACTCAGTTTTTCTTTATCTCATCATTGTTCTCAATTTCCTTCACAACATTTCTCTTTTTAGTAATAAATAGCACTGCCCTGAGACCATATAGACATCCATTAGGCAATCTGCTATTCCCATAGCCCAGTCCTAGTCCAGTTGCCTCCTGTCCCAGCTCCAAGAAATCCCTGGGCCACCTCCCAGTTAAATTACAATCTTATTTTTCATCTTTTGGGTCCTTGTGACATAAAAACTTTGTAGTCTCACTGTTCCCTTTCCACCTAAGGACAAAATGTCTCTTGACTTGCCTTATAATATCATTTTTACCATTCCCTGCTAACTTTCTCTTAAGAAAGATTATATAAGAAAAGAAACTGGAATTGTGGAACCAAAAAAAAAAGACAATAGGAAAAGTAAGACAGAAAAGGAATAAAGTGAAACAAAGTAAATGAACAAAATAGAGGATGAGAGACAGAAAAAAACAAGAAAGAGAGTTCTATTCTGACTCTTGATATTCTGGACCATGTGATAGTCTTAGCTACCTGAGCTAAAACTAATATGTACTATTTCACGTAAGGCTCACACAGTGCTTTAAAGGTGACACTGTTATTATTCTCATTGCATACCTAAGTGACACTTTATGACCAATGGTTTCAGTGAAGTCAGACTCTTTTTGTACAAGAGCAGGGCAGGAGTTGGAAGTAGGTAAAACTAGTTCTTTCTGGAAGGAGGTTTTAGGATGAATAGTTTGCCTGAGGCTAGTGCACCTTTGGGATTCTAATCCAAATCAGCCTGATACCAAGGTTCCTGTCCCAGAAGCCCAGCAAACAAAAAAAGGGTCAACAGGTACAAAGTTACCAGACTGAAAGAAAGGGTGAGAAGAAAGACATTCCCTTTGCAGTACAGATTCATGATGGGCCTCAACCAAGAGGGAGACCTGGAGCAGACTTTCTTTTATCATTTTACCAAAGTCTCATGAGATCAGCACAGAGTGATAATTGAATATTTTAACTGCTCCGAAATTTTCTAATCGATTTATCAAGCTTCTAGTAAACTTATGTAAATTAATGTCTTTATAGAAAAAAAAACAAATGTAAATAGTCACTAGTCACCTAGGGAAAATCTTCATAGTGATAGAAAATATTAAAAAGCTAACAGAGACTAAGGAAAGAAATACAGCAAAAATGTCCAGGAAATGGCATATGTACACACCCTGGTGGAATTCACCTTTGTGTATGAAAAGTCTTGAGGGTTTCGTAGCCCAATAACAGTGCCATAACTGCTAGCATTTGAATCTTAGAAATCACTTGTAATAGGGAAAACTCCTAAGAAACTTCAAAAGGACAAATTCTATTAAACCATTTTTCAATAGAAGAATATGTGGGATGCAATAATTACAAACCAATAAAC
>CM052548.1:18385373-18711545 GCA_028533065.1 Trachops cirrhosus
AAAGGAATCTGGCAGTGGTTATCAAAGTGCCTCATCAGTGGACTTTGAGTTCATCACAAGGGAGATTATCCTGGGTGGGTCTGACCTAGCCATGTGAGCCCTTTGAAAAAAGGCCTAGACCCTTCCTAAAAGGGGAGACCCTTCCCAGGACCTGAAGAAGCAAGCCACCATGAGTTCTACAGCTGCAGGAAATGAGTTCTGCCGGCAAGCAGTGGGACTGGGGACCAGACCCTGAGCCTCAGGTGAGCCCACAGACGTGACCAACTCCACCAGTGCAGCCTCTGAGAACAGGACCCGGTGAAGCTGCGCCCGCATTCCTGACCCACGGAAACAGTGAGACAATAAGCGTATCTTCTTTTAAGCCGCTAAGCCTGTGATCATTTCTCTTGCATCAGTAGCAAATTAATACATTTTCTTTCCACTTTTCTGGGTTTTCTAGATTTTCTGTAATAAATATGTTTATTTTGTAACAGAAATTAAAAAATGACAAAAATAAAAGAAAATTACTGTAGATTTAATTCAGGACAACTGCCATATTTTGCAGAGGAGTGAGCTGACATCATTTTTCTTAATGCTGTCAACAAAGCTACATTAAATAGGAGGGAATCTTCTTTTTGTACTTTGATGCTTGGGCTCAAATCCAAAGTTACCCAGCTGAAGGGCAAAAGCTAATACATTTTATATTATCAAACCGGTTAGTTCTGAAAACAAATGCACTGAGAGATAAACCTTTGCATAAATCTTTCTTCCCTTGCTGTACTAAGCTTCCATGAAACCATCCTGAACAAACAGATTTTAATTTCAGTTTAGACACCAACACTCAACAGGCGACCCCGCTGACTAATGATGATAAAACTCAGTGGAAAGGGAAGCCATTCATGAAAGGAACAATGTAACAATCAATCAAGCTTACAGCTGAGAATATTCAAATACTGTATAGTACTTGACTCTCTAGCACCACTCGATGGAGACCTGCTGAGCTGCTAAACATTTTAAAATAAATATCAAAATTATCAGTGCCAAAGTTCAAAGTATCAATTAGGATGAGGACTCAAAGATATAATGTGGTATTTACTGATTACCTACAATGAGTTGGCTTCTCTATGTTACATGCTTGGCTTAAATCCTAATATAGAAACACAAACACTTTTTTCTCCAACACCCATCTGCGTTCTGCATCTGCCACACAGACAAACTAAATGGAGATCAGATAGAAAATAATCATCTTTTAAGTCCCTGCTGGCGACTTTGTGATTCCTTCTGCCATTTGAAATTGGCTTTATTTAATTTTTTTTTTGCATTTGGCATTATGTATCATTTCATCATTCCCTCGATCCATGTTTAACATCGGTCACCATCAGAGGCAGGACCCCATATCGGTCCCCATTCCCTCGATGCTAATCCCAATTAGCTTTGTGAGAAATGAAGCAAACCCTCCACTCACTTCCCACACCCCATTCCAGATTTATTTTTCCCACGGCACTAATCACTACCTGCATAGCATATACTTCAATTATTAATTTGTCTTCTTCCTTCAGTATTTTTGTCTCACAAAGGCAAACTTTTTTGTTTGTTTAGTTACTAATAAATTACCAGTGCATAGTGTCTGACACATAGTAGGCAATCAATGAAGATTGTTGAAAGAATGAATAGTATTTGTTTTAAACATTAGGAAGAAGAATTCCAGGGGATTCCACTCAGCTCTTTTTAAAATAACCCTCATTCCATGTGTCAGGAAGTCAACAAGGGTATTTTGCAGTTGCTGAGAGTTTTCTTTTCAATCATAAAATCAGGAATGGAGTAAAGAAACAGAGAATGAACCCAGATGCCACTGAGGTAGCTTCAGCTCAAAACCCTATGTATCACCTGGCCCCCACAGCCCTCGCTCTGGCTGATGGGCGCATGGTGTTCTGAACCTGCCCCCGCCCCACCCCCAGGAACTAGTGTTAGCCCAGAGCAACTGTCATACTGCCCTGAAAGTTCTGGGCTTTGCCTTTGTTCAAAGCATAGTTGTCCCAAGAGCTGAAGATCCCTTGGCAGAAGACTAGAAGAAATATGCACTTATGATATTATCACAAATTTGTTTTTGTAAGACTACCTAGCTTTCCTTTTGGTGTCTGGAATTGAAGTTTGGAAACTGGGTAAAAGGCCAACACTTCGTTGTGGGACAGTTCAAGTTGAGACTCTGATCGCCATACCTAGAGTTTTTGTCTTTTGGCTGGTGTTGGTATTGTTTTACAAACCAAAAGTTCTCTTGGTGGACTGTCCATACAGTTCATTTCTAGAATACTTATGACTGATTAGCAAATATCGAAGATCTCCTGGGGTTGGACCATTTTGACTGCCACACTGACTTGCCCTCGCCCTACCCCCGCACCTGCCCAAACCCCAATGGCCTCCAGTGTTTACATGCTGTTACATGGCTTCTGCCACTCTGGTATTCCAGTATCCCGGTGAAATCAGAAAGCTCATTTCAACTGTGTCTGCTCTCACTGCTTCTACAGAGATTTTCTAAAAGGCCGCGACTCTCCTCACCAATGAATTTTTCAATGCATGACTCAGTGAAGGCCTTGGGACCCCAAGGAATGGATTGCAAACCAGAAACTCACTCCCACTTCCCTACATCTTTTAGTCTTTTAATATCTCCCTCTATGTTATACCAGAAATGTCCAGGCCACTGTTGAGTCCTGGTTTAGTCAGAAGTCTAAGAAAAGTAACTAAAATCACCCCTGGGTGAATATAGGATTACATATAGGTACATGTACCTATAGTGACACATTCTTCTCCATCTATACCTCATTCCTCCATCCTTGGCCAACAATTCTCAGAATTCATTCCCACATGTACCAGCCAGATTTTTGCAAAATAAGTTAACAAAATTTTGCAATCCTTTTGGGTTGATTCTGTAATAGGCCCTGGGGCATGCTTTCACTGAGGAAAGGGGTAGAGAGAATGGGGACACAGGGGCGTTGAAGGTTTGAACACTGAGCAACCCAGCGCCTCTCACACGTCTCCACCCTAGGTCAGGGCCTCTCCTTAGCATCTTCGGCTGGTCAGAGTTGGAATTTCCACACAAGGGACTAGCAAATATTATAACGTGATGTAAGCAACTTGGAGGATCAATCTTTGAGTGTGGATTCTGATGTCTCAGCATTGTGCCTGCAAGAGATTACACATTCTTTTAGAACCATCTTAGAAAATGACTGGTTTTCAGTTGGCACTTTGACCTGAAAGTCAAGGACTGAATTTGTCATTTTCTCTTGGTAAACTGTCCATTGCTACACTCCCCCGTCCTTGACTTCCTCATACCTTTCAACTATCCTTTTGCAGCTATCACTTTGTCCCACAAAACCAGCCTTAAAGGGATTGTCATTCAAAGAGACAACAGGTGATGATTTGATTGACTGTTTCTCTCCTCCCCTCCACTAATTTCAGTAGCTGCTCAGGTCTAGTTTCTGAACATCAACTTGACTTCCACTTTTCCTTACCCACTCCAAGGACAGGTAATAAATTTCAGTTTCCCTCCGTTTTTTCCTGAAGGTCTTTTGTCTGCAACCTCTCCTGGTACAATTTTCAGTAGCAGTCAGGGTTTTTGGATACTAGTAAAAGAAACTGACTCTGGCTAATTAAAGCACAAATGCAAATTATTTAAATGATGTAGAATAGCTCACATATTCTCTTCAGAGGGCTGGGAAAGCAAACAGAAATTTTATAGCTAGAAATACTTCCCCAAAGCAAACCACAGGACTTGTCAAGTAAAGACATGTTGAAACTCCTACGAGGCAGACATGGCAGCACATTCAGACAGTCCCAGTGACCAGAGTGCTTCTGGATGTCACTAGTTACTGACTTACAGTCTAAAGAGCAGGTGGGTCTGATTGGCAGAGCCTAGAGCCCTAACTGCAAGGAGCCTGGAAAGATGAGTTTCTGGCAAGGCATCATAAAGGAGAATGTTTTTCAAACGCAGAAAGTGGATGCTGGTATTTGGATGGACGAAAAATGAGAAATGTCCACTGCAGATGCTTTATGAGAAATGGCAGGGGCTGTGGCTACAGACTGATCCAGATTTGATTTGCGCACTTCCTTCACTTTCTATTTGACTCTGAACAAGTTAAACTCTCTGAACTTTATTTATTTCTCATAAGCAAAATGGAAATGAAACCTCTCTTGCAGGAATTAAAAGTCAGATGTGGGTACAAGCTGTTCAAAAATTGAAAGCTGTTACTTGAATAATCAATAAAAATATACACAATTTACCAAGAGGCCTTGTCTTGGTAACAATATTTTATTTTTAATGATAGATACTCATATATTTATGCTTTTTCTCCCCAACTACCAAAATCACCTTAGATTAGTGGCCATGATACTATTTTTATTTCCCACAGCATTACACATACACTAAATGAACTAACATCTGAGATCTCATAAGATCCAAGTAGATATAGCAATACTTTGTTCTATAGCAGTAAGTCAAAGAATGTATAAGTGCACAGAGTATATCACACTCCAACTATAAAGTGAGTTCCTAGGGAGCCTCCACAGATGACTGAAGAGTAACAGGTATGTTATCTGCATTACAATGTACTCTAAAAGACCACTGAGCATGAGTGGTATCAAACAGGTCATCACTATTAAGAACAACTCAAATAAGAGTTTCAACTATCTAAGTCAATTCAAGGAGAATCAAATGTTAGTACCTGGAAATACGATAGTAGCAAAAAGGTAATATATTTCTTGTACAAGTCAAAAATATGCATCATGCAAATAAAACTAGCTTGAATTAAAACACAGTGAAAAATATTTTTTAAAATATAGTTTTTCTCTTATTTACTAAGAGTGCATAAGAATACTCCTACTAAAATAACTTTCTAAAGTATCAATCTAATCATTTCACTGTCCTCAGATTTCCCACTGATACTCAAAATAGACTCTAGACTATGAGGAACAAAAATTTTACATAAAGAAAATGTAAATAAAACCTGACTTAGGTTTTAAATTTATTGATTTTTTTGAGGGGGGGGACCGGGTGGGAAGAGGGAGAGAGAGAGAAAGAGAGAGGGAGGGAGGGAGGGAGAAACCTGGATTTGCTGTTTCACTTACTGATACATTCATTGGTTGATTCTTGTGTACGCCCTGACTGGAGATAGAACCGGCAACCTTGGCACATAGGGATGACACTCTAACCAACTGAGCCCAGTACTAGAAAATGAAGTTTTTTCTACTGGCTCTATCAAATATTAATGATTCTATAATGATTCATCCAAGTAAAGGCACTGTGGACTCCCATTTCTGCTTCCACTGTATAGCCTTGGCAAGTCATTTGGCCTTTCTAAATTCGGTTCTAATATTGAAAATAAAGAAATTGGACATGACTTTTTCCAGCTCTGAAAGACTGTCAACTCTATTTGGCCAAAGTCCACTTACTTGTGCTCCACCCACACCTAAAATGTGCCCTATTTCCATTTGGCTTGATTGACCAAGGTAATCAGCCAAAGGAGATAAAACACAAATTGTAAAATTGCCAATTCTGAGATACACAAGCAAAAAATAATTTAGTTACTCAGCATTCCCATAATGCTTTTTTATATTTTCCAGTAGTGTTTAGACACAAACCAACACAAATTTGTAGTCACAAGCTATAAAAAAAAGACCCAGAGATGAAGAAAATTGTCATTGGCAAAATTTGTTGAACAAGTCAAAAGCAAAGAAAATAAGATTTTAACATTGTAAACAATCCCATATGAGACTGGGTAGCCTCATACATTCTTGGTTGGTACAGAGTGTATAACATAGTGCTCAGATGGGAGAAGGATACCACAGTCTCACAATCTGGATTGGGCTTCTTCTACTTCTGGAAGTAGGCTTCTTGGGTCCTCATCCCAGCTCTGTCCCACTTACCCTGGCTTACCTGGAGCTGAGATGATGACAGCTACTCTTCGCCTGACAACCAGGACCACTATTCTGAACTTCCCATCCATCCCTCCTTGTTACAATTAGATAATTCATTTAGTCTTCCCTGAGCATTTGTTATGTACATCAGTGTTTCATGTAACCCCCAAATATTTAAATCCTCCCTCACCCTCATCACCTCTCTGGTCTCCATGCTCTCCCTTGCTAGGCTCCAGTCACCCTGGGTGGTGGTCTATTCCCCTTCACGTGGTAAAGACCTCAGTGTATCCTCCCCACCCTCCCTCCTCTTCTGAGGATGATCACCACCCCCCGTGTGTCTGTACAGTTCCATCTCTGTCTCTGCCTGCTGTCCTAGCCCTAATTTCCCCCCTTATAACTCAGCCCATCCCTAAACCCGAGCCTTCCGTTTGCATGTGTGGGACTCCCTTGAGCCCTGGTCTGGTGTTCCCCAGATATGTCTCCCTCTCTTCATTCAAATCTCAACCAGATGGTTGCTAGATTTAGAGCAGGGATCACTTTGTTAGGTATATAAATGAATAACTATGTTGTATACCTGAAGCTAAAATAATATTGTTTGTTAACTATACATTGATAAAACAACTTTGAAAGAATATATTGGGAAAATTTTTTCAAACAGATTAGGGGTGACAACATTGAGCAGTGAGTGACTGAACCTTAATTTTTGGTAAGGAAGTAAACTGTAGACTTTCAGAGTAAAACAAATAGTAATAATTCATTATAAATGACATCTCTAAAATAAGTGATTAAGTTTTTCAGTGAAAATATAATGGAATCATACTTTATTTAAGAAATATTGAGTGCCTGATATGTCCTGGGAGTAAAAAGGTGAAAAAGATGTATTTGGAGCTCAGAAAGCATGCCGTCTGCAAAGAGAAAGAGACGTACAAACGATTAAATTTTAATGGCATAGTTGCCATAACAGAGACATGATTTAGGTGGAAGAAAATGCAAAGCAAGGTGCTGCTCTGTTACAACAAGCTCTACCATGCTAGTTATTGGAAGACATTAATATTGTGTATTTATGTCTCTGCTTCTCCCTTTAGATTATAGGCTATCGAGGAACCAAACAATGTCTCTGGTCTAGAAAAATACTGTAACTTGCATAATAGTTACTCAATAATTGTTCACCTGAATTACAAGTTCTCCCTGGGGGAGGGGGAAGACTCATGGATGGATCTGCAGAGAAGGTAACATCTGAGCTGAATCTGAAAAGGTGAGTTAAAATTTTCTATTATGAAGATCAAAGAATAGAATAGCATTTGTAAAAGTATGGGAGACATAAAATAGTAGTAATAATAACATAATACATAATATGCCAGGAATTACGTTAATCACTCATATACATTTTGATTTTATTGGTACATCAACCAAATGATGTAGGAGCAATTTTTACAAATGAGGAAAGTGAGGCTATAGTGGTTAAAAATTATGTCCAATTTACCTAGCAGGTGAGTGAGGCTGGGATTTATCTTAGTGACCCCTTTGATTCTCTGACTCCAAAATCTGTGAGCTAGGTAACACTATGCACTCTTCCAGAATTGAGCCAGCTCCAGTGTCCCAAGCAACCCAGCATATACGGTCACCAGTTGACTCACCACCCCCCTGCAAGTGAATACCAACCCATCCCTTCTACTTTTGTGACTCTACTAATTTCATGACAACTTCTCTGTGTCCCCAGCTGTTCTCTGAGTTTATCTCATCTTTGTTTCTCTCTGCTAATGCTTCTGTGTCTCCACTGCTCTCTACTTCTCTCTTCTGTGTGTCTCATGTTCCTGCTCTCCAGGAAAGCATCTCCTTGTGTTCGAGAACTATCTGTAGTCACTGATTCTTGGTTTGAGCTGTCCAGCGTCCAACTCCTGTTAACACTCCAATCTCCTTTTTGGGGAATCTCTCACTATGTACAGATGTAGGGCTGTAGCCCTCCTCTGATGTGGTAGCCAAGGAGCCATGCTCTCTCTTCCTTCATAGCCTGGCTGTGGGGAAGCTTGTCATTGGGCCTAGGCCATTCAGACAAGGGACAGCGGCAGAACACGCCCGTCAAGGAGCAGCAGCAGCGGTGGTGACAGCAGCAGGCTGAACATACTGCTCTTCCTGTATAACGTTTGTTGTGCTTCCCTCTGCAGAGCTGTTCTGAGCACCTTGGTTTCTGCCTCTTTTCTGAGCCAGGTCCTCCAGGCCCCTGCAGTTGTGTGCACCGCAGACATCCTCCCAGTGACTATCCCACTGAGGTTAGATCAGCCGGAATAACTTTCTGTCACTACTGGCGAACAGGAACCCGAACAGGACTAGACACCATGTAGTTTTGGCTGCCTCATCTGAGCTGCCTTTGGCTACGGCCCCTCTCCACAATCCAGTCCCCTGATGTCAGGGGGGCAGAACCACAAAACCGAAAGCATGGCAGCTTCTTCCAAAGCAGCCCCTGGGGCCTCTGTGTTCAGGAGGGAGCTGGGAGCCCTGACTCGGACCCTCATGGACCCTAAATCGATCCTTCTCTGGAAGAGATTGTGTCCTGTTTATATGTGGAGAGAACTGAGTAAGTGACCAGCAGAAGGTTGGAGATACAAGAGAGAGAAGAGACAAGAAAGGAGCAAGGCATCTGGGGAAATGGGAGGGAGGTGCGGGGATTGGTCTCGGATCACTCAGGAGTCTCCTTGCCCCCCACCCCACTCCTGAGATTGCAGACATATGTGTGTTTACTGAGTGGAAGGAACTTGAAGGAGTTATGGTAAATAGAGTCTTTCCTCAGTGGGATAAGAGCCAGGGTAATCTGCTGACAGTCAGAATAGGGAGTCGGGGGGATAATTTGAAGAGACAGATGAAGACTTGGAAAAGCCACAAAGAGAACTGGAGAGGAGAACTGGCCAAGGACCTTTAAGCTGCATTGAGACAACCATTTCTTTTTGCTTTCACTAAGAGCATTTAGCCACACTGTAGACCTTTTTTGAACAAGGACCCCCAAAAAGGATAACACAAGCTTTCCCTGAAACTTTTTCAGTGTAAAACTAGGGACTTGGCAAAATCTAATAAATTTCACAAAGCAGAAAAAAACTTTTAACCTAGCTTCTCAATTTTGCAATTTTGGACTTTCCAGAGTAAGTTCCCTTGCTGGCCCAGAAGGCAATAATAATTAGACTAGAAAAGGAAGTTTAAGATGATAGAAATTTGTTCTTAAGGAGTCTGGATTCTGTCTGATTTAGTTCTTTTTCAGATTAAGAAGTTGGTTCATTTTTTATACAAAAGCATAAAAGAAAATTTAGGAAAAGAAAGATTTTTAAAACCTTACAGAAATATTTAGTGATACCTATATTGACAAATTTATTCAAAGTGGTCTTGTTATCATAGGTGAAAAATGTAACCACCAAAATACTACTTGCTGAAATGCAAACAGACAAAGAAAAGCTCATCTCGGAGAGTAATAACCACGACTTCTGGGTGTGATTACATTTGATGATTCATCATGCTGAATTAAATCCTGAAATGCCCTTCGTGCTGCTGCCAGTCCTGGTGAGCAACAGAACCGATACATAAATTACAGACTTCATTCTACATTGCTGGTTCGATTCGCGAAGTCAAGATGTGCTTATGGCATGTTCTAAGTAAACGAACAATCGCTCTGCATCAGTTAGCACGTCGTAAAAGAAGACAGCATCTGGACAAAATTCAACATGCAATTTTAGCTTTTGTCACATTTTGAATAAAAATAGTTGGCTGAAGAACTACCTATTTAAATTATTGAAAGCTGGTGATTACAAATAAGCACCCTGGCTGATCATTGGAGTGGCAGTAAAAACCATCCAGAGTATCAAGAGCTTGGATAGGATTCCAGAAGCAGTTTTCCCTTAAATTGACGGGTGCAGACAAAAGCAGTTTGTTCTTCAAAGAATGAGTAAAAAAATAATGTGTTCACGGATGGAGGCCGCACAGACATGGGTTAATTTATGTAACACTTCAGAGGTTTGGGGTTTTCAAACTGCAACAGAGGGCAGGCAAAACAGAGATCAAAATTCCTTATTATTCTCTGTTCTTCTCAAACATAAAAGCATTACATTCCTAAAGGACTCCTCCCAGCAGGCACAGTAAAGAAACACAATAATAAATTCTCTTTCTGAAACATAACATGATTCAAAACACCCACTAGAGGACAGTCGAAACCCTGGGGATGTGGCAAGGCAAGTCCTAAGATAAGACCTTTAAAATGAAAGCATTTGGCTGTTTGGCAGAGAGGGGTTGAGGGAAGAGAGGATCTTTTTGATCTCATTAAGGTAACGTTAATGAGAAACAGCTGTGAAAATATCACAGGCGCCTGAAAGTAATTTCACTGGCACACATTTTAATGACAATGGGATAACAATGCGAAGTCAGCCCATTGCTGTGGGGACAATGGTTGTAGGACAGTGACTCAGCACATATGATGTAATGAGGTCAGTCCTCCAATACACTCACTTAACACTGCCTCCAAAACAGCAAAAGATCAAGGATAATACACCCAAACACAAATCACTGCTGTCGGCTCTGGGGAACATCCACAGGCAGCTGTCTGGGTAGGTCATTTGCTGTCTATGTGTGCGTTTTTAATGGAAGTGATGTCTTTTTAGATTCTGAAGTCAGAATTATTACATTAAAAAAAATCTCATGGCTCTATTTAACCCATGTTATTTGGGGGAGGTGAGGAAGAAATGACTCACGTGATTATTAAGATACTTGTGAAAAGTGCAGATAAAATGCTGACAGACACTGGAGCACTCAGCTCTTATTCTTTAAAAATCTTTCCAAAAAGAGAATTGGGCTAGGCATAGGAAGGCCATGAACAAGAACTGCAAGGATTATTTAGCATTATGTAGCGCCCAAGATTTAAAAACTAAAAGGTATTTTAAAGGCCTCATCATATACTATTTTCCATCATTTCTAGCCTGTAATTTTTTCAAAGCCATTTTAGAATAGAACAATCTGTATACCATGCATGATGCTACATGCAAGAAGCATTCCACGTCAGCTGCTGCTGACTAGTCTGTGGAATGCGGTTATAGGTAGGTATAGTTTACAAATATTCCAAGTCACTAAGAATCGTTGGCAATTCTAGGCATAAATGGGATGACTTAGGACAGAATTCAGGGCCAGTACATTTTGATCTCCTGAAGCAGAGTTCTGCCAGCCAGTGTGGGGACTTCCACGGAGAGCACTCTGGCTCCTTGGAGGAAAAGGCTTTCCCCATCGAGCCCATTGCTGGGCTCGTGGAGCCGACACAATGGGAAATGACCACATCTGTGTTCCCTCAGACTGCGATGACTAACCCTAATTTGTTAACAGGAAGAAAGCATGCTGCTTGGTCCAAGGCAGTTTCTTCAACCATCTGTCTAAAATATAGCTGCACTTAATATATTGAACATATTTACTTATATTTTTGTAAGGACATACTTATTTTTCATATGAATACCTAGAAAAGCAAATCATTTAGTCTAATATAAGGCAACGTATAATGGGACTCCTGAGCACATTTTATTCTAATCTCCTTTCTAAAAACCTATATGACCTTGGGTTCGCCGTTCCTTTTCTTTCCATCAAAGAGAGTAGCATGGGAGCAGTAGAATCAGACATGCCTTAAATATTTGGCCACTTGGAATCATTGCAGCCATTCTACTTACTGTAACAGACAGGGAAACCTGAATTAGCAATTCCTAAAATTCCTGAAGAGGCCTTCATAAGCTACAATGGTTCTGAGCACCAAAGGAAAAAACAAACAAACAAACAAACGAGCTTACAGGACAGGTTGTAAAATTAAAATTAGTCATAAGCAAGGATAAAAGTTCCGATTCCAAAGGGCCTGCAAGTTTGAGATTTGGGAGGCTCAGTTAAAGTATGCGGTGGAATAGACTCTCTCTAGAGAATCCTCTCTGAAGCTTCCGTGATACTGCCAAAAAAGGTGTGCACCCCCATTGTTCCTAGTTGTATCTCTCAGGCGGCCCCAGCCATCTTATATTACCATTACTCCACATTTCTAAAAACAAGGTTGTATCTCAAGTATCACTCAATTACAGCAGACTGTCTTGCACATTTGTAATTCAATAAATGTTGACTAAATGAATGAGACCGCAAGGCAGAAGGAAGCAAAGGATGCGGCTCACCCAGCATCCTTCCCTGCACACTTTGCTTTTCATGCAATTTAATCCTGTATCCACAAGCAAGACCCAGAGCATCCATGGATGCCTCTCCACTTTGTTCACAGGTGTCTGTGCTGCCTCAGGACACACCCTGCAGATACACCAGCTGTTTGGCCTCCTTGTCAAACTTTAAGGTTCTTGAACTGCTGGACAGTGTCATCTGATATTCCTCAACAGCATGTATTGACTGGGTTGTGTCTAGTGCAGTGTGTCTCACATGGGAAGCACTCTACACAAGAGGAAGGAACAAAAGAATGACAAGATAAAAAGACATTTAGGTATGGTTTCTTAAATATAGAAAGAATTTTCAAGAAACAAACCTGCCCGACTGCATTTTAGTGAGGCCACTTTCTGTCTCTGAGCTGTTTCTGTCTCTTCCACATTCACCCCCAGTAATGCCATCTGAATGAGCTATTTAGCTACCATGATGATAGCTTTGTAATGCTGGGTGTTACAGGAAAATGCTGAGTTCTTTGATATCTTACCTGGTTTGTAGCTATGTTTCAACTTATTCTTTCCAGGCTCTGTCTGCTCTTCTTTCCAACCTTCCTCCAGGTTATGTGTTTATGAAATTGCTTGCACTTTATTATTTTTAATGTGTACTCCACCAGAAGCACATAGTACTCCTATACTAGGAGTGAATCCTGCCTGGGTGAAATGCTGATAGATAGAGGAATGAGCTGATATAACTAAAAGAGAAGAAAAATTATTAAACCTGATACTAAAATAAACACTGAAATAAAATTCTGCCTGTTTATTTTTTCACAGTTGGTACAAGATTTTCAAAAATAATGGGATCAACTATTTCAGAAAACAGCACCAAAATGGTCATGAAAAATAAGTGTGGGGGTTCTTATATACTAAACATGATTTTCTCCTTTCTTCCTTCCTCCCTCCCTCCCTTCCTTCTTTCTCTTTCCTTAATTTGTTTGTTCATTTTTTCATAATTGCCTGTATAAGCAGGGATAAAGGGACTTTCCTCCTTTTGAAAATAGGAAAAACGAGAGAAATAGGAAGAGGTCAAACTGTCTTCATATGCTACACTACTGTTAATTGTTTTGCCATGAGAAATAGTTAATCTATCAGCAAAGTCACAATTCTGGTATATCAACTATGTATATTTTAAGATTTAATATACTGTCCTATATTTAACTTCATTTCCATAACTCAGTATATCAGAGTATAATGATTTCCCAACTGTAAGAATCTCTGATGGCTTTGTATATACCCTCTAAGGCTGCCATATTTATTCTTTAACATTTTAGTCAGAATCACTTGACTAACAGAAACAGAGACTCACTAATGGCATCTGTGCTAGCAACTAGGTAGCTGTCCATCAAACTATTTTTCCTTTCTTCCCAAGTACACTGCGGAGTGACACCTCACAGCCACCTACCTCTCCATTCAGATGTAGCCTTGTGACTAGGAGTCGGTCTATGAAATATGACTATAATGAATAGTACTGAATAGTAATAGTATATGAACAGTGATATATATATGTGACTTCCAGGCCTCACACTCACAATTCTCACTTTTTTCCTCTTGTACCCACTGAGTGGAGACATCCAAGGGTCAGGAGAATGATGCAGAGCCTACATCGATGTTTGGAGGAAAACTGTCCAGTAGAGCCAGCCAAACTGACTAAGAATGTAAGGTGAGTGACAAATAAACTTTTATGTTGGATTTTTAATCCCGATTTTAGATTTTGAAATTTTTAAGTTGTATGGCATAGCAGTTGACCTGTCCCAACTCATACACCACTCTGAAAGAAACTGATACCATTTTAAAGATCTTCACGGACGTGAGCTGAATGGGAAAACCAAGCTGCTGAGAGTGTGTGTGAATAGACAGGCCTGCAGTTTCCTCCCTCTCTCTGTCACGGGTCCATGAAGCACGAGGCTGACATGAGATAGCTGTACCAAGATACTGTGAATATTCAATTCAAGAAACATGTAGTAAGCACAAACTACGTGCCAGAAACCAACAGGAAGGGTCTCCCCTTAGTCACCAAATGGGTGTGCTAAATAGTTCTTATGACAAGGGTAGAAACCCAGAAAACAACACAACTGAATAGGACAATTCACTAAAGGGCTGGGTAAGAAGAAACAAACCAGATATGAAAAAGTGGGAGAGAAAGGAAAAAGGGACACCAGAAAAAGAAGGTATAGGATGGGACTAGGAAGACAGATTTGGAGAGATTCCTTGAGATTCTCCAGATGATTTTCAAAGGGAACTTGAGGACCTACCAAGGGATGGGGAGGAAATAGTCAAAAGCATCAGTGTTGGATCTGATGCCGTCAGGCTTCTCTTCATCATTCTCCATCCTCTTTCATCTTCTCTCACTAACCTTATTTTCTAACCATGTAATTATATCATTCCTTTAGCTCTCTGTTAAAATACGTAGGCTGTTTCCTGGTATTGCATAGACAATTTCAATGAAAGTCACCTAAATGAACATAAGCTAAAAGACTAACCAGGGGAAGCACTTCCCCATATTTTCCCAAGCCATGATCCTCCGTTATACTTCAAGGCATGCTCAGATGTCAGGCTGGAGACCTGAGGAGACTATCACGCCAATCAAGCAATAACAACTTCTGGATCTTTTGCTGCCACAGTGAAGCACAGGTCATAATGCGGTGCCTTGAATTTCTATGAAGCTCTTTTGTTAGATATGAAAAAAAATAAATTATGCCCTGGTTTTTGTGATTCTCTGGAGTTGGCTGCCACCAAAAAAGCTTGAGCAATCTATTTCTCTGAAAGGAACACCCATATTTCTGGGAAAAATTTGGGCACATTCCTTCCTAGAAGAGAACGGAAAGCTAAGTAAGTGGCTTTTGGCAGAATTTTAAGATCTAACTCTGTTAAAAAATGACATTTTACAATGATGAGATGGTGTGACAGTGCAAATTTTGATTTGATGTTGCCCACTGGCTCCAAAAGATTCACAGTGCTTTTGTACACACATCATTCAGCCCTGAGCTATTTAAATTGGTAATAGCCCCACCTTCAGAGCAAGGTGTTAAATTACTTTGTCCAAGGTTAGTCCCAGAGACTATTATAGGCCTGGAACCCTGTTTTTGCTCAAGGAATAACTAGAGGGAGGCTGTAATCCTCCTGTTATCCCTTTTGAGTCAAAGGGCCTTAAGCAAGCTAGGTAACTCTGACCTCTGGATCTTTTTCTTCCCCTTCCCTCCTTTCATCCCACTGCATCCAGTGGGTCAAGTCAGGTTCTCTTCATTTCCAACCTCACCCTTAATCAAGAGGGGTTTTTAGTATAGTTTAAAAATCCTTTCTGACCTCCCAATCTAAAATAAACATTCAGTAATTCTCCATCACATTGCCTGGTTTATTTTTTTCAGAGAATTCATCATCACCTGAAATTATCTTTTTTTAAAAAAGTTTGGTTTACATGTTAACCATTTGCAGCACCACCTTCACACACACATACACAGACACACATGAGAACCTAAGTTCCATGTCTGCTTATTCACCACCGTATAATACAGAACCTAGCGCATAGTGGTTCCTTTATGAATAAATCCAATTTGCACTATGAGAAGGGATCAACATTGACTTTTGTTGGTTTTGTGGGTGCTTGCCAATAATGAGGAGATCCAATGCCAAGAGAACTTACCAACACAAGTACAGTGACATAGAGCCAGAACTGAGGGAGAGAGCCCCTCTGAAGGCAAACTTGGCAGTGACTGGAAGGCAACCAAGGGAGAAACATCGGGAGCAGTAGAGAAACATTGGCTCTTCCACTTGTACTTCAAGGAGATTCCTAATAGATGTGTAAGCCTTGCACTATTCTCATTAGACTTTCAAGCCATTTGAAATATAACAAGGAGTTGTGCTTATTCTTAATGGTGCTGTGAGGTTTAAAATGGATTAAAGAGTATAATACTCTTAATACCTTATTACAGAATAAATAGTGGCCCCAACTCCTTGAATCCCCACCCCCGAACATCTTCAGCATCTTTTTCTCTCCTCATTATTCCCATCAGCATTCAGACCGCTCATAGTTCCTGTCTTTTAAATAAACTCTTTGTTCTGCATCTATCCCTGCTTCTCGGCTCCCCTTTACAACCAAGCTTCCAAAAAGAAGCACCCTTCTCCTCTCCCGTCCTAACTGGTCTAACACAAGTAAGTTATGAAAACTGCCTTGCTAAAGACACCAGTGACTGTCCTAACATCAAAAACAAGGAGCACACTCACACTTCTTTTCTCCTGGGTTTTTTTTTTTTTTGACACCAAACTCACCAAATTCCTTTCCTACTGGTTTGACCACTCCTTCTCACTTTTTATTGCTACCTTTTCCTCTTCTACCTGATTTTTAAGTGTTGAAATTCCTTCATCCTCTGACCTTCTTCTTTATCTTCATTCTTTAGCAATGCTCATACATTTTTATGCTTTAAATCTACCTATATGACAATGAGCAAATTAATAGCCTCCAAATTTATATCACAGCTCTGGATCTGTACATCCAAATGTCAACTTGACATGTCCACTTGGATATCCTTCAGAAATCTCAAACTTAACATGACCAAAACAGAACTCTTGCTCTCTCCTCACCCCAGCCCAAACCAACATGGTCTTCTTTCAGTCTTCATCTTGGCAAATGACACCTCCGCCCACCCAGAAAATAGCAAGTCTCTTGCCAGCTGCCGTGACCAACCCATTACTAAGCCCTGCCAATCATTTCAACAAATTAAATTAGACTATCTCTTTCTCTTCATCTCTACTTCCTCCATCATCTCCCATCTGAAATGTTTCTTCTTTCAGTTTTGTGCAACTCTAATTCATTTCTTCATATTCCCATCATATCTTAGAATGACAACATAAAAATTAGATTTCATCATATTACTGCCCACCAGATAGAATAAAACTTGTCTTGCTATGGTCCATTCAAATAATCTAGCCTCTTCCTCCTTCTAAAGCTTATCTTGTCTGTTTCTTATTCCTTGTCATGCACCAAGTACATGGTCTTCCACCCTTCACATTTGCCAAGACTTTTTCCTTCTGAATCTTTGCACAACCTATTTCTTCTAGATGGAAAGTTTTCTCAATCTGTTTCACCTGCCTGCTTCAAGGAACTCTGCAGGTTTCCATTAAAATATTTCCCCAATTCACCAATCTAAGTTAGACCTCCCCATTTTTTCCCGAACTCTGTCCTTTTCTTTCAAACCAGTTAACACAATTTGCAATTGTTTACATATACATATAACTATCTATAGTATCTACCTATAATTAATATACTTTAATATGTACAATGTTATATAATTGTATATAAACATGTAATTATATATCTGATATATAATTTTATACATATAAAGTATATATATATATGCAGGGTCCAGCAGAAGTAAGGTCTGCTTGAGTGTGGTTGTTAGGGTAATGATATAGGTGTAATAATTTATAATTGCAATTTGAACATTTCACCTAAAATGTCATACGGTGAGCTTGAATGTGATATTGTTATATTACATAATTGCATGCTTATGATTTTGTAATAAAAGATTTTGTAATTAAAAGAGGCATTAATTGTGCCAGTCCCTGTATGTCTGTAATTACTATCTGTCCATGTGATTGTCTCCCCAACTATGCTTTCCTTGCTATTGTATATTCAGCACCTAGCACAATGTATGCATAAAATAAATATTTATTTCTAGAAATATTATTACTTTGTAGTGATAAATAAATTTTAATGTCATATAGACTTAAATACCCATTCTGAAACCCTTGGAGTCAGAAGTGTTCAGGAATTCAGGAACGTTCTGACGTTTGGACTGATGGGGTACACATACCACACATTATGGAACACTTGTGGCAGGATTTGGGATGGTATCTGTAACCAAACACTAATGTTGTATTTCCACAATCAAATGTACAAATGTTTATAATAACTAGTACCACTTAAAACTATGAAAAGCCTCATATCAAATCAGGTCCAATTATCACCCATAAAACTGTGAAAACAAAGACTGAATTTTCAGAGGAGTTTGGATTTGGGAATTGCCCATAGAGGACTGAGTTACTGCTTCATCCCTGCTGTGATATCTGGCATTCATAAGAAGTGCCCACAGAAGAGTTCACTTTCCACATGTGAAAATGCACTTGATATTCACTCAGTCTGACCCAAAATAAATTCAAACCACTCACAAGAAAACAACTACTGAATGAACTACAGTTACACAGCCTTCCCACCATGAAAGTCTCTCACTGAAATGACCACCTCCTACAAACGGTTCAAACTCTCCATTCTGCAATAGATTAGGGAGGACAAAAATAATAAGGAATCAGCCCAAAGCCAGAGTTACTGATTTAACAATCCATGTCCTGCCGCACCCATCCCCTTCCCTGTTTCCACTCACGGTATGTGGTCCTTTGCTGCTAACAAGTCTCCTGAAACTTCCAGGTGTGTCTGTGCTTGCATTACAAATGTTCTCACCTTTAAATTCAGTACAGTGCTGCCAGATTTCAATTATTCTGTAATAATATAAATTTGTAATAATTGTCTTATTTTAAATAATTTTATCTATAAAAGAATTAACACTTCGTGAAAAATTTCTCTCAAAACTTAGTAATGCATTCATAATAAAAGGAACTAATCAAAAGGAAATTTTCAAGATGCCTTATATTTCATCAAAAATACATCTGTGTCTACCTGCTTGGAGTCACGTCTTCTCACCCATTTTTTACCACCATCCTGGGTGTGTGGGGGTGTGGGGGTGGTGCTTCTAAAATAAATATCATGCAAGTTTTGGGATGAGAACCAGAATTTTAAAACTCTTGATAAATTATTATGACTTGTCCTTAAAAATGAAAAAAAAATCATTCTCACTTTGGTATTATTGGCATGAAACTTATAGTGTTATTTGGCATGAAACATAAAGGTATTTATGATAGTTATTACATCAGGAAATAAACAGAAAAATAAACAACTTTTGGGGGTATTTTTAGATCACTTTAAGCATCATAAAAAAGTAAAAAGAAATGTAAGATTTGGTCAAATATTCATAAGGAAGCAAGAAGCATAACAACAATAAGTAGGGTTCACTTTAGAAATTACAAAGTATTTATAAGTATGTTTAACTTTATGTCCAAATGTTTAATTTTAAACATGTTCAATAATAAGAAAACATGGTAAAAATATATCTTTAATGGAAACCTTTATGTATACAATCTCCCAAAAGGCAATTTTCCAAGGTGATAACATTATTTTCTTAATTTATCTTCCATATTTGCAATTATAAAACAAATGCTGGATGAAAGTCTATCTTATCTGAATTCAGAGCCACAGAATTTTGGAGAAATGAAAATTATCTTCCCTCTTAAATTAGAAAAATGCATAAACATAAAGATGAAGTTGAAGTCATTTAAACTTTTTCTCTTAATTTTTAAATTGTGATAAAATATACATAAAATTTGCCATTTGAACCATTTTTAAGTGCACAGTTCTGTGGCTTTAAGTACATCCACACTGTTATGCCACCGTCACCACTGTCACCACTATCCACCTCCAGAACTACTTTTTATCTTCCCAAACTGAAACTCTGTATCCATTAAACAGTAACTCCCATGCCCCTCCCCCACTTTCTGAACCCCTGGCAATCACCATTCTATCTTCTGTCTCTGTGACTTGGACTGTTAGGTACCCCATATAAGTGGAATCACACAATATTTGTGCTTTTCTGATTGGCTTAACTTCACTTAACACAATGTCTCAAGGTCCATCTACGTTGTTGTATGTGTCAGAATTCCATTCCTTTTTCAATCCAAATACTCGTCCATTGTATGTCTATACCACACATGTCCATCCATTTACCTGTCAATGATACTTTCCTGGATTGTTTCCATCTTTTGGTTATTGTGAACTATACTGCTTAAACTCTTTTAAAATGTTTTCTTATAAAACATTGGCTAGAAAAATTTCTCAGGTAAAACAGACAGCCTTTGCTGCAAAAGGGAATCCATTCAGTCAGTGAAGAAAGTCCATGTTGTTCAGTAATCCTGCAATCAGCTTCCCACAAGGGAAGTGTTTTTTCATTTGATGAAAAGCATACTGTCCTCTAAAACTCCTTCCCTTGCAACTTAGTTTTAGAATTCATGTAACATAGAGATTGCAATAAAACATCCTCCCATGGTTACTAAATGTGTGACAATGATTTGCCAATTCACCAAATTAGTAACAAGAGTGGAGAATAAAATCATTTTCTCCTATTTTTCAGGAAATTAAGTTTACATCAACTTTGTGGATACATGTAAACTTCAGAATCACAACAGTCCAAGTACGTCATAGGTTCTACGATACATTTAGGTCTACCTTAAACCCCACGTAATGAGGTTGCTTATTAACTTCACCTTAACATGGCCCCTTGTAATGAAGCTCTGAAGGACAGACTCCCAAATTTTTCTCATAAATGGTGTGATATGGAAGACACCTTAGAAAGAAGTAGTGTTTCCCCTTTATATTATATAGCCAGTAGCCATCAATCATTTTAGGAATAAAGAGGGAGTTGAATTAATTAGTAAAATCTTTGGTCTTACCTATGCCTTCCTTTTATGTCCAAAGGAAGATTCTAGCATAATTTGATGGGTTTCAAGGCAGCATACTAGAAAGCTATTTTATCTTTTCAGTCTTCAGAGTTTGAGAGCCATGAATTTGTTTCCTTGAAAGAATCCAAACCTTTCATCTCAAGAACTGCTATTAAAGTAAGTGTGTTTATCAAAGGCTGGATCTTGTTGAGAGTTTGACTGATTGAATGCTTCTTGGAGATGAGCTATTCATGTGGGAGAGTCATCGCATTGTTCAATAATACATGCAATTACCTGCTCCAAAGTCTAGTGCTGTTTCCTTAGATGAAAATTATACTGCCCTCCTCACACTCGCCTTTCTTCCCAGCCACTGTCTTAATGTTGCTTCTAAATGCAATTTCATCAGGAAGGCAAAGAGGAATACCTTTGAGGTTCATTCTGTAAAGAAATCATAATAAAAGACTACTGTTACTACTAAACTTGTGCCACTCAAAGGTGACACCTTATCATCAGTTTAAAAATACTGTCCTTAGTCTCCCAAACAATGTCACATAAAAAGCAAGCTAAAGGGAAAAAAATTAATTCACCTTGTTGTCTCCTAAAGGATTCAATGCTGGCAGCAAATACTGAACAAGCAGGTATTCCCTACTTTAAAGAAGCAAAACACTTCTCTTCACAATTTCAAATTTACAAATCAATAAATCAGAAAAATTATTATTTATATTGCAAAGGAATTCTTATTTTCTTCATATACAGGTTCGCTGAGCCTCATTCTGCCTTCAGAACCTTGTATAAATTCATTTCATTGCATTATAATTAGCAGGCAGAACATCAAAAGTAAAGGAGTTTTGGGCATAAAGTTCCCAGGCTTCCAGCCCTGTGATACAGGAGAGAGCATAAAAAAGAGTGTGGAAATAATTTCTGATGATAGACGATAGATAGATAGATAGATGATAGATAGATAGATAGATAGATGATAAATAGGTAGATTGTACATACATACACACTAAAAAGAGATTTTGAAGATATAATTAAGCAAGATTTTGAGATGAGGAGATTATTCTGTTTGATGTAGGTGGACCCAAAGTAATCACAGTGTCCTTATAAGTGAAGGAAGAGGGCGAGAATGTAGGAGTCAGAAAAGGAGATATGATGAAAGAAACGCAGAGATAACATGAGAAAGACTTAACTGGCCATTGTTGGCTTGAAAGGTGGAAGAGGCCACCCTTGAAGGAAATTTACGGGCAGCTTCTAGAAGTAGGGAAAGGCGAAGAGCAGCCTGCTTCCAGAGTTTCTACAGGGAACACAGCTCTGGTGACATCTTGATTTTAGCCCAGTGAGGCCCATTTCAGACCTCCAGAAATGCAAATAATAAAGTTACATTGTTTTAGGTCACTAAATTTGTGGCAGCAATAAGAACCTAATATGAGGTCACTAAGCCCTCAGAACTCCAGTTCAAATATTTGATAATCACACTATACTAATGACATTAAAAGAATTACTCCAAAACTTATACCTAGAGGAACTCAATGTAGAAGGAAAGAAGGAAGAAAGAAGGAAATATAACTTAGCAACTTCACAAAAACACTAGGGTTTCTAAAATATCAAAGCTTGTAGGATTTTGTAGAAATGGGCTATTAATAGGAGAAATGTCACAAAACCTAGTAAGTAATTTAATTTTTTAAACTTAAAAATAGTTTATTTTTCAAAGTATATTTTATTAATTATGCTATTGTAGTTGTCCCATTTTTTTCTCCCCTTTATCCCCCTCTGCTCTTCACCCCCATCCCTCCAGCATTCCCCTACCTTAGTTCATGTCCATGGGTTGTATATATAAATTCTTTGGCTTCTCCACTTCCAAAACTATTCTTAACCTCCCCCTGTCTATTTTGTACCTACCGTTTATGCTTCTTATTCCCTGTACCTTTTCTCCCACTCTCCTTACTCCCCCTCTCTGTTGATAACCCTCCATGTGATCTCCATTTCTGTGATTCTGTTCCTCTTCTAGTTGTTTGCTTTTGTTTTTGTTTTTAGGTCCAGTTATTGATAGTTGTGAGTCTGTTATCATTTTCCTGTTGATAGTTGTGATCTGAATAGAACTTGCTACATGCCCCCAAAGACATCTCAGTCCACTGTTGCAATGCTTAGGTATATCAAGTAAGACTATTTATCTGTACACTTTTTTTTATCTCATTCCTGTTGAAACTTTAAAAAAAAACTATTTTTAAAACAGTTTTTAAAACAGTTTTTTAAAAATGACTGAGATATCTTTGGGGGCATGTATTAAGTTTTATTCATTTTCTATACTCATGCCATAACATATTACCTAACACAAAGTAGGCACTTAATGCCAACTGCTTAGTTGTTGCATGAATAAAAGTAGGCTCCAAAGAGATGGCAATGCAAAAGAAAAGGTGGTACATTCATTCACTCAACAAATATTTATTGAGTGCCAATTTTGTTCCACATGATAGAGCAATAGTAAAAGTATAGTCCTTGCTGTCACGAAGCTTCAAAATTTCTTCAGCCCTCACTCTACAACATTTAAGCATCATTGATATCAGTATCCTAGGAAGATACAGCTATAATTTCACAAATTATTATTTTACTGTGTCCAGTCTTTATGTTTTCAAGAATCTGAATTATTTGAGGCCTGAATTTATTTATTTCCTAACTTATGCCAATGGAGCTAAGTTATCTTAAATAGGAATTGAAGAACACAGTAGAAGGAATCAAAATCAGGCTAGATGAAGCAGAGGATCAAACTAGTAAGCTGGAGGACAAGGTAGAACAAAACTCCCAGAAAGAGCAAGAAAATGAAAAAAAGATTCAAAAAGAATTAAGAGGGATTAAGGGAACTTCAGGACAACATGAAACATAATAATATCCATAAAATAGGGATACCAGAAGAAAAGGAGGAGCAAGGGATAGAAAACCTGTTTGAAAAAGTAACGATAGAAAACTTCCCTAATTTGATGAGAGAAAAAGTTACAAAAGTCCAGGAAACACACAGTCCCAATTAAGAGGAATCCAAAGAGGCCTACTCTAAGACACATCATAATTAAAATGGCAAAATTCCAAGAGAAAGAGAGAATCTTAAAGGCAGCAAAGGAGAAACAGGAAGATACCAGAGGGGAGCAGGGAGAGGGGTTATGGTGGAAGTGGGAAGAAGGGGAAGGGTCATCAAAGAGCAAGTATAAAGGACCCATGGACAAATCCAAAGGCGGGGGAAGGATTTAGGGTGGGGGTGGGTGGGGTGGGAGAAAGTGGTGGTGGGAAAATAGAGACAGCTATACTTGAACAACAATGAAAAAAAAAAAGAAAGAAAAATAAAGAAAATCAAGATTGACAAGCAAAAAAAAAAAAGCTTCCCGTTCTACCAAGCAATTAAGTCTCTAAGGGAGCCTCTGCCTCCAGCTCCAGAACTTCTATCACTTTGCTGAGACAAGCTGAGAAAATCCAGGCAACCCAGTGAGAGTGGGCGTCCCAAGCACAAAGAGAAAATGGAAAGTACTCCAAATTAATGAAAGAAATGTAATTGGATTTTCTTAACATCGTGGATAGGAATAACTGAACTGAAGAACATGTTCTTTTTTTTTTATTAAAGATTTTTATTTATTTATTTTTAGAGAGGGGAAGGGAGGGAGAAGGAGAGAGAGAGAAACATTAATGTGTGGTTGCCTCTCATGTGGTCCCCACGGGGGACCTGGCCTGCAACCCAGGCATGTGCCCTGACTGGGAATCGAACCTGCATTGCTTTGGTTTGCAGCCCGCGCTCAATCCACTGAGCTACACCAGCCAGGGCTGAAGAACATGTTCTTGTCATCCCAGGTCAGCCAGCGATGGTGTTTTCACCAGGTGCCCAGTGTAGGGAGTGGTGCTGTGGGGTGTGTGGGGTGCACACGCGCAGAATATGAATGAATAGCTGATAAGCAGGACCGGAGCCAAATGTTTCTTCCCAGAGACAAACGTGTCTTCTGGTTTAAGAAATTAGTGTACCCAGAGCGAATCCTAGAGACAAGGAGGGCTCTCATCCATTTCCACCTTGAGTGATAATAGAGGCAAGCGGAGTTAAGCTTTTGGTTAACAGTTTGGTCATGCTCTCTTTAGTTTACCAAGCTTGGCCCTGGCAACACTCAGAGCCAACTCCCTCTCTGAGCCAGGAAGGCCAGATTTTCACTGCCTGTGGTAAATTTAAGCAAGGAACCCAGCAGAATGTTGCGACATTGTACAGATTTAGAAGAAAGGCAAATGGGGAACTTACTTGTATCTCGTGACTTTGAGTAGGTTATATTTTAAGAGCGCTGTTTTTTTTTTTTAAATTAGAAAATATCTTGGGTGCCAGCCTAAGGAAACTTTATGAAGTTGAAAAAATGATTTTGATTTTCATATTCCTCTTCTTGGCTTGCTCTCCTTGCTCAGCTCAGAGAGGCCCTTTCTGTATTCCTTCCTATGTCAAATCTGCTGCTAAGGGCCTCCCCTCATGGGAAGTACAGTCTCCACTAATTCTCAGAGGACTAGAAAATACTCAGCTCCCCAACTCTTCCCAACTGTCCCTCACTGTTAGCAGCCTAAACTGGTCCTCCTATGGAATTCCACCCTTTACCATGGAGTGTATAGAGATTTTTCCTTGGCCTCAAGAAATGCAACTTAGCACCCGTGATTCTCACCAACAAGGCTGTGTACCTAGTAGAAGTCTCATTGTAAGTTTGATAATGGCTACCTGCTTGTCTATGTGAATGTCACCATGCAGGAGTCAGACAAAAGCATCGCAGCATGCAGAGATCAAATCATGTAGTAGAAGATTCTCTCTATTGGCTTGCAAATAAACAAGATGATAGAAGAAAAATAAAACTTTATTGTCACATGCTGCTCTACTGTGTTTTTTCCCTGTGTATCAGATTCATTTTTGGAATTTCCAACAAACACTTCAAAGGTGTTTGCTTCTGTGTAATGATTTCATAAAGTTAATATTTCCCTGTTTACCAAGATGTTCTTTTCTCCTTGGAAAGCAGTCTAATAGAATTTCAGTGTATTATGAAGAGCTCCACCAAGGGTATAGTTTTAATCCCCTTTAGAAACTTCAGTGTGTATCTGTAACAGAATGACCAAATTTTTAAGTACATTACATACAGTTTGTTTCAAGAAGTGATACTGTTTTCAAAATGACACAAACTCTATAAATGCTCCTGCTACTTATGCTAATACAAGACATACAGTTAATAGAAAATTCATTTGGGGGAATCATTTACATAATATAACCAGTATCATCTTCCTTATAGCCATGTTTTGAAATGACACTTTTGTCCTGAGGCTGACTCACCAAGCCCTGGGAAGAGGTTCATTAGTGGAATAGGGCTGTTTAGGTGGGGGCTCTGTCAATATGTCTAAAGTGGCATATGTAGCAATCATTTTTATGACTACAAGCGCCAGGGAGGGTATTTTAAAATCACAACTTGGGAGAGATGAAAACACGGACTGTAATCATTGTGGTTGTTGCCCGTCATTTTAGATCTATTCTTCTGTTGGTTGCTACTAGCAACAAGAAAATCAAGCTGAAGAAATTTTAATCAAATAAATATTGCTCTTTACTTTGCTGATCATATACTCCATTGCACTGAGAAGTAGGTAGTAGAAATCAATAATCTAAGGTATGAATTCTTCGGATAAAACTTTAAAAATCTTAAAACAACAATCATCAATCATAAAGATTAGATTCTTGGAGCCCTGAAAAATAACCTCCATTGAGCTCGCGAGCATCTCTCTGCTCCACAGTGTATGGAACAATGAAATTGGCCTCTCTAGCTCTCATAAAGAGAGGTAGAGAGAAAATTAAATATCCAATATTTGAACCAGAAATTGATCTGAGCTCTACCATTGCTGAATGCAATCCTAAGGGCTTTAATCATTAGAACATAGTGAAAATAGAAGGTGCCTTGAGAAAAAAACTTATGTTAGTGCAAAAATGATATAACTAAAGCTGCTTTTTAAAAAAATATCGAGATTGTTTTATTTTGCAAGAGTTGTAATTGTATAAGCATTTATCCACAGGTATTATATATCTCATCAAAATCTTATTTCTTCTTTCAAAAATAGCCTTAAGGTTTCATTTCCCCCTCATACAACTGTGTTGTAATAGTAGGTAAAAGGGAGTAAAATAATCTGAGTAAACAGGATAATGCTTCTAATCCTGAACAAGGATTAGAAAGCATGGATTTACCTTGAGAAATAATTCCTGATTCCTTGTAGATTATATTATCTTTGTAACTTTAATATTACTTCTCTCTCTCTCTCTCTCTCTCTCTCTAACATGAGCTCTTTAAAAATCAAGTCCCCTCTTTTTGTGAGTAGCAAAATCAGATCATTTTCACTGATAAAACTTTGCCAAGTAGACTAATCTTGGTTATAGGTCCTTGCTTTTCATCACTTTGAATATTTCTTGCCAATCCCTTCTGACCTGCAAAGTTTCCGCTGAGAAATCAGCTGATAGTCTTATGGAAACTCCCTTGCAGGTAACTAACTGTTTTTCTCTTGCTGCTCTTAAGATATTCTCTTTGTCTTTAACCTTTGGCATTTTAATTTGATGTGTCTTGGTGTGGGTCTCTTTGGGTTCACTTTGTTTGGGACTCTCGGCCCTTCTTGGACTTGTATGTTTATTCCTTTCACCAGGTTAGGGATGTTTTTGTCATTATTTTTTTAAATAGATATTCCATTTTTTGCTGTCTCTCTTCTCCTTCCAGCAGCCCCGTGATATGAGTGTTGGAATGCTTAAAGTTGTCCCAGAGGCTCCTCACACTAGTCTCACTGTTTTTGGATACTTTTTTTTTTTTTATGTTCTAATTGGGTATTTTTTCTTCCTTATATTCCAAATTGCTGTTTTAATTTTTGGCTTCATCTACTCTACTGTTGATTCCCTGTTGATTCTACTGTGGAAGAATGTAAATTATTCTTCATTTGAGTTAGTGTATCCTTCATTTCTGACTGGTTCTTTTTTATGATTTCCATGTCCTTCTTTATGCTGTTGAAGTTCTCTCTATGTTCAATAACTCATCTAGTAGATTTTTTGGCTGTGTTTTGTTTGGCTCTTTTCTGGAGTTTTATTTTTTCTTCCTTTTAGGACACGTTTCTTTTTCTCCCCCTTTTGGCAGCCTCCCTATATTTGTTTCTATGTTTTTTTTTTGACTC
Source organism: Trachops cirrhosus (assembly GCA_028533065.1). Classification (NCBI taxonomy): domain Eukaryota; kingdom Metazoa; phylum Chordata; class Mammalia; order Chiroptera; family Phyllostomidae; genus Trachops; species Trachops cirrhosus. The sequence continues at coordinate 18,413,183 of CM052548.1, forward strand.
TGTGTCTTTGTAGAATGGCCTAATGTAATAGGTGTCCTATAGAGTCCAGTGGCACAGCCTCTCTGTTCACTCAAATTGGGCACTACAAGTACACCCCACTGTGTGGGCTCTGTACACCCTCCTGTTGTAGTTGAGCCTTGATTGCTGTTGGCATGTCAATGGGAGGTATTTACCCCAAGGCCATTGGCTGAAAGGATTGGCTGTGATCACTGTGGAGGATCAACTGTTCAGGCACCCACTTCACAGAGTAGTCCTGTGTCTGCCTCCTGAGTGTGTCGCTTTGTGGAGGTGGTTCAATGGTGCTTCAATGTAGTTGGAAGCCGTTCACTGGGTGCACTGGCTCTGGGGCCTCCCAGCAGGTTGAGGCCAAGATCATCCACTGCCTGTGTTTTGCCCAAGGCCACCCAGCATGAGCAATACAGCAATCTGCAGAGAACCGCTACTTGTGTTGTGCTTGGAGGTACCCAAGAGGCCAAACTGCAAATCAAGCCTGCCTGTCACTACTGCCAGGCTTGGGGACACTTAGTGAGGGGAATATATATATATACAGAAACTTAGAGAAGCTAAGTAATTTGCCTAAAGTCAGATGGCCAATGAGTGGCAAAGTTAAGGCTGGTTTTGTACTACCTCAAAGTCATTGCTCTTTCCACTCTGCTACTCTAGCTCTTTGGAAATGCAGAAAGCTACTGTCATATGAGCTTTAACTCCCCTGAACACTCCCTTCTTCCCCTCCATCATTTGGAAGCACATACTCACTGCTTAATGCTGAGTTAAATGATTTTTAACTTTAAGATCTGACCATTTTCCCCTTGTGTATTGTATACATTTATCTCTCCTATTACATCTAGTCTTATTATTAGCTGTCTCTGGGCACCCTGGGCGCACAATTATTATTTTCTTACTTTCTGCATCCTATTCATCCTTTATCTATCCTCCTAACACTGTGATATAACACTGTTCTTCTAACAATATATTGATTGTTTTTTTAATAAATCATTTTGCAATATTATGATAAGATCCACTAGAAGTAAAACTATTCCTTAGAATAGAACTTCCCCTGCCACAGACTGTAGAGATGTTAACAACATTACCCTCAGATTCATCTGACTAAAAAGTTATGAAGGAATTGCCTCTCAGAAAAAACCCTAACAACAGCATATCCTTTGCTAAGACAGTGCCTTGTTGTTATTAGATTGAATAGAAATTCACATCACTGGAGATAATTTAATCAGCTAAAGGAATTCTGGATTCTAGCAAAGAAGAGAATGTAAGATTTCTTCAGAGGCTATGAAACTGGCAGCAAAATATTTGATATTCACTTAGGAGATTCTCACTACCTGTAACTGGAAGGACAAATTACTAGTTGTGCAGCCTTCTAGATGTTTCTTAATTTCTCTGAGCCTCTGCGTTCTCTATAAAATATGAAAAAGGATATTTAATTTGTTCCATTGTTGTAATATTTAAAATTACATATTTAAAGTGACTGGCAAATAAAGTTTACATTGAACAAATAGAAACTGTTAATGTTACTAGTCTTACAAGTATTACCACTATTGTTTGTATTTGTAATATACATCTGTCAAATTTATTGGAAACAATTTAGGGCACACTAAGGCTGATTTGGTAACTACTCTTGGCAATATATTCTTTTTTGCAAGAATTCAAAAGTCTCTAAAGTGTTATTTTATTCTAGCTATTTCTAGGATTTATAATTCAACCAATGAGTAGGGGATTTCAAATCAAAAAAGATTCCCCAGGGCCCCATGTGAACAACAGAAAAATGAGTCACTTAACAAGCCCTGATTTTGTACCAGGTACTATGTAAATGCTTTACCTGCATTATCTAATTTAGTCCTTAAAACAACCATCTGATGTAAGGAGCGTTGCAAAAGAAGAAAACAAAGGTTTTGAGAGGTGAACAACTTGCCCAACCTCACGCAATGAAATACAAAACTGGAATCCAAAGTCACATCTCTGAAGCCCTGCCCTTCAAACACTACTCAGTACCATTTTCCAGATGATCCAAACCCTCTGTTCTCCAGTCCTGCTGACTCACTAGGAGGCCAGTCCAGGGTTTGCATCTTCTGAACCATGAAGCTAACAGTAAAACCAACATGAACCAAAAAAGAAAGAGTCTTCATATCAGAAAAGCACATTATTATAAAGGTGCTACAAATTAGTGTTCCTAACAAGGCAGGGGGCAACCAACACTGGCAGGCATTAGCAGTTCTAACACAAGGATTAGCTTTTCTTACAAACACTTAGCTATGTATTTTACTAACACCCAGAAAGGTACTCCTGAGTTGCCTTTGCCCCTGTTTGCCAATAGAGAGAGCAGAGCCTGCTTCTAGCCACACACATCGCCCACACAACAGGGTGAATTGCCCTCAGAGCTGGTGAAAGTGCAAGTCCTCTCCTTCATCATCAGCACTCTTTCCACTTTGTTGCTTCAGCGTAGTAAGTGAGAAACTTCCATATAAAGAAGATGAGGATTAAAAATAACAAGAGAATATTGAGATCCATCCATAGAGATCACATTTTTTAGTGCATTTGGGGACAGAAAATCAAGGTTCCAACCTGAGGACATGCAAACTAAATCAAAACATTCTCTTTCTCAAAAAATGTTTAAAATGGAAAACAATTCTATGGTCCTTGTTAAAAGCAAATACAAATATCACTCTCAAAAGGCATGCTATAGCACAGCAATCGTCAAAGCCAAAAAGGTTTTAATTAGCATTTCCTTTAATCAAGAAAGGAATTTTGGTTTTAATTCTTTGCATTTTGTAGTATGTATGTGCATATGTATCTAAATAAAATAAAAAGGAGTTTTAATACATCAGCTTTAATAAACTCATCTTGAGAAACTCTCACTATGATCATTTGCAATTAATTGGATCTCTCCAGAGAGCCACTAATTCCAAAAGAACTCCTGTTGCTTTTTGCCATGAATAAGGTTATTGTCCCTAAATTCCCACATAGCACAGAAAAGCTGTGTGTGTGTTGTGTGTGTGTGTGTGTGCGTGTGCATGTGAGAGAGAGGTGGAGAGAGAGAAAAAATAAATCTGGAAGGGAAAACATGATTTCATATTTTTTAGACTCTGGCTTTAGCTAATTTTTTTTCTAGTAGCTCACCTACCACAAAATAAGAATGACACAAGGCACAATAGAAAATGTACATAATGTTTCAATACTTAAAACATCCAGGTTTGGAGCTCAATATTTTTGGTTTCTAAAATTTGGTCTTATAAAAATTATTTATAGATTGAAGTATAAGGAGAGAAGGAACTAATTTACCTAATATACTCTCCTTGAGAACTGAAAAGACTGGTATGAATGTTTAATAAGGTATAAATAAATAGGATGCAATTATTTTGCATCTTTTCAAATGAAGTATACTAGTATTTCTTGATGAAGAAAGACAAAAGAACCCTTGCCTGCGTGGCTCAGTTTGTTGGAGCACTGTCCTGTAATCAAAGCGTTGCTAGTTTAATTCCTGGTTAGGGCACATACTTAGGTTGCTGGTTCAGTCCCTGGTCTGGGCATGCGCAGTCTCTGGTCTGGGCGCATACGGAAGGTAACCGATAGGTGCTTCTCTCTCGCATCAATGTTTCTCTCTGTCCCTTCCTCTCTCTCTCTTCCTCTCTAAAAAGCAACAAAAAAATGTCCTCGGGTGAGGATAAAAAAAAAAGAAGACCAAAGGACACTTGCCCTCCCATCCAAAATCAAGGGAAAAATGAGAGAAACCAGACCACCCACACAGTTGTGCATTCTGCGCACTGCTTAAACATGTCTGACCAAGAGGGCAAGTGGGTTGGAAGTTCTAAGCTCTATTTGCCTAGCTAAACTCCGCCAGTCTCTGGAGCAGGCTCTCCGCCATCTGGGCCAAGTCAGACAGCTCTCATCTGCCCAGTGGGCAACTTTTCCTAATTTATCCACCCAGAGAGAGTACTCTTTCTTGAATTGTAGAAGGCCCTATAAGCTGGGTATGGTCTGACGGAAAGATTGCATTCTTTATGATGTACTTTTTCTTCAAGTCTAAAATTGTTTGTGTTCAATTTCTTACATGCTTTATTTATTCAACAAGTATTTATTGATTTCCTTGGCTATGCCAGACACTGATACAACCAGGAACAAACCATAGGTACTGGCCACAGGAGCTTTTTGGTCTGGGGACATGGAGACAGCAACCAAAGATTACAATGTGCAGTTACTTGTAGTCTCTTGTGGGGTCATACTCCTGAAATTACAATGGCTGTCAAACTGAAGCTCAAAAAATTAAGATCTGGTAGGAAATAGATCTGGAAGGATCTCATTTCCACAATAAATCAGAATCCTCACGTTAAAAACCTTCCCCAACAGCAAATATTTCTCTTGGCTAATTTTATTCAATTATTCAGAAAACATTGCTGCATTTCCAGGATCTGAAAAAATGTTGAATTTCCTGCCAATTCCATAATTTATGGATTCTTAGTTCTAATACAAACTCTACCCTTTATTAGTATATGAGCTGAGGCAGGTTCTGTGCTTTAGTTTCTCACTTGTTAAATGTGATTATAATAATATACTTACCTTACAGAATTGTTATGAGGATAACATATAAATTTAACATATAAAATTCTGTAAGGTAAAATCATATATGAGGATAATCATATAAAGTGACTAGCACATGATAAATATTCTATATTTTCTGCATTTATTTTAAAGTTTGCAAATCTAATATTGCTGGCATGTTTGAATATAATGAGTGGTTTTGGTTTCGGAGTTGTGAAAAATATTTCCCCTTGGTTTATTTTCACAATTTTCAATAAAATTTGTATTTTCTCACCAGTCTGATAGTTGAGGACCAATTCTCTGAATCTGAAGAACAGAGAATAATGGTAAAAATATTGGTTCTAAAGTCATACAGTCCTGAGTTCAAACTAGCCTGTGCCACACCTCAATTCAAATGCATTTGATAACAGGATATCTTAGGATTAATGTGTATAAAAGACCATGTTTCCTTCTCTCCCTGAAAAGCTATTGCTAAACCCATAGTGTTTTGGTTGGTAGAGTTTTTGGTGTTTGAGGACTTTGTTTTTTGCCTTGTTTTGTTTTATTATTATAACCTATTGTGTGTGTGTGTGTCTTGACATTTACAAAACAATAATTTGTGTAATGATAAGTAATTGCTTTAAACTCTTTAAGTTGTTATTTCTTCACTCTTAAAGTTATTTTACTCATAAACCTATTTCTTAAAGTTGATGTGAGAAGTAAGTGAAATAATGGATACATAGTACCTGGCACAGCGCCTGGCATGTAGTGAATGATTCATACATGTTGGCCTTTAATAATTTGTATCCACATTTTGCATTGAGAGGATGAAATAGAAACAGATCCTCTTTCTCTGGAGCAAACCATAAAGCTGATCCCTGAAGGGTCTGTAGGAGGAAGAGTCATTATCATTGCCTTTTTCTTTTTTTAAGGAAAACACATTAGAAGTTTAGAGATCTCAAAATTTGGCATTTATAAGTGAGGGATTGCTGTAGTGTGAAGGTTGTTTTAATAAAATGAGTAGAATCCAAAGATGATCAGCCCCCTAGAGATTATCTATGGACATCATCCTTGGGGAAGCAACATAGACTGACCTGGAGGAGGAGCAGGTGTTAGCAAGGTAAGCACAGGGAAAAGAGATCTGCAAGCAAGAGGAACAGGACATGCCAAGTCCTGAAGGTGGGAAAGAATGGGGTATGTTGGAGACTAACCAATGCTATTCATAAAGCTTTACTGTATTTACAAAACACACTGAATATTTGACCGTAAGTAATGAATGCACTTCTTTCAAGATTAGGAGATCATTCCTAAATCCCCCTAAACTTTAGATTCTTAAAGAACTTAGAGATCAAATTAAAGCCTTTTTTTTGAGAAAAGGGGACCAAATGGAATGAATGAAATAGAGATGAATGAAAGGGAAGAGGGAGAGATAGAGAGAAAGTAGTGACATCATGAGCATCTATTATGTGTCAAATAAGTGGTATTAGGCACGTATAATAGATGAGACAAAGAGACATTAAATAACTCACTCAAAGTCATAGGTTTAATTAGAGAAGAGCCAGAATTCAAATTTAGATCTACGATCCTCCAAATCCTTGGATTATTTTCACTATTCTCTCTGGAATTTCTGTGAGTTCATCCATGTGTGAATTTATCTCCATAATGACATTGTAATTGTTTGTGTTTTATTTCTGCATTTGTTTATAAGCTTCTCGTGAGTCTTTTTCTATTTTCAAGAATGATTTCCTGGCAGATGGATGAATCTAACAAGAGATCAGATGATCAGATGCCTGGCTGGGTGGGTGGATGGATGGATGGATGGATGGACAGACAGACAGATGGACAAGGAAGCATTTTAGAGCTTACATGGGTGATTTTTTCTGAGGGTCCATACAATTACCTCTCAACATATTGTAATACTCTCAAATATATTTCTAAATCTAATTAATCATCTACATTTCAAAAAGTCAGTAAGAAGTCTACCATAAGTTTCAACTTACAAAATGTCAAATGGAGTGGTTCTGAATAAAGTAATAAGTGACCAGTTAAGGAAAAGAAACTCCTAGCAGACATAGGCCTTGGCCAACCTTCCTTTGTCCCCAAACCTGGTCTCTGAGCATATTTGGCACGCACATACTGAACAAGTCTGGTTAGAGTTATGCATGCCTGGCCTTTTAAATAATAGAGACAGACTAATTCTGAAAACAATATTTTTTGGTGGAAAAATAATTCTAGACTGATCCTTAATGGAAGAGAAGAGCTAATATTTTATCACATAAAGAATCTACATTTACAATCTTCATACTGAAATTCCAGTGATGCTATCAGATAACAAATTAAATGTAGAATAGGGGAAGAAAAGATATGGAACATATCTAACCACTGGTACATACAGAACAGATATTATGGACTAGCAGATTTCCTCAATGCATCAGAGCAGGTGCCAGTGTAAATGAACAGTCCAGTGCACTAGACAAGCATGATTACAGCCCTGCTTGTATGTCCTTGGAAATAAGGGGCAGATGTGTGTTAGAAGAGGAGCAGAGAGAACTTGATAAGAGAATAGAGGACCACAAAACTAGCAATAATGTGAGGATGTGTTTTTAGGTACAGGGTAGAGAGTAGTTTCTAGAATTTAACTACACAATGCATATCAATGTTGTAGCAAGGCACAAGGGTCACTTTAAAACATTAGCACAAATCGGATGCTTGCATATTTGGTATTGGATAGCCTGAGCATTAACTTAGACGTCCTGACAAAGGATGGGGGTTGTCCAGTGGTCTCTGGGTTAAATGAAACCTTACTTGATTCAGCTCTGGGGAAAGGAGAAAACCAATCCAACTTCAAAAATATATATCATATGCATTAGCAGGCCAGTTTCCTTTCTTCTTTCCTCTGTTCCTTTTCTGAGTTACCTAGAATCAGTTTCTGTTGCTTGCAATCAGAGAATAACTGTTATATAAATTTTTACTTTATATTTGGCACAATATCCCTATTAATTCTATGTGAGCTTGTTAGCTATTTGAACAACCCACTGTTTAGTCATTAGGTATTTCTTTAGATGCTCATGTAATTTGAGAGTGTAGTTCTAAAATATTTTGATGCAATATAATGGGCAAATGCTACTACAATAAGGTTTATGGGTGGGGCGGGGGGAGCTGCGGGGAGAAAATGGAGACAACTGTAGCTGAACAATAAGAAAAGAAAAACTAAAATAAAAAAATAAATTCACATCAACAAGTCAAAAAAAAAGATTGATCATTGTAAGTAACAGACTTTCCCCTCATCACTCTACATCGAAGAGGCCATTGCCAGTTATTGAGCAACCAGGTTTCAGTACGCTTTCTCCACAGACCCATCCCCTGGTTCGGCTGCATTTTCTCCCAGGAATGCTCTTGATAACATCTCTGCCTATAAAGGGCAAATTTATCCTTAAAGGAGTGACCTAAATATCAGCCCTACAAAGACTTCCCTATTTCATAAGATAGAAATAGTCGCTCTGCATCTGTGATTCCTGGCAACGTCAGCTCAGTTGGAACAGGGCCCCAGTGTGCCTTGAACTGCAGATAACTAAACTCTGCAAAAAATTCATCTTCGGTTGCCCAGGGCTACAATAAATAGTAAAAGTTGTATTTATGACTCATTGGCATTTATATGAATACATTAAAAATTTACTTTTAGTGTATAAATATAATACACTAAAAATTTCCTTTGACCTAAAAATTCATTTTTTCTTTCAATTTCAAGAGAAATTCAAACATTTTCATGGACCCTTCGGCACTGAACCCACCACGGCTAATGAGGAAGGTTTCCCTGTGTGCATGTCTTCTCACCCACACATTTTCGTCACTTACATAATCTACAGCTTAAAGGGGCTTTTCCTAAGAAGGTCAAGATTGGTTCCAGAATGTGGGGCTAGGACCAAAGTTGAGGTAAGGGTAAAATGATTCAGCTTCAAGGGGGTTCCCCTAAAAATCTTATATCTTTTTCTTAATTGAATGATTCAAACATATAATGATTTTTTAAAAGACTCTAAACCCATTTACAGTTTTCTAATTACAAGCTTTCTCCAAAGAAAACTTTTCCAGATAGAACTAGAGCTACTACAGGCATTAACAGTATTTTGTTTTGTTCAAGCAATATTTGAGTTAATCTGAAATAAAATACCTATTTTTACATGATGCTTTAGAATTTATAAAGTACTTTCACATACTCCTATATTAATCATTTAATCTGCACATCCAACCCAGAGGGTTGATAGCTCTTATTTTTCATTTTACAGGCAAGAAAAACAAGTCTCAGATGGGCTCAGTGACTTACCCAAGGTCACACAGCTGGTAGTGCAGAGTCTGGGATTCATGCCCAGTTCTTCTAGTTCCAGAACTTCATATTCTTTCCACTACGTCGCGCTGCCCATAGAAAAAAAGGGTCTATGTAAGCGTATGCACAGAAATGTTGAGCTCATTCTTCTAAATATACTGATGTACTTTTAGAGAACCTAATGGTATTTCTGGACAAGTCATTGTATTGTGGGTTTATTTCTAAATCATTTTAACAAAAAGATGGTTGACAAATTTTGTTTTTAATGGAAGTCCAAATAAACTGAACAATGTTTAGAATTTATGTGAAATTCTATAGATCATGAATTCTGGTCAAACTTATAATAAATATAATGGGAATGTATAAATAGGTATATATTTTTAACTTCAAGTTCCAAAGCTTTGTTCTTTAGTTTGTTAGATTTCCCTTTTATTCCTTTCTCTTCACAGTTTCTTGAGCCTCACCTTGAAGGGTAGATTCCTTCCAGACTCTCATCTGGTACACAAGCCACAACAAACTTGACTGTAAGAGTTATGTTTTATCGACTCCTTTGCTCCTAAAAGAAGTAATTTTCCCACAGAGAAAACAAATGGAAGGAGGGAAATGGCGCTGAGCAAGTCTTAGCTTGCAAAAGAAAATTCTGCAAAGCATGGAGACTAAATCACGTTTTACAGCTTAGATATTCACTCTTTATAAGAAAGTTGGGCAAAACAAAGAATGACATTTCAGAAGTTTCAGAAGGATATGTGATACAATGCCATAAAATACATAAATTAACTCTTGCAAGTATAAAGTCAATATTAGTTTTCTCAGTTCTAGAAATCTGTCTGACCAAAAATTGTACTAAGCTAAGTTTGCCAAGTCAGGCAGTGAGTAACTACAAATGTGAGCATGTCACCTCAGCTCAGCTTCACTGCTACTACCCACAAAAGAAGGGTCAGGAAATAGTTGTAAGATTTTTCTGGTATGTATTTCTGAAGTTTTTAAATATTTGTGCATTGTTTTACTCAGAAATAATCAAATCAAGCTGATTTTACAATGATTTTACATATCTTAGCATGCTTTGATTTTACATATGTTTTTTATTTAAATGTTTTACTGTTTATGCTATTACAGTCATCCCAATTTTTCCCCTTGTGCCCCACCCAGCCTGCCCCCCACCCCCACAGTCAATCCCCACACCATTGTCCAGGTACATGAGTCATTCGTGTATGTTCTTTGACTTTTACATCTTTCCATATGTTATTCTCATTCGCCATAAGAATACAAATAATTATATGTACATTTTTAAAATATGCAACCTAATTTCCTTTTACATTCTATTTTCCTCCACCTTTTGGTCTCTGGATCACAAAACAAAAGGCATATTTTAGGTGCAGCCTCATGAAGCTAGCACTGCACAGGCTGCTCTATCTACAGCAGACGTCCTCACCAGAAAGTCAGCAATTCAACCAAATGCCGCATTACACCCCGGCTGGATACAGAAATGAAGTCCCTGAAGCAATGTTTGCGCAGTGTGTGCTGCCTGTACTCAGGTGATTTTTTGCCATAGAAGTGAACTTCATTTGAAAATCTAAGTAAAATATTTGCTCCCCCACATTGAACTGATTGGTATAGGAAATGATCCCAAGAGTTTGAAAAGACATGATTGGAACTAAGAGGAAATACTCAATACAGATGGGGATGTTTCACAGAGCAGATGGGCAGTTTTGGGGTACTTTTATTTTTTTAATTTTTATTGAATTTGTTAGGGTGACATTGGTTAATAAAATTACATAGGTTTCAAGTATACAATTCTATAATATGTCACTTATATATTGAATTGTGTGTTGACCACCCGAAGTCAAGTCTTCATCCATCATCATTTTATCCCTTTACAGTCTTCTACCTGCCCCATCCCCCTTTCCTTATGGAAACTCTGCTACGGGTTCAGGTGTATGTCAAGCACTAGGGCTATGATGCTGAAGAAGACATAATCCTAAACCTCAAAGAACTCAAAGGGACTATCATTATCATATCTCAAAAATCTAGCTTACTGGTTGTTGGCACATAATAGGTACTCAATAAATCTGCTGAATCAGCAGAAGATCTGCTACCACTGCAAAAGCTGCTACAAACATAAACATACCTGGGAGTTCTAAGCCAGAGGGCAGAGTAATAAAAGAAAGTATGAATGGAATGAAGGGAGTGATAATAGGCGTGGCTGGTATTAACCAACATGGGAGAGAAATGTGGTGTGGAAAAATATTCTTGAAGGGAAATAATATGTAAGTGAATCCTATCAGAAAGGAATAAAAGAAGCTAATGAAGACACTAGAAAGCCAAAAAATAAGCAATGAAAAATTTGCTCTAGAAAAACCAAAATTTACTTTGGTAGCTGAAAATTTAACTTCATTGATAAATACAAGGTATCATGCCAGCTTAAACAAAGTATAAAAACCAAAATTTACTTTGGAAACTGAAATTTTAATTTCATTGATTGTGTCAACTTAAACAAAGTATAAAATTTAAAATAATTTGGAGATTTCAGTCATGACTTGCTATTAATAAAATCATCAATGATTTAAAATTTCCATTTTTTTAACCACTTGAATTTCTATGCTAATAATGATAGATTATTTTTTAAAATTTTTATTGTTGTTCAAGTACAGTAATGTCCATTTTCACCCCACAACCTCCCCACCTCACCCATCCTACCTCCCAACCCTGGAACCTACCCCCTTTGGCTTTGTTCATGTGTCCTTTATATATGCTCCTTGATGGTCCTCTCCCTATTTTCCCCTATTGTCCCTCTCCCTCCTCCTTTCTGGTTACTGTCAGTTGGTTCTTTATTTCAGTGTCTCTGGATATATTTTGCTTGCTTGTTTGTTTTGTTGATTAGGTTTCACATAGAGGTGAGATCATATGGTATTTGTCTCTCACCACCTGGCTTATTTCACTTAGCATGAGCTCTCCAGTTTCATCCATACTGTTGCGAAGGGTAGGAGCTCCTTCTTTTGGTTGCATAGTATTCCATGGTATAAATGTACACAATTTTTTGATCCACTCATTTATTTGTGGGCACTTAGGTTGCTTCCAGCACTTGGCTATTGTAAATTGTGCTGCTATGAACATTGGGGTGCATGGGTTCTTTTGAATTGGTGTTTCAGGATTCTTAGTATAATAATGATAGATTATTAAACATTGGTCCTCTATAGTTTTCCTTAAATAATTTTTAAAATTTATTTTAAAACGTAGGGAAGGAATGTTGTGCTATTCACATAGGGATGAAAACTCAAAATAAAATTAATAAAGAGCACACTTTAGGAAAAACTAGCACTGACAAAATTTATGACTATCCCAGAAAAATTTTAGTTTAATTTTTATTTTACTTTAAATAAAATTAAAGAAAGCAATAAGTGGAAATGATTTGCACAAGTCTACTGAAAATGTTTTCATCTTCATAATGAACTTTTCATCTATTTAAATTAATAGGATTGGAATCAGAAATACAAGGAAGTCGTCAGCTTGACCGAATTGTTGAAATCTGCCAAGGTTCAGAGAGCAATTGGCAAGTCAGACAAAGTGGAAAATGCAAGAATTTGATACTTCAGATCTCAGTGACACTGGCTGTGGGAGATATTTGAATTGGAAAGCATGAAAAATCTTAAAAGGATAATTTCCATGTAGCCTTTCTGAGGGATAGGCCTTTTTGACATATAAATTAATATAAGATTCTGACAGATTTCTTCATTCTTATGGCTAAAATGTAGCAAACTCTCAAAGAATTCTCTGCTGCTAAGACAGCTCTTGGTTTGTTACTACCAATGGAGACTTTTCTACTCTAAAAATCCAACAATATTGAAGTCCTTTAAAAACGTCCTTACTTCCCAGTAAAATATGTTTATGCTTTCTTTACACAAAAAAAGTCATACAGACATATAGATGTGTACCCAAAGATCTGCATGATATTAAATGCATTCATTTTATTTTAAACTTTTTTCATTAACCAGAAAAATTCTGAATTGCAAAAGACAAATTGTTTAGAGGTGATATTGTTTAGAGGTGGATGTTTACATTTTATTTGACATTATATAGTTTAATCTTTCAACTGCTTAGCCACTTAGACATTAGCCAGGCGAGACTAAGCATCTCAAGTATTTCATAGAATAACATATTAAATTTTTAGATTATTAGCTTTAAATCTATACCTACTCTATTCTTATGAAAGCTGATGACAAACTAAAATACATATGCCAGTAGCATAGTATTGCAGCCAAAATTTTTAGAAAATCAGGCCAAATTTGATTCTATTCAAGAACAGATTTTCATTTTCAAAAGATACAATGGCAACTATCAAAATTAGTAAAAATTATATACATATAGGCACACTTATAATGTGTGGACTCCAGTGTACCCCAGGGCTACAATAACAAGTTTTACTCTATTAAAAAAAAAAATAGCCCTGGCTGGTATAGTTCAGTGGACTGAGCGGTGGCCTACAAACCAAAGGGTCACTGGTTCGATTTCCAGCCAGGGCACATGCCTGGGTTGCAGGCCAGGTCCCCAGTAGGGGATGTGCAAGAGACAACCATACATTGATGTTTCTCTCTCCTTCCCTTCCCCTTTCTCTAAAAATAATGAAGAAAATCTTTTTTTTAAATCTAAATAAATAAATAAAAAAAATTTGGACCCATCAATTCATTTTGGAAATAAAAGGAATAGTTCCATTAGAAACGGGAGATGTGCCTGGATCAAGGACCCTCCCCTCAGAAGCAAAGCAAGTATTTTCTACCATACTGGGAAGAGAACACTGAGAAGGTGCCAGTGTTCTGAAGATAAAAAGGGAAGTTTAACCAAGAGCAAGTGATCTGCAGAGGGTCAAGAAAGGCAAGATGTTGCAGTTACAGAAAGCATTGAGGTTCAGTATACCTAAAAAGAGGTGAAAGGATAGGGCATGGATAGGTTTGGATTCAGAAAAACATGCTTTGCTTCGAATTTAATTAAAATAGAGGACAGTTACTTCTTTTCTGCAAGTGTCTTCTCAGTACCTTAATGAAAGGCCTAGCTATCAATTTGCATCTCTTCCTGTAAGTGTATGACAACATCTCCTTGACTACAGGAAGTTTACTGCTCCGAAGCACACTGTTATGCTGTATCTAAGAAAAACCTACGCCATCAATGAACATAATTATGTGATACAGCCATGGAGTTTTTTGTTAAAACCCAATAGACTCTAACTGGAAAACTGTCATTTCAAATGAATCAACATTCTTAGAAAACTTCCAGTAACTCCTACTAAAAATTGTACACTATCAGAATAAATTCATATGTTGCTAGCAAATAAACACTCTTTAGACAATTAAATTTAATTAACTTATAATCAAAACAGTCCTATGTTAGAAAAAAAACAGCATTTTAACTGTCATTCCTAAGCATCCTCCCATTCTCCCATCTTATTTCTTTGCATGAAAATATTCATTTCGCCCCACTAGTATTATTTGGGATTTGAGGACTAAATTATCTTTTAAATCCTCTAGTAGGAGTTATCTAAAATGATAGATAATAGTGAGAAATGTATAAGGTACAGACTTAGCAAACATTTAGGCAAATAAATGAATAAAAGTGAAATCTTATTCATTTCCTATGCCTGGAAATTCAAATGAGCTCACAGTCATCTTTCCTTCAGACCCTCTACATGGTATTTCATGGTATCATGTATTATTGCCTTCTAAAGGGGGAGTTATCGTGTGCGCACATCTGCCTTCCTTACCAGGGACTCTCTCTGGTCCATGCTCACAAGCTACGTCTGCAGCACTAGAATGACGATGGGCCAAATTAAGTTGATTAAATTACCTGCTCCAGTGAGTTCCCACCAATTTGAGCATTTTCACTTTTATTGATAAGACAATAAAAGGATTTTTGTGAACATTGTCTGCTTTCATGACAGGATTACATCTTGGCTCAAGTTGAGTAGACCTTACTTTGTGGTGGGCTTTTCTTTAAAAAGAGGATATAAAAAGGGCAAATGGTGATGGAAGGAGACTTGACTTGGGGTGGTGAACCCACAATACAATACACAATTCATATAATATAGAGCTGTATACCTGAAAACAATATAATTTTATTAACCAATGTAGCCCTCAATAAATTCAATTAAAAATATATTACTTAGGACCCTAAGGAACACAGCATGTTACACTTACCTGACATGTAAAATATGTCATCCCTTTTCTATTGAAATAGGTTCTCTTATGAGAACAATATTCAAAACACTGTACTGTGGGGGGTTTTGTTTCTGTTTGATTTCTTGCTTCTTTTTGTCTCAACTAAGATGTGCTAATATCTGTAAGCCTTGACAAAGTTCATTGCAGCAAATTTGTTTACTTCCAAAGGGCAGATTTAGCAGAAAAAAATTTTTTTAGCGCCTGGAACGGAACTCAGGAAGTGCACCAAAAGACCTCTTTACTCTGAGTTCTTCCCATGAAGGAACGCAAGTGTGTCCTATCACTTGATTCACCACGTCAGCAGGATCGCCTAATTTTGTCTCTGCACGCTCTGGGAAGGATAACTCCGTTTTGCTGTAATCATACCTGGCAGGGAGTTCCTTGTTAGCCCAGTGATTTATAAGTGAATTCTATTTGCAATATCTGGAGTATGTCATTCAATCTTCTTTGAACTGTCCCCAAGCAATTTACCTGCATCTCTTTTATGACCCCTAGTATGTGTTATGGGCTGAATTACATTCCCTCAAAATATCTGTGTTGAAGTCCAGACTCTCAATACCTCAGAATGTGGCTGTATCTGGTGATAGGGTCATTAAAGAGGCAATTAGGGTAAAATGAAGTCATTAGGGCAGGCCTTGACTCAATAAGGACCTGTGTCCTTATCAGAAAAGAAGATTAAGGCCTAGACGTACACGGAAAGGAAGGCCTGTGAAGACACAGGAAGAAGGTGATCCTCTGCAAGCCAAAGACAGATGTCTCAGAAAAGCCAATTCTGTCAGCGCCTGGATCGCAGACTTCTAGCCTCCAGAACTGTGAGAAAATAATATCTGTTATTTAAGCCACCCAGTCTATGACACTTTGAATGGCAGCCTCAGCAAACAATACAGTGTGCCACCTTGGGCAATAGTTATTTATATATACATACAACCTCCTAGGGGTAAAACCTATGATTCCACGGAGTCAAACTCCATGCTCTAAACATTTGTGTCCTCTGCGACACACTCCTGTGCGGACAGCACATATTTAATAAATATAAACTGACTGATTAAATTTATTAATTTTAAATATGGAAATGTTGCCAGATTTATGTACAAAAATATTTTGAAACAAGCTTAGGAATACATATTTAAAAAGACATTTGACCACTTGGCCATAAAAGAGAAGAAAATTTTACCTTTTACAACAGTATGGATGGACCTGGAGAACATTATGCTAAATGAAAGCCAGTCAGAGAAAGACAAATACCTTATGATATCACTCATATGTGGAATCTAATGAACAAACTGAACTAACAAGAAAATAGAGAAAGACTCACAGATGGAGAACAGATGACAGCTAGTGGAGTGAGGGAGGTTAGGGGGTGGAGGGATTGAGCAAAAAGGAAAAAGGACTCATGGACATGAAAAAGGGGTGATTGCTGGTGGGAGAGGGTATAAGGGGACTAAATGGTAATGGATAAAATATAATAAAGATTAAATCACAAAATAAAATAAAAATAAATAAGACATTTGATATTTAGACACAGTATTAAAGAAAAGGATTTAAAGATATTATTATTTTGCAGTGAATAATCCTATTATGATATGATCTTGAAAGGGATATAATATATAATATGATAATTAATTTCCTATTGCTGCTGTAACAGTTTATCAAATTAGTGGCTTAAAAATACATAATTATTTTTTTACAGTTCTGAAAGTCAGAATATAAAATCAAGGTGTTGTCAGGACGAGATCCTTCTGAAGGCTTCAGGAGAGAAGCTCTTTCCTTCCCTTTTCCAGCTTCTGGAAGCCACCAGCATTCCTTGGCTTCCGGCTCCTTTCTCCATCTGCAAAGGGCATATGATCACCTCAACTTCCAATCCTGTCATCTTGTGTCCTTTTTCTGACTTTAATCCTCCTGTCTGCCTCTTATAAAAGTTCTGGTGATTACTAACCTTCCCATCTCAAATCTTTGACTTAATCACATCTGCTACGCCTCTTTTGCCATATAAGGTAACATATTCACATGTCCCAGGAATTAGGACATGTGCATCTTTGGGGGACCACTAGTCAGCCTGTCACAAACTTGGTCAGGTTCTGGGACTACTGATGCTGTGATAGAGATGCATAAAGAGGCTCAGGCAGCCTTGGCATCTACACAGAAAAAGAAGTGGAGAAAGGCACCTGCTAAACGTTGAGCACTGGTAAAAGCAGCTGGGCAGGCTGAGGGCCAGTGTTTCAAAAGCTCAGGAATAGTGTCAACATATGGAAATAAAGGTTACTCCCAGTTGTCATCAAGTCCTCCAACATCACATATTAAATTTCAATTTATTTGATAGGATGAAGATGTGGAAGGTATGTATCTGCAAATTTGAAAATTAATTTCAATCAGACCATGACTTCTGGCAATCATTTCTGGTCCATGGCCTAGAAAGTATTTAGGTGAATACAAAATAAAACACACATGAGTAAAGCCAAAGCAATTTTGGTTTTGGAAATAAATGATGAATTGGGATTTTTTTGTTTTGTTTTGCAAAATTTTCCCAATCCATTCTCTACCTAATTAGGCCCAATTGAAGTATGCATACTTTAAGAATCTCTGATCTTTTTACCAGTATCTATTTACCAACTATAGAGCTTTAAATTTTTTATTAAGTATAAAACTAATATATTTATGACTTAGAGAATATTAAACCTACTAAAAATTATGTGAGGTTTTACACACACACACACACACACACACGTGCACACTTTTGTTGTGCCTTAAAGAAACATTCAAATCATACAAAGGCATCTGAATAGTTTTGAAACTCTTAAAATATAATAGTCACTTTTTAAAAACAGTCACTATAGTTTATATGTATATGACTAAAGAGACAAATTCAATATTATATCACTGGGTAGAGTAGCAAATAGGAGTCCTTTTCCCAGTTTTAACTTTTTAGTAGCTGGATAACCATATGCAAGTGACATAAATTCTTTAAACCTGTTTCCTCCTCTGAAAAAATGCAGAGAATTAATTAGGAAATTTCATAAATTGCTTCCAACTCTCGGATTCTATCACCTTAAGTCTGTCTGCCCTCATTACTCACAGTGTATAACCCCATTATAGTGAATTTAATAGAAGCTATACAATTTTTGGTCAAAATAAAATGTTAGAGAAGAATTCAATATTAGAATCCACATATTGTTTTTCATAGGCCCAAAGATGAAACACCAAAAGACAGATTTTAAGGGAAAAGAAAGCCTTGGAACCCATTATTAAAAGGGAAGGGACAACAGTTCCCTCTCTTTCAATCCATCTTCACACAAGCTTCTGAATGCCACGTGTGTCATGGATACTCTGGGAATTTGTGTATTTTCCCAGTAGGAGTTGAAATTCAAGGGGAGGGAATTTCAGGGGAGAAGGGAAGGGTTTACAGGAACAAATATAGAGGACACATGGACAAAACTAGGGGTGTTGGAAAGGGGAGGGAGGAGGGGAGGGATGGGTGGGTGGGCTGGAATGGGATTAAAAGATAGAAACTGTACTGAATAATCTAAAATAAAAAAATTAAAAAAAAAAGAAATTCAAGTGACACAGAAAGCAAAAATGAAAAGATGTTGTTAGCTGCTGTCCTTGACAAAAGAATTCAAGAACCACATAAGGGTGTGATCTTTTTACTACAATGCAAAGAGCAGACAAACAAGCTGTTTTGACGAGCTATAGCAAAGACCAGGAAAACCACGTACAGAGCAGCATTTGGAGCATAGAGCCACAGAAGACGGTGGGCTGTTAGCGAGGGCAGAGAAATGACTTTCTTAGGGTGAACTCTTGCTCTGCAACAGTTTTCTTGTAAGTACATATTTAACTATAAACGCTCCTTCACCTGGCTGAGGCCTGCATAGTTTGTTTACTCTATAGTGGATACAACTAGCACCCACTGGCCATGAGTGGGAAGGCCAAGCCTGGTTTGTAGAGAACAGATGGATGCATATGGTTGTGGGCAGTTCTGTCTTCCCAGAAGAACCAGCTTGTTCTGGCAGAAGGGTTTAGAAAATGAGCGGAAGGAACCACTCTGTTCTGACAAGGCAAACACACTAGCATTGCCCCTTTCACATGCATAACTGGAGACTACCGGCTTTGTGCCTCTGATTTCAAAAGCCAGGAAACAAGCGCCATATCACAGCTTTGTGACCCAGTGCGAACGAACTGGGTTAGTGGGATGAGGGTGGGGAAAAGCAGTTTGTTTCACTAAAGATTGCCTAAAATAAAACAAATTTGGTCATGGATGCTACTAAAAGACTTTCAGAAACAAAATATCCCCTGACTACTAATCAAAGTTTGACTCATGAAGAAGACAATGGTTGCATGGACAAATCAAAATAAAAATCGAAGCAATTACCCAATTACTTATATCAGAGACATAATATGACCTGTTTAGATCACCAGTTTGCTTCTTCCAACACCTCTGTCTCCAAATCAGGCACATAATGTAGAAAAATCTTGGTAATTTCACTTAAGCATACTAGGAAATAGTTTTTCAGGAAAAATCACGTTCTCAAGTGAGTGCCGAAATAGACAATGTTCTTCTGCATTTGTTTGTTTGCCTTTGTTGTTCTGGCTTGTTACCCATCACCTCATCACTAGTCACAGGGACAAGACTGGCACCTTTACTGATGCACAGGTGTCCTTCATTAGACCTAGCATGTGGATCACAAGGGAAGGTAGAAAATGTGAAATCAAAAGAACATAGGCAATCAATTCTTATTGTGGTTGCTCAGAATCTGTTTCAGGCAAGCTGGTGGATGCAGGCAGAAGTCCATGTGGCCTAAACACTTCCAGTTTTGCAGTATCACAGAACAGTAGATCTCAAAGGGTAGGCTGATGCCGCAACACCCAAGGACAAGCACATAAAACAAGTTCTCAGGCACAAGATGCAGATCTCCTGTGGCCTATGTTTCCCCAGTGGTGAGACTTACAGTCTCTGATAGCTACATGGCAGATCATTCAGGCAATTGCATACCTATGAACATTAGATATTCATGTGATGTGAATATTATTCCTTTAGATTGAGTTTTACATATTAGATATTCACATTTATGAATGTTGTTCCTCTAAGTGGGGTTTTTGAGAATAACTGAGTAGCAGGGCCTTCAGTATTCAAATGTTGGGTAAGAAACCTGAGTATAGCTGTCTTTGTTTCTAACTATGAGCAGATCAATAGCTTTTTGAAGCAACTAAAACTAGTGATTATTTTGTATGAGTGCTGAAAAGCTAAACTAAGACTCCTGGTCAGCAAACATCTCCATGGAGAAACAGTAAAGCATTGTCACTGTGGAGGTCACCTCTCAAGGTACCAGTTAAGCATCACTCTTACAATAACATAAACAAAAAAGGAGATTCTAATAATACTCTGTGATTATATAGTATTTTTCTCTAAAATGGATTAAAATGTCTGTTTATCGTTGGGTACAAGTGTGTGTGTGTGAGAGTGAGAACTGCAGCAAATTAACTTAGTAAGGTAACAGAGAGATTGAATTAGAAATAATTTCCTTATGCCCAAAGTGCTCTATGTGATGTCTAAACTACTAGACACTTCAGTTAAAACCAGTGATGGAGAGCAAGGGGGGCAAATAACTAAATGACTGAATGGTCCATTTTCAGCCAGTCACATGCTTCTGCTTCAAAAAGCTAGTGGTAAAGCATTTCAACGACCTCATCTGCAAAGTGGTACAAGTCTCAGGCGCGATTTCAAAACTCCTTCTGCAGATAAGCCATCGAGCAACAAAATCTACAAATTCCCTGCTGCTAAAAGACAGGCAAAAGTATATTTTCATTCATGGGACATCAGACAGAAATCACTCAAATTCAAAACAAGACATCAGGTCTGTAATGTAACCAGATTATCTTAATTATATAAGCCAAATATTTTTCTACTGCATTATGGAAACAAAAAGCAGGACTGCTACTGTTGCCTGTTCACAGGTCCATATACAGTTCTTTGGAGATGTTTGTGTGGACATGTAATGATTTTAAAATCAGAAAAGATTCCCAATCTTTTCCTGGAGAAGAAAAAGGACCATATCTTGAACATATCTTCACTATCGTATCAGCTTGGTTCTCAGATATACAGGGTCTGGCAGACCCTGCTTGAGTATGGTTGGTAGGGTACATGAATGTCTCGCACGAGATGGACTGCAACTTGAACATTTCACCTAAAATATCATATGGTGTACTAAAGTGTGATACTGTTATGTTACAGCATTACATGTTTATGATTTGCAATAAAAGATTTTATAATAAAAAAGGACCATTATTCGTGCTGGACCCTGTATTTTAAATTTTATTCAAAATTGTTTTCCATAGAAGTTTTATATGTAGCACTCTATATGGTATAGCCATAAAATATATTCAAGGTAATAGTATACTAATGAGCTTTAAATTGTCACACAACCAAAGGTGTTTCCTATTAAACACATAAAAGCTCTTGCTGACATTGTACCTGCTGTCGTGGAAATGTGAAGAGATTCACCGAATTCCCTGATTTAACATACAACTTGCCTCTACTTTGGTAAACATGAGCCTTCCTAGTTCTTGCAGTTATGCTGCAAGAACTAAAAGTCCAATCTGAAAAAATTTCACAATATCTAAGCAGATGTTTGAACATCTGTTTCTGAGGAAACGAAAAGTAAACGCCCTTCAGAAAGGTGCCCCACATGGAATTAGTTTCTCTCTCGTGACACTGCCTGCTCCGTGGTGAGCAGTCAGTTTTCCGTATTGGAAGGGTGTGCCCAGAGGCCTGAAACAGCTCCATGGTGAGACATACCTCAGCCACAAACAACAATGTTCGAAATGACTGTTTAGGGCAATGACCAACTCTGGGTTCAGAGCAGAATGCAGGTGGGTTAAGTCTCGCGTTTATGAGTTTGACTTAGTGAACAGGATCCAAAAGATTTTAGTCTGAATCAAACAGTGCAAGGAAGGAAAGCTGAGTCCTGTGAGGACAGTCCAAGAGCAGCTTGCCCGTCCCCAAGGAAGAGGCTGATGTAATGGAATAAAACCTTCATGTCAACTGAGCTATACAGAATAGCCCCAGGGGCCCTAGGTAAAGATGAGGCTGCTTTCATCTGGCTTCACGTAAGTGGGAAATCAGAACAGAAATAGTTGCTTACATAGGAACCAGACAACCTGTTTTTTTAAAATCTGTTGTAAGTGTGCTCTGGGTGTGCCCATGCCCAAGTGCCAGTCCTGAGGGTCTCACTCAGTGTGGGACCTGTGTGGAAGGATCACGATACCTTTCATGCGGCTTTGGGAAAGACTAGGGAAGAGCTCTGGACAGCATTTTGGGAAGGAGCCTCAAGTTAGTTCTTACCTGGGGACCAGACCCCATCTCCCTGCTGCAATTCCAGTCCATAGAGTTTCACCTCAGCCCCTCCTATCGTAGTCCCCTGTCTTTGCCCTGGACAGGTCCCTCACCATCCTTCCCAAGGTCCTAAGCTTTTCCAAATTATCTTCCTGCCCCCAGGCTCTCATATTTTAATCCATCTTTCCAGAATGATCTTTTTAAGTTTACATGAATACAAAAGCAATGAATGTCTATAACAAAAAAGATGTTAAATATGAAAAACAAAAGAGCCAAAATCATTCCCAATGCCACTTTCATTTTTTTAATGGATATAAAATGACAAGTGAAACTCCTCCTTTCCTTCTTACCTGCCTCTCCGGTCCCCGGCTCTGTAGCTACCAACAAGAGATCATTTTACATTCTTCTAGACTTTATTCTATGCTTATAGGAATATATGACTTTGTGGGTTTTTTTCTAAATGAAAATAGAATCAGGTTGTGAATATGTGTTTTGCAATGTGCTTTTGTTTAACTCACAATGAATATTTTTCCAAGTTAGTACATATGAATCTACTACTTTCTTTTAAATTACTATCTGATATTCTTTTAATGAATATTCTGTAATTGACTCAACCATTTTTTTGTTTGAGAGTTTTTCCCCAATTTGTGGCTCTGACTGCAGTGAATGTTGGTGGGCATATACATTTTACTTAATTAAGCAAATATTTCTATAGGGTAGACCCATAGTAGAATTTCTATTGAAATTGCTGGGTCAAAGGTCATGCATATTTTAATGTTATAGATAATGTCCACTTGCAT
Source organism: Trachops cirrhosus (assembly GCA_028533065.1). Lineage (NCBI taxonomy): Eukaryota > Metazoa > Chordata > Mammalia > Chiroptera > Phyllostomidae > Trachops > Trachops cirrhosus. The sequence continues at coordinate 18,436,367 of CM052548.1, forward strand.
TACAAAAAACTATGCTCCCATTGACTCTCATCAATACAAGAGGGACCATTTTCTTGTCACCAAAGGAAACATTTTGAAATGTTGCCAATCAAGTAGGTGAACAAAATATCTTGTCATTATTTAATTTTCTCTTATTTAGTAATTACTGAAATGTCTGTTTTTCCTAATTGGACATTTATATCCTCTCCTTTATGTTTGAATTTTTGTCACTTTTTTTTGGCTGATTGTCTTTTCATATTTATTACTAGAATGTTAGTAAAATATTGTGGACATTAATTATTTGTCTTTACATATATTTTCCTCCCAATCTCTTACTCACCTTTTAACTTCATTTTTATCATTTCAAGTAAAAGTATTTTAATTTTAATATGTTAATTTTTTATGATCTGTAGGTTTATATTATGCTAAGAAAATCCTCCCTCATACTACAATTATAAATCTATTTTTCATTTCTTTTCTTCTAGCATTTTTGTAGTTTTGGGGTTTTTTTAAAGATCTACATCTTTAATCTATTTGGAATTTGTTTTTGTAAAGATGTGGTGTAGAGATCTAACTAGATTGACAAGTATTTATCATCATTTGAAATAATCCTTTTGCCTGTCATTTCTGAAACTCCACAATTGTTTTTGCACTAAATTCCCAGATATGTCACTGGATGTTTTCAATAGAGACATTGTATGTGTATGTGTGTGTATGGCTGATATATATATAGAGAGAAAGAGAGAAAGAGAGAGAATCTATATCTCTCTATAATACCTATTCACCTATTCATCTATAGATATCTATATATATATACATATACACACATACATATATATGTTTTAATATCTGGTGAACAAGTTTCCTATACTACAGACTTCATTTTAAAGGCAGCAGTAATGCCATAATGTCTACAGTCTATTGGGCCTAAAACAGTAAGTGAAATTATGCTCAAGAAACTCTGATTTACTTATTAAAAAACAATGCTATTCAAAAGCACACACACAATGATGTATAATTAGTTCTTTTAAAATGTTGCAAAATATGTCATAAATTAATATGCAAAATAATATTGCACAAAGTATTTCTTTAATAACATTATCTCACCATCTGGTTTAAAAAAAGCTTTTTGCAAAAGCAATTTTCTGTCATTTCTTTTAGCTAAGAGTAAATTATTGCTACTGCATTTTACAGTTCATGTCATGACATAGCTCCAATTAGGAAACAATTTATTCTGCCCAGTGAGACAGACTAAGTGGTTCTTCACGGTGGCAGACCATTTTGCCATTACTAGGCCTCTAGTCCAACAGAAATAGAATTTTTTCACAGATGGGTAATTCCCAAGAGGCTAAATCTTTGAAATCTTCTCTCAAAGCCTGTCTGCATTCTTAAAAATATCTTTGTTTCAATACAGGTGAAACAATTTTAAACAAAGCATTATTCTTACTAACACTAAATATAAAAAAGAAACTTTTGAAAAAGATTATTTAATAATCTTGATAGAGCTAGCAAGAAGGATATTGTCAATGAGGGGCTGCTACTGGCATAAGGTGTAGTATAAACTGGACCACTCTCTCAGCTCCAGTGAATGTTCACTCCACTGTTGCTGAAGCCACAGATACCCTGGAAGAAAAACGGCTCTGGTGGGAGTTGGAGGGGTAGAGGGATCAAACCAAAACAAAACAAAAAAAAAAACAGAAAGAACTCATGGACACAGACAACAGTGTAGTGATTAGGGGTGTATGTAAGAGGGTATAGAGGGTAATGGTAATGGAAAATACAATAAAAAATGAACTGTTATGAAGAAAGGAGTGTGGGGAAAGGGTAGAAAGAGACGCCACAAAGCACACGACTTCAACCCAGGAGGCTAGTCTTCCCAACATCTCCATCTCTGCCCCATTGTTACACAGTGTAAACATCTTCACAAGGAGAATGATTGGAAATGTACACAAACCAATGAATTATTAATGTTTTTCACACTGAAGCTAAGTGATGAATCTTCCCTAAATTAGCTTGACATGAAGGTGTGGGTTTTTTCACCACTAGACTGCCTTTGTAGCTGCTGAAGAACATTCAGGTAAAGGTCATACATTTTTTAGAACAGATCTTCTTAAAGAATGCGATATCAACTGATGTCCCTGGGCATCCCCCCACCTTCATAAAAAGACATAGATTAAGTGCTCCCAAGGGAGTGTTAGCATCTGTCTGCACACCTGATCGTCGGCTTCTTCAAATTAATAAAGATAATGAAACCAGGCATAATTTGCATCTTGAGTAAATATCTATTCTTTTTCCTAGCTGAGAATATTCCAATATTATTAAAACCACTGTCTTGTCCTTTAAAGGTTTGTGCCCACGTCTACATGTAATTGTCTTAATCCCTCCACACTAGGGCCAGGACTATGCTTTACTCATTCCATGTCCCTTACATATCCAATATTCCTTTTTATATCCCTAACAGCATATTGCCTTGCACAGAGTAGGTGTTCAGTAAACATAGTAGGTGAATTACATGAGGCATCAAAAATGTTCTATAAAAATATGATCTATATGGTCTCCTAGTCCAATATGATTCATGTCAGAAGTCAGTACTCATTCAAAAATGTAATATTCACTGCAATGTTTAAAAATATAGTCATCAGGTATTTTAAAACCACTGCACAGAATAACAGTTTGTAGATATGCACTGTAAGTCAGTTACATCTCAGATTCTTTTGGATTAGCTCTTGTGCTACTGAAAGAAGGAAATACACATTTAACACTTTAACCACATACCTGGCTTATTCCTCTACACGTTAAGAATTTAATAGTTACTACATTAGATGTGTTCTTATGCATAATTCTATATATGATCCTCAGAATTAAGTAGGAAACAACACTTCAAACACTTCAAAGAAAGGTAACAAACTGTAGGTCAATGATTTAATATAGAGACTTGGGTGGCTTTCCTTAGAACAACAGCCATGTCAGTTTTGTGGTCTGAGTTTGTTTTGATTTTTTTTTTTTTGCCCTTAGTAGGTGTTTCAAAGACAATTCCCAGAAGAGGGGTTGAGAAGGTTTAGGAAGAACATAGGGTCCCAGACAAGAATGCTGAGGCTAGAAGCATAATATCCGAAGGTGAAACTAGAGTACAAAAGAAGAAATCATAGCAAGAATTTTGCCATTTTACCATATATGATATATCATTATTCTGTATACCTTAAATTTATACAATGCTGTATGTCACTTATGTCTCAATAAAAATGGGAAAAATAATTTTGTTATAAGATTTAGAAAAACACAATGAAAAGAGTGGGGGTCAGGGTGATGGCTGAGGGGGTGGTTGTCAGGGATATGCTACTCAATATAGACTCATTCCAGACCCCACCATCAGCTACACCTAAGGCCAGTGATATACTGTTACCTTGCACTGCATAAAAGGGATAGGAGTTCAGAGACTGGGCAGGCGAGGATCCTCTGTACTTGCAACTCAATGGGTCTGGGACAGACAGAAACAGACCAAGCCATTAAATTTATTAATGGACCAGCATTGTCTTCCCACTATCCCAGTTACACCCAAAGACCACATCCTCAATTCAAACATGCTGCCTTGAAAATATTTATTTTGAATTATCATCATCATCATTTTCTTTTGAAGATGGAGTTGATGAGGATAAACAAGGAGAGTAGGTAGAAAGATAAAAATGTTTAAAAACATTTACAAAACTGCATTTATGGATTTTAATTGCATGACATAATATCCATCATATTTATAAACAAGTGTACAAAATGATTATCAGTATAACACTGTCCTTGGGGCTTGTTCTATGAAATTGTTTTTCTGTGAGCTAATTTATTTAAACACATATATACCACTTTTTACACCTTATCCAATGAATGGCATGAGATAGGATAAAGAAGATTCCATTTTATACCAAATTTCCCTCCATCGAAGATGGTAATGAAGTACCATGGTCTGGGATCTGGAAAAGAGACCCTCAACTGGGAATCAAAAATTACTATCATGGTAAAATACCCTAGGACAAGGCCAGTAATCTGAATCAGGATATCAGCAAAGTGAGAGAGTAGTAAAACAGTGCAGAAAATAGCCAAAACTAGATTTAGGGCCTAAAATAGAGTAAAAGTCCTAATAAGGGTTCAAAATAACATGATTACCAGATCAGAATGACAGGTAAACAGAAGAAAACCAGTGTTGAACTAAGAACGTCTTTGGGCTATCTATCATTCATTACAGAGGATTCTGAGACTCTGTTTGTGCAAGATGGCCGAGAGCAGGTATAGGACAACGGCTCACAGAACAGGCTAGCTGGTCAGCCACAAAATACAGTCTAAATAGCTTATAACCTGAAACTTAAAAAAAAAAGTATCCCAAGGCATTTTATGGAAGTGTATTAGAAAAGCTTTCAGAAAAATCTTATCTTTGCTTAACTCAATCTTATCTGCCACCACTCTACAACAAGAGCCCACTAAACAGATTTGCTCATATCTCCCAAGCATGCCTTGTGTCTTTCTCCCTATATAGCTTTTGCGAGTTATTCCCCCAATCAAATAATGCTTTCTATCATACTCTTATCTATCCAAGGGTTTCCATCCAATAAGACCAATTCAAATCCCACATTTATCATGAGATCTTTTTATTATTATTAATCTCCACTTGAAAAGATCTTTCCAACTTGAAATGATTTTTTTTTTAAATTAATCTCAACTCCTCTGAACTCTCAGGTCAGTCAATGGACCCTCACATTATTAATTTCATTTTCCTCATCCTATAATTAACTGGATTGCTAGCAATCTGATGAGGCAGTGATTGTATATCATCACCTCTAGAACTCTATTGTACATGAAAGTACTCAACAAAGATTTGCTGAACTGAAAGTCTTATCTTTTAGAGTATATATCTCTGTATCTTTCCAGCCCCAGCACACAGTTTGCTATAAAGCTAAACAACTCAAAATGATACCCAGTACTGGATGTGATCTTTAAAATACAAACACATGTTTAATTTTCTTTTTTTTTGCCAGTAAATTTCATCTTCCAAAATTGCTAGAATTTGAAAATTCTCTATTAAATGGAATTAGGCCAAAACTACAACCCCACAAAGGAAAAAAAATCACATGGTAGTGATCTTAGTTCCTTATTTCTGAAGTCATACATAATCATTACAGAAAAAAATAGTAAACAGAGAAACACAAAAAGAAATATATATATATACATATATAGTCAAATAATTCAAATATACAGAGTTGGGCAGAAGTAAGGCCTGCTTGAGTGTTTGGTAGGGTAATAATATGGATACAATATTTTATGCTTTTAATTTGAACATTTCACCTGAAATAACATATGGTGTGCTTAAGTGTTATATTGTGATATTACAGAATCTTTTTATTAAAAGATTTTGTAATAAAAGAGGGGTATTATTTGTGCCAGACTCTCACTCTCACTCTCTCACTCTCTCTCTCTGGCCTGAGAGAGAGATTAGATTAAACTAGAATTTAAATTAAAAGCAGTTAGCAATAGGATCTGAAACCAAAGGCCATGAGTTGGAGAAACCATAATGTGCTACAGGCAAGTTAAGTTTACGAATAGATAGTGTAAATAAGCTGAAAGCAGAACAGAAAGAAGTGGGAGGAACAGTGTGCCTGAGTCCTGTTCAGGGGAGTATTGGAGGGAGGGCTCTGAACTCAGATCCCCCAGAGCCTCCTTAAATCCAGAACTACCTCTAGCTCCATACTCTGTGATGTCCGCTGCAGAATGGTCTGAATTCTCGGGAGATTTCCTGTAAAATTTCTTATGTAGTCCATCAATGAGATCTTTTAACTTACACTGCTACCTCAAATATTTTAAGAACAAAAATAAGGACTTCCCTAGATTTGTTTCCATATGTATATGTTTTTTTCAAAACAGAGTACATGTGCTGCTTAGAAGCTTGGATTTTGACACAGTAATATCCCATAGATGTTAATTATTAATGTGCATCTTTATTTTAAATGGTTTTATGCCATTTTGTTGTGTCATAATCTGTTTAACATATACTATATTTCTGGACATTGGATATTTTTCCAGTTTTACACTAATATAAATTATTCTTCACTTGGCATTCTTGGCAAATACTGTGTTTTTCAATTATTTTCTCAGGATAAGAATAAATTCTTTCACAGAGTATAACTTAATACGGTCATCAAAATTCTATCCTTGAAATTCTATGCTGTCAAGTACTTCATAGTTCTTGGAAACCTTTTTCTGAAAGAGTAATCTGATAATTTAGGATAGCCTACAATATGGCTAAAAGGTGCTAGAAAGCTCTTTTTCTTTATATTTCAATGTGTTGCTTTTTCTAAAAGCAGTTCCAAGGATTTTAGTTGCTAAATACTTCCCTAGTCCCTTTTCTATTTGCCAGAATCTTCATAGTCTCTCAGGTCCAAGCTAGGTCTCTTCTATATTTTTTTCAGAGCACAAGCAAAAATGTCTCTTTTCAAAAGAATGACAGAGAAATAATAACACAGAGAAAAAATAATAGCATAGAAGGAGAAATATCTTGCTTGTTCAATAATGAAAATTAAATTTAAGATGCCTGTAAAAAGTTCAAAAATCCAAAGACTGTTAGAAAATTAAGGAAAATTTTTTAAAAACCCACTTTGCGGAAATGGCAACTGATATCAGAATAATAAATAAGTCATCAGAATAATAAATAAGTCCTAAGGAAAATAGTGCCTGAAAGTTTTAAGAAGGTATAATCTTAATACATTCATTACTATTATCATTATTTGATATATACTGTAGTCATTTTAGAAATACCCTTGTGCTCAAACAATAGTGAATTCTTCGTTTGTAGGGACTCATGATATCTGGAAGGAGCCTGTTAGCCAACCTGAGAATCTCTGAAGCAGTCCTGCTCTTTAGTTACTCTGACAGGTTCTGGGCACTAGAGGCCACTATGGGAGCCTCCAGGATGAAGATCTGTGCGTTCTGCATTTATCACTAAAGCAATGCCGGATCCAGGTGGCACATGCCTGGGACACTGCCAGCACTGTTTATGACAATTAAATTGCACAAAGAAATCGGTAACAACACTTACAGGCTATCACCCCTTATTAGCTGTATGTTCTAACATAAAATCCCCTTTGGTTTACCATGCTCAAGTCAGTGGCTTGTGTTTTATTTCTCAGAAATGAATGATGAAGGCAGAGCAATAGAAAAATAACTCATCATACACCAACATGAACTTAAAGTAGACAATACTTTTCTAAATCACATCTCCTGCATGCTTTAACATGTACACACCTGTGAGAGCTTGAGAATTAATTAGCACTTAGAAATAACAGGGAAGTTTTCATCGTTTAAAAATACTCAAGAATAGCTAGAAAATAATTACTATGCCAAACAAGAGGTCTTTTTAAATAAAGATATATTGAGAATAAATGAAGTAAAAATAGCCTTTTTAATAAAGGTGTTGGGAGATGTGGGCAGGTACATGCAAAAAAACAAACTAGACCAGAACTTACAGCACACACCAGAATAAACTTGAGATGGAGAAAAGACTTAAACATAAGCCATGACACCATAAGCCATAAAAGTCATAGAGCACAGGTGGCAAACACAAGGCCCGCGGGCCGAATCCCGCCCTCCACCTTGTTTTATCTGACCTGGCACCTTGTTTCTACCAAGTGGCAGCGCCGAGCTCTCCCTTTACTGTTAAGGAGTAGTTACATGTATGCAGTCCTAAAACTACATTCAGCCCTTTGAAGGCAACAGTGAGGCTGATGTGGCCCCTGGTGAAAGTGAGTTTGACATCTCTGTCTTAGAAGAAAATAAAGGCATAAAAATTTCAGATACCCCACACAGCAATATTTTCACCATTAAGGTTCTTAAGCATGAGCTCTCTCCCAGGAGGCTTTGTTGAGCTATGTGAACAGACCTCTGACAGGCCCACTCACCCAGCCAAGCCAGACGTGCTTGAATCCTAGCAGGAAACACAGCCTTGACCCTAGTAGGGTTCCCCAATGTGCCAACAAACAAACAAACAAACAAACTCCCTACTTGTTCAAGTTCGCAGCCATTCTTAGTTATTGTCATGTATCCCATGCAGGACAAAAGGCTGAAAATGATCTAATGAATGGAGACTGTAGAAGGTAGTTTTTCACAACCATTTAGAGAAATTCCTTTGCATCTGTTATTTAGAGCATCAGGGCAAGGCATATTTACCTATTTATACATGTGCTCTTAAAAGGTGGACTTCAAGACATGATTGTTATCCAGAATACAAAAATCTAATCACCGAAGTCGATAGTAGAAGTCAGTACTAACCACACAATGGTCTGATATGCAAAGAGAAAAGGAGTGAACTGCTTTGAACAGCACAGGTATTAACTCTGTTACTTTTTCCTCTTCCTTTGTGTCATCAGGAATCATTAAGAGTTGTCTTCCCTCCAAAGTTGAATGGCTTTATACTGAGTTGAAATCATTTTTTCCTCAATGATATGCTGTATGTCTCTTTATTTCCAGAAATGTGTAATTCTTCTATTACAAAAAATTGCATTAAACTCTGTATAATTAAGGAATTTTGACATGTGCTTTGTCCTGTTGACATTGGGATAACCTACAAAATTTTGCCATATATATATAAAAAACTTTAAAATGTATATAATCATATAAAAATAAAATCTATATAATCATATAAATAGGTATAGTGATTGACAAAATCCAAATCCATCCCTGATAAAAAGTATCAGCAACTTAAGAAGGAAACTTCCTTAAAATGCTAGGTGACCTCTATAAAAAACACAGACAAACAACAACAACAAAAAGCCAAGCTAACATCACACTGAAAGATGACCAAATGCTTTCTCCTTAACATTATGATCAAGGCAAGGGTGTCCATTCTTATTACTTCTATTCAACATCATATTGAGGATTCTAGCCATTGCGAAAGAGTAAGAAAAAGAAATAAAGCCCTCCATATTGGAATAGGAAAACTGTCTTTCTTGAGAGATGACATTGTTTATGTAAAAAAATCCTATGGAATCTACAAAAAAAGCTACTAAAATTAATAAGTAAGAGTGGCAAGATTGTGGGATATAAAATGGACATAAAAATTAACTTTATTTCTACAAAGCAGCAACAAACAATCAGAAACTAAAATTGAGCCCTGGCTAGTGTGACTCAGTGACTTGAGTGCTGGCCTGTGAAATGAAATCTTGCTGGTTTGATTCCCAGTCAGGACACATGCCTGGGTTGCGGGCCAGGTTCCCAGTTGAAGGGGTGTGAGAGGCAACTGATCAGTGTTTTTCTCTCATGTTGTTGTTTCTTCCCCTCTCTTTCTCCCTCCCTTCCACTCTCTCTAAAAATAAATACATAAAATCTTTTTTTAAAAAATTGAAAAGACAGTACCATTTGTAATAGCATAAAAACATAAAATATGTAAGGATAAATCTGACAGAAGATGAACAAGATTTATACACTGAAAACTACAGGACATCATTCAGAGAAATGAGAGAGATATACCATGTTCATAGGTTGAAAAACTCAAGATTCTTAAGATGTCTGTTTCACCCATATTGATATATAGATTCAATACTATTTCAATTTTTAGAAGAGGAGTTTTTAGTGCGGATTGACAAGGTTCTATAATATATATATAGACATGGAAATGGCTTAGAACAGCCAAAACAACTCTGCAGAAGAACAAGTTGGGGGACTAGTGCTAACTGACTTTAATACTTGTGATGAAGCTACGGTGATCAAGACAATGACACTGATGTGAAGATAGACTAGTAGGAAAAAGTAGAAAAGTCACATACTTGAAAAATATACAAAGAATGTATTTTAAAACTCAAAATTTAATAGTAAATAACACAAACAATAGAACTACTTTTAAATTGGTCAGGACATTTACACAGACACTTCAACAAAAAAAATATATGTATGGCAAATAAGTATATGAAAAAATAAAACCAAAATGAGATGCCACTGAACACTATTAGAAGGGCTAAAACTAAACAACTGATTATACCAAATGTCAACAAGGATATGGAGCAACTACAACTATTACCCACTGCTAGTGAAAATGTAAAATGATACAGTCCCTTTGGAAAACAGGTTGGCAGTTTCTGAAAAGTTAAACATAGGCTTTCCCTTCTGTCCTATCACTCTACTCCTAAATATTTACTTAGAGAAATGAAATTACATATTCATACAAAGATTGACAGAAGAATGTTCATAGTGGTTTTATTTGAACAGCCTAAACTGGAAACAAACCAAATGTCCATCAACAGGTAAATGGATAAACAAACCATAGTATATAAATATAATGGAAAATTGCTGAGTATAAAAATTAATAAACTATTGATACACACAACATAGATGAATCCACATTATGCTGAGTGAAAGAAGATAGACAAAAAGAACACATACTTCACGATTCCTTGTAATATTAAATTCTAAAACATGCAAATAAATCTACAGTGACTGAAAACAGACCATGGCCTCTTGGGTATAGGACGAAGGGAGGAAGGGCAGAGAGAAGGGGTTATAAAAGAACACAATAAACTTTTAGATGTGATAAAGGTGTTCACTATCATGATTATGGTGAGAGTTTCACAGGTATATAAATAAGCTAAAACATCAAATTTTATACTTTAAATATATGCAGTTTATCATATGTCAATTATATGCCAATAATGCTGTTTAAAAAATTAAACACAGAAGAGTCTTTCCCCAAACTATCAAATGACAAACATCACTTGAAGTTTCAAAGTTGACACCTATATTAAAAATTGCTAGTGTTTGTATCAACTTCCTAATTTCTAAACAGTCTGTGGTAGCCTGAAATAAATGGATATATTTTTTCAGATATCTCTGGAAACTTCTTTATTTCAACTACATTGAATAATATTTATGACTTCTATCTATGGTTATTATGAAAATACACCAGCATTTTAATAAACAACCATCTTTGTTTTTCTTTTAAAGAACAATTGGAAAATCTAGTTAAAATTCTGAATGAATGGATATTTGGAATTACAATATTTTGAGTCACGAATAGTCTTATTTTGCATCATAGTGAAACAGTAAAATGTTAAGTTACTACCCTTTTGAAGCAGTGAGATGTTAAATCAGTACTTTTTAACCTAAAAGCCTTGAATCAATTTGCGGACTATATACAGGAATCCTGGAGTAGGATTCCAGTGGAGGAGGAGTCTACGCTCCTTGAAGGTTTAGCTTAAATGCATAGAACACAGTGCATTTGAGTGGGTTGTGCTAGTAAACCAACCTCTGAAGGTTTTAACCAGCCGCTAGGTACCCAGTCATTAAGTAAATCCAATCAGATGATTACACTTTTATCTCATCTATATTGTAGGTCATTCTTGCTACCATGTGCCAGGCCTACTATGCAAACCAAGCATACAAGAGTGATTAATTAATAAGATCTCTGCCTGATAGTACTATCTTGATATCAACAAGCATTGCTTTTATGTAATGAACATAATTTAGCAGACATATGGTTAAAGAATAAGATGCAACCCCATAATTGCAAAATAATTGCTGTGAGTTTATAGGGAATATGGCTTTATGCCCATGGAAAAATAAAGATTACTGGATTATGGTTTTGATTCGTGAACACCCTGTTAATCAGGCATTTTAATACAAAAGAAAGCAAGCACGGTACATGGATATTACAAAGAAAAATGGAAAACATAACACTGTAGAGTAAATTATCTGTTCACTAGGCCTGAATTACCTTTAAGTTCAATTTGTTTTTGCCAAATATGAAGGCTGCTGCTTCCATTTACAGACTTTCTTTTGACATCTGTAGAATGTTTCCAAGTTGACTCATTATCTTGGTGATAGACTTCAAGTTCTATTTCCAGGCTTTTTTTTTTTTTCCAAATACCAGGATCAAAACTAACTGCCCGTATGGCCATTTCTCAAATAAGAAAGTATTTTGCGTCATTCACATAGATGTGTCCTAGATTGTGGTCAGCAAGTTTAAATACGCAAGTGCATCTAATGGGTGTTGTGTAGGTGTAATGAGTGTGATTAGCTAGGCACTTCCCTATCATTACTTTGTAACCTTTCAAACAACACTCACTCCTATTAATAAGCCTTTTTTTTTTCACCTAACTCTGCTTCTGAAACTTGATTTAAATTCTAAATGCTCAGGCTACATCTATACAACAGAACAAATGAAGATCCAGGGAGGCAAAGCTGCGCACAGTAAATCTGATGATTCACATTCAGGTATACTGTTAACCTTTGAAAGTTAAATCACTATCCAACCCTAAATTTGTCTCTTCCACAAGTAAAAAAAAAAAAAGAACTCAGCTAATACAAACTAGAAGTAATTATGCATTGTACATTTGGTTAACACACCCAATCTTAATTCAAAGAAGTGTCTTAGCTCATTCTATAACTTTAAATTTTCCACCAAATCCTATTAAAAGAAAGCACATTAGAAAAGTTATATTCTGAGTTTAGTAATCCAAAATAACCTATTATTTTGAAGACTAACAGTTGAGCTAGCAAGTAGATTATCATATTCATAGAATGCTTTTAAGAGTTTATTTCACTTCTCTCATTCTTCCTAGTACAAACATCAACCACAGCAAGCACAGTGATGCTGTAAAAACTTAGTTCTAACATCATGAACCTAAGTTAAATCAATACACACTGAATTAGCTTACTGGGGTACATTTTTAGAATAAATAGACATCCACTTGACTTCAGGATCTTTTTGTTTGTTTGTTTGTTTTCAACTTGCCTTATACACTGGAAGCATGGTGTTCTGTTTCAATGCTAAAAGCTGAATGCATGGAGAAAATTTCAAACAGTACATTTATTTCTCCTCCAGTGTTCTCTGCCCTCTTAATTACATATTTCTATTGCATTAATATTACTTCTTTTGGGAATTTTCCATTAACTGATCAATCTGTCCATTAGGACATTTTCCCTAACATGATATTGAGCTCTTGCTCTCATTTGCTATCTTCTCCCCATTAGTGTTAATTAGGTCCCCTTGGATCAGGGAGATACAACTGTTCCATCTTGTCATTCTCCTTCAAATACTGTAGACAATGATGCACAGCTTTCTTTATTATGCATTGAATACCTTTAAGTTGACCTCAATAATTCCATCTGAGATTGTAATTATGTTGACTTTTTGCCCTTCCTTGAAAGTTCTTAATCTTTCTAATCTTTTCAAAACTAAGGTATTTAAGTTTTATCATAATATATCAGAAAAAAAAGTGTCAGCTTCCACATGAATGACTCCTGATTGTGGCTAGAGAAGAAAATAAATAAGGAAAGGAAGGAAAGAAAGCAGGAAGAAAGGAAAGAGGGGAAAGGAGAAAGAGAAAGAGAGAAAGAAAAGAAAAAAAGCTGTGATTTACCAAAGAACATTACAGGCAGAATTTAACACAAAATACATTTATGACCATTTTAACTATGGGATTGATTAGCCCATCTTCTAATTTAAAGCAAAAATATTAGCAATTTAAAATTATTCCAGTTCTTATACTTAATGAACTTAAACATTTGATGATTTTGTCTTTTTTCTTTTTTGTATTCCGCCTCTCTTCTACTGTTATTCTCTCAAAATGTCTTGTGCTAAAACCATCTTAGACATTCAATAAATATTGGTTAACTGGTAAGTATAGTACTGATGGATAAGAAATACAAATAGAATGTAAACGTCTTACTTACCTAGGATTTAATGTGTTACATGGTTGCCATATAATTTAAGTAGCTATGGGAATTCATGTATGATTTGTTTTTAATAATTGCTAAATTACAGCAAGTTAATGGCATGAAAACACTAAGTAAGGGAGACTGCTCTAGGTGAAAAGAGGGGAAAAAAGATCTAAAGATTAAATATAATATGAGAACCTAATTTGAATCTGGTTTTAAATAAACCAACTATAAAAACCATTTTTGAGAGAATTGGGAAATCTGATTATGGACTGGGTGTTACATGATACCAAAGAATTATTGTCAAATTGTGAGGTATGATAATGACACTGTGGTTGTGTAATCAAATTTCTTTAATTCTTATTGCCACATACTGAGTTAGTTAGGAATAAAATGGTATGCTGTCTGAGATTAGATTTAAGGTATTTTAGTGACAAAAAGAGATGGAGACTATATGAAGTAAATAAGGTAAAATCCAAATAATTATTGATTGTACTAGATGATATATGCAGAGTGTATCAGAAGTAGGTTTACAGTTGTTCATATATGGAAAATGCTACAATAATTAATAAATAATAACACGAGAGTAAACTCTGTGTTTTGCATACTCACAACTGTAAAACTTCTTTTGCCCCACCTTGTACATGGAGATAAATTATTTTATTTTTTACTCTTACATACATTAAAAATTTCATAATTAATGTTTTAAATAGAAAAGTGATACATATTCAGTATATAAAAGTAGAAATAATATAAGGTATTATAAGTTAAAATGCAAAAGTCTTGCATCATCACCCAATCCTCCTCACAGAAGGGAATCACTATTAACAATTTGGTATATATACCAATATGGACATTTATGTCTACATATATACCTCTATGTAGATATTTAATATTTTACCAAATGCATGTTAACCTTTTCTTTATTAAAACTATATCTTGAATATTTTACCATGTCAGTAAATTTAGATCTATGTTATTCTTACTAACTGATGCAGACTTTTCCATTGTTTGGGTATCTTGCATGGATGACTTTATTTTTACAATCTTATGTGGATGAATATTTAGTCTGTTCCCAGTTTTCAACTGTTATAAGCAATATTACAGGAGACCTTTTTGGACATGCCTCTTTGTACACTTGTGTGATCACGTCCATAGGATGAAGTTATAGCAGTAAAATTGAGAGGCAGTCTAAATCATGGGCAAGGGTGTGGACAGTCCAGTGAGGCTTCCCGAATCCTATTCTCGGTGCTGTCACTGACAGTCTGTGTGATCTTGGGCATGTTTAACTCTCTGAATGTCAATTTTTCTTCTGAAAATAAGATCAATAATAATCACATTCACTGTATAACATTATAATAAGGATAAATAATATATAAGGTAGAACAACTGTGAAATAATAAAAATATACATATCAGTCTCTGTTCCCAGTTCCTACTAATCTTTGGTCTTTGACCTCATTTCCTGACACAGAACTCCTAAAATCTTTGTAATTTCCTGAGTGAAAGGAGTGTCTGACACACAGTTCCTAAATCCTTTGGAATTTCCTAAACTGCTTTTGTTCTAATGAGGTGACTCTTGGTGGGCTCCTGAATGGGAGCTTTCCACTGGAAAGGCCAAGCCGTAATTAGAAGCTTGGAACTTTCAGGCCCCACTCCCCTACCCCTACAATGCTCTGGAGAGAGGAGAGGAGCTAAAAATTGAATTGTTAACCAACTGTGCCTACGTGATGAAGCCTCCATAAAAATCCCTAAAGTACAGGGTTCGGAGAGCTTCTGGGTTAGTAAACACACCAGATGCTTGAAGGCCGGCACAGCCCAATTCCACAGGACAGAAGCTCCTGTACTTGAGAACTTCCCAGACCTCACCCTATTTGTTTCTTAATCCAGCTGTTCATCTGTATCCTTTATTATACCCTTTATAATAAACTATAAATGTAAATAAGTGCTGCCCTGAGATTTGTGAGCCATTCTAACAAATTATTGAACCCAAGGAGGGGAGTTATGGGAACTTCCAATTTATAGCTAGTCAATAGTAGAGGTGACAACCTGGGACTTGTTTTGGTGTCTGAAGTAGAGGCAGTCTTGTGGGACTAAACCCTTTACTTGTGGGATCTTTTGCTAATCCCAGGTAGATAGCCTCAAAACTGAACTGAATTGCAGGACACACAGCTGAACTGGTGATGTGGAAAAAAACCTACGCACTTGGTTATAGAAGTGTTCTGTGTGAGTGTAGTTAAGTGGGAAAAAAATGTTTTTTCCTTTAGTTGGTGTAGCGAATTTTTTTCCCTTCCTATAAAACAGGTCATGACACATACAGGAAGTACTCAATAAATGTCAGTTATCATTATTGTTAAAGTAGAATGGGTTAATTTATGTTTCCACTGACAGTAAGAAAACTGTTTTAATCTGATGAAAAACTATCTCCTTGCTTCAATGTCCATTTTCTTAATATTTATTGAAGTTGAATATTTGTTTAGAGATTTCCTGACCACTTTTCTATAAAAGAAATATATTTCTGTGAAGTATTAATTAGTCCTGTGCCCATTTTCCCACTGAGATAAAACTTAGTGATGACACATTCCAGAGAGGCAAGCAGCCACCTACAAGTTCTGATCAAACCTGAATTTCCAGGTAAGAGAATCTGCATACCTTAGATTCAACCTAATTTAAAGAAATTCCGGAAAACATCTACCTCCAGATATATATCATACCAACACTCTCACCATTAAGCTGGACAAAATTTTGCAAAAAAAATAAACTATTTCAAGGCACTGGAGAGCAAATAGGCAGCCAACACTTAAAAGGAAGATAAGAGAAACACATAGATGTGAGCTCAACATTCTCCTCCACTTTGTCCCTTAAAATATTGGCTAATACTTGAATAGCACGGGCTGAGTAGCCAAGCAGAGCATTCAATTTTCAAGTTCAGAGCTTTCGGCATGTTCACAGAAATAAAATAATAATAAAAATTGATGCTCAAGAACCATCAAGGTACACACTGTGACTTTCCTTTAGAACCCAGAAATGCTATATCCCAGTACTGAGAACAAACCAAAATATTACAGACTTTACATGAACTGAAATTCTATCACAAATCACCTTAATCATTAATTCAACCAAGGAGATTTTCTGCCTACCAACGGAAAAGTGACTCTTCCATGGAAGGAATATAAAATCATCCAAATGTCTATAGTTTTTTTTATCCTCACCTAAGGACATTTTTCTTTTCATTGCTTTTAGAGAGACAGGGAGAGAGAAAAACATTGAGGCGAGAGAGAAGCATTTGTAGGCACAAGAACTGAGACCAGGGACCAGCGCCCAAACCAAGGATCTCTGTCTGGGCTGAGGATCATATATGTTCAGACCAGAAGTTGCATATGCCCATGCCTGGACCAGAGACTGAACCAGCAGCTTAGGTATGTGCCCTCACTGGGAATCCAACCTGTAACCTTTGAGTTACAGGCCAATGGTCAAACCAACTGAGCCACACCAGCCAAAGCTGTCTACAATTTTTTGTACTTAATATCTAGCATTCAATCAAAATTTACTAGGTATTCTAGGAGATAGGACCAAATTAGCAACAACTAAAAGCCAAAACAACAGCATCAGCAACAAAATGAATCTACAGGTAATCAAATAACAGTTATTATTTACAGCAAGAAAACAAGAAACATTTCCTTCAAATAAGCAACAGCAATACTGAAAACTGACTTTTTATCATGAATGTTGAAAGAAAAGAATTGCCTAGCTATATTTCTATACCCTCCCAAAATAATCATAAAATGCAAAGGAGCAGTTTTGCAAGATGAAAAAGTTCTGCATATTGGTTTCACGACAATGTGAATATACTTAACACTACTGAACTATACACTTAAAAATGGTGAAGATGGTACATTTTTATATTGTACATTTTACCATAATTTTTTTAAGAAGTGAGGAAAAGAGTTCAAAATAGTGTGAACAAGATGGTAGCTTTTGTAGTATGTAAATTGTACCTCAATAAAGCCATTTTTTAAAAGTGAAGAAATAGATATTTTAAAACATAAAAAAGATCATTAACAAACCAGCATTAATATAAATATTAAAGGTAGTTTTTCAGATAGAAAAAGACTCTCAGATAGAAACACAGAAATTCAAGACAGAATGAAATGCAATAGAAAGGAAATATAGTCATTGTAATGGCAGAAAACAGTAATACTCTTGGGGTATACGTATGTATATATGTATGTATGTATACACATATACATGAAATATAAGGAAAAAATCAACTAGGAGTGCAGTATGTGAAGTCAAAGTGTTCTAATGTCCCTGACATTGTTAGGACGTTGTAAAAGTACTAACTTTTAACTCCAATAAGCCAAGAAAGCATGTTGTAATGCCAGTGGTAACCACTAGAAAATACATAAAATCATGATCAACAATAGAGAAGAAAATGCATGTATAAAAATACTTCATCAATTCAAAGAGACAAGAAAGGAAAGGAGAGAAAAAAGAGACAAATAGGGAACAAAAATATGATAAATTTGAAACCAAAATATATCAGTAATTTGAATAAAATTTCCTAACTAAAGAGATCAGACTAGATTAAAGAATAAAACTCAACTATGTATCCTTATATGGATCCTATGTATCCTATATATCCTTACCAAAGATACATCTTAAACAGAAGGACACAGAGGTGTTAAAAACAAAATACTGGAAAAATGTATGCAATGCCAAAAAAAGTTACTATAGCTACACTAATATGGCAAGAAAAGAAGCATTAATAGAGGTAGTGAATATTTTATAAATATAGAAGAGTCAATTCACTAAAATGACATAATGAATATAAATGTATGTGCTGATAATAACATAGTCTCAAAAGAAGCAAAATTTGACATAATCAAAAGAAAAACTGGTGCATCACAACTACACTGGAAGATGTGAACCCACCTCTTCCAGTTAAGGAAAGAACAAGCAAAAATAAATCACAGGATTTAGAAGATTAACAACATGATTAATGAGCTCATTAAACTGCTGTATACAGTACAATAGCATACACACTTTTTTCAAGTGCATATAAACCATTTGCCAAAATTAACCAAATGTTGGACCATAAATCAAGTTTTAACAAATTTCAAAGCATTTAAATTATTAATCTTATGAAATAGGGCTGGAAATAAATAATAAAATATACCTAGAAAAGGCCCAAATATCTGGAGAAAAATAGTACACTTCTAAATAACCCACTGGTCAAAGAATCACAATAACAATTGTGAACTGAACTGTGACAGAAAATATGACATAAAATGTGTGAGGTGCAACTAAAACTGTGATTCAGAGCCTTAAATGCTGATATTTGGGAAACAAAGCTACAATTCAATGATCTAAACATCCACCTCAATAAATGAACATTCACTTTTAATTTGTGCAATTTTCAGTATGTATATTCTACTTTGATTTTTAAAATTTGACTTACAAACTTTTTTTTAAGGAAAGGAAGCTCCCCAAGGTCAAGTCTCTGGTTCTACACAGTCAAAGGATCTCAAAATCTGTGAATGTGCTTGATAAAATCAGTCAGCTTTCTCCTTACCATGCATTTAAAATCCAATGCACACCCTAATCTCCTAGGGTTTGGGGGGGGTGATTCCCCCTCCCCCATTTTACATATGATCTAAGGTCAGGTTAGTGTCTTTGGAACCGCTCTGCAGCAGCAAAACAAACAAACAAACAAACAAGCAAACCCTCCATAGTTCAGACTTATCCTTCCAGAGAGAGGCTTGCAGAAGAAACCAGTTACTCTGCGTTTTCATCTCGCCACACCCATTCAGTAAGAAATACCTGTTCAGCGTGTGTGTTATCACGCTGGCCTCAAGACAAGATTTGCTTAGTGTATTACATAGGCAGTATCTTTAATAAGCTTCTGACCTCTTCAGAACCTAATAAAACATGAAGCTAATACTCATGAGTTGCATGTTTTAAATTATTAAGCAGCAGACATTACTTTAATCCACTGTGATTGACACTACTACTGTACCTCATTCATGAAACTAAATATTGTTTTGAGAAAACGATTAAGCCAGTATTTTAGTGCTAGAACTTAATAACTAATATACTAATAGAGAATTTCCATAATGTACTTTTTAATTTTCATTTTAAAAAGTATTTTGGGTACAGATGTGTATATATCATAAAGGCATTCACATTTATACCCCATGAATAGAATTATCTAATCTGTGAATGCTAATTAGAAAGGCTTCATTGAAAACGTAAGATAAACATGATCAACATGCTGTAATTTCCAGCCACACTAAATATTCAAGAACTTCAATTTTTTCCTGCTTTCTTTTCAAATACCAGTGTGACACTGGTCCATTTAC
Source organism: Trachops cirrhosus (assembly GCA_028533065.1). NCBI lineage: Eukaryota > Metazoa > Chordata > Mammalia > Chiroptera > Phyllostomidae > Trachops > Trachops cirrhosus. The sequence continues at coordinate 18,456,390 of CM052548.1, forward strand.
ATAATTTTATTAAATAAAATGTAGGAGATTGCTTCTTCATTAAAATTACCTATTTCATTTTGAATAGTCCCCTACTTATAGAAATATTATTAGAAATCATACATCGTCTTGATAAATCTGAGGTCAGCGCTCCCCACTGAGCATAAGCAATGGATGTCCTTGAGCGTGGAGAGACAAAGACACCTCACCCTGTACTGCACCTGGGTTCCTGCAGGAGCAGGTCCCCTCTGCCTCTATCTCAGGGCTGCTTCTCCAGTGAGGGCAGAACTATACGGGGCAGGGGGTGGAGTCTCCGCTCTAGCTACTTCTTCTTGGGAGGTTTCCAAGGCCCAAGTCAATGTCCACTGTCCTGTGAGTGACTGTGAAAGGAACATTCTTCTTCCCACAGGGAACACAGAAAGGAGCTCTCTGGAGGTTCAAGATAGGAGCTTGGTGCTGATATTTCATCCCAAACATTAATGATTGCCAAAGAGAAGATCTGTGCCCTTTTTGCAATACCCACGCGTGGAGCACCACCCTTTGTTGAGAGATAATAAGTGTCTCTCAAATCTTGCTCTGCTTCCACATTTCCTCACTTCTCATCTCCCTCGCACATTCAAACCATTAGAACAGACAGGCAATCTCCTCACTCCTACTGCTTCCACCCATTCTGATCTGGATGGCTCCTTGTCAGAATTCTGTGTCCACTTTTTAATGTACCCTTGGAAATTACCAATACCTTTCAGTGAATGCTAAAGCTCTGCTTTAAAGCAATTATTTTTCAAAAAAATTGCTATGAATTTCTGAGGTCCTTCATCAAAATATGTTGAGTTATGAAATCAAATACCTGTCAACTTACAAGTAGAGCCCTAAATACAGATAGAGAAAAGAACCCTGAATGTTATTCAAGGTATTGGGGCACTATTAAAAAAACAGTCCTAAATGATAGCATTTAACAGTTTTTTTTATTTCCTTGTCAATGTTTCATTAAAGTGTCTTTTATACCATGGTAACTCATTCCTAGTTAAAAGATATATTTCAGAAGAAAAAATGCTTTTTTTTAGAGAGCTAGACAAGGAGCAAGTCAACTAATAACACCTTATGTTTCTATGGCATCCTAGTAACACCTCATTTTCACATACATCCTGTAATTTGACCTTTCAAATAACCACACAAGGTGGGCAAAGGGTGCCTCATTACTTTTGTTCTAGCACCAGAATCATGAGAATCTTGCAGCTAATACAGCATTGTAGTACTTTCACTTTAACATACACTGTCTTTTCAAGCATTCATAGCAACTCAGATATTCATAGCAACAATCCATCACTACAGATAATATCTAAGCAATACTAAACAAACATGACATTTTCCTTTTCTGTAACATCTTTAAACCAGAAACGATGAGGCCAAGTACAGCCCAAGGGCTGTAGGGCCTAAAGTATATGATAGCTTTGTGCCTGGAGAAAAGAAGCCCAAAGATTGACATACACACAAGCCCCAGAGTCTGCTGTTCATTTGCACAGGTATGCATCCATACCCTTCTGCTATGGGGAGGTCTTATGCAAAAAGTCATCATGGGTTTATCTGGGTATGCTGGTTTGTGACTTCATTCCAAAGACTTGAGAGGGAGTAGTTCTAGAACCTCAGCATGTGGGTCTATGTACAATGAAGAGGTCATTTCTTCTCTCTCTCTACGCCCATCCCTGGAAAGAGAGCTTGGACTCCATTTTTTGGTGAGAACAGAATCTCAGCAAGGTTAAGCATGCCTAGAGAAGAGCTGAAACATAATTAAGAGAGTCACTATCACTTATGATTGGAGCTGGTCTGAGAGACCTAAAAGTGAGTGGTTGAGTTTCTCCATTACAGTCAAGATGCTCCTTACGGCTCTCCAGTCTCTGCTACCCTGAAATCTTGGGTTCCTGAATGTATCATGCTCTCTCGGAAGTTACAGGATTTGCACAGACCTCAATTTAGAACAATCTTCACCTTTACCTGCCTATCTTTCCTCATCTTCAATCATTGCCTCCTCCAGAAAGCCATCTTTCACAATCTGCTTTCCCCACTACCACCTTGTATTCTCCTGGAGGGTCCTGTGCATATCATTAGCATGGTGCTTACCACAATTGATTGTAATCAGCTTGTCTTGTTGACCCACAAGACTCTAAGCTATTGGAGGGCAGGGGCTACCCCTTATCTTTGTACTCCCAAAACCTAGCATAGAGCTGGGCTCATACGGGGTGTGGCAAAAGTAGGTTTACAGTTGTTTGTAGTTAATAAATAATTCATTGATTATTTTAATGGGAAATAATAATACAAGAATAAACTGTGCTTTGCACATGCACAACAGCATACCTACTTTTGCCCCACCCTGTATCAGACACCAAATGGATGAAGGAAAAAAATGAATGGATGAAGAAAAGAAGGAAGGCTTACCACTGACCCCATCCCAAAAGTTCTGATATCTTCTGGCCTCTCCCCTTGGCAATATATACAAATCCCTCTGAATTACTGCAGTTAGCTTTAGCTTTACTCCTGCTGATACTCCCATATTTGGTTGAGAGGTTCTTGACCAACACACAGCTCCCAGTTAGGGAAACTGTATCCTTGAGCCAAAGGAGGGAGATACAAACAGCCCCATTCCTGTTCCAGTTGCTTCGAACCTCAGTGCTATCACCAAGCACAGCTGCGCCCAATCCCAGAACAAACTGGGTTATGGTCGGGCAGGTTATTAGTAGCTCCCTCTCCACCTAGCATGCTTTGTTAACAGTCTGGTCAGACACTCATTGTCTGATACTTTGTTTTGCTATAGTTATCCTAGCTATCCTGAGCTGCCAATTTGCCTGAACAATCCTTCTGCCCATATTTGCTTTTCCCAGGCATTGCCATCAACCTAAACTTTCGTCTTTCTGCAGGTCAAATCAGATGGACTTGCCTCTTAACAAGCTGTCCTTGAAATTAAGTGTGGCCCCAAATTCCTGATGCCATGTCATTCTACCTGTTCTCTTGGATTGCCTTCCAACTTTGCCCTTCGATTTCCACATGTCCTTTCAAATTTGGTTTATGAATGCCACTTTTTCTCTGGCACCAGGATCTGTACTCTGCTTTGGGTTTTTTCCACTTACGTTGTTTTTTGAATTCCAAATTCAACTTAGAGAAGCATGTTCCCATTGAAGATAAGAATAATCAAACTGAAGGGTGATATACTTCCAAAATACTTAAACTACTCCTAAATATTATGCTTAAAGTAATAATTTTATTTTTTGTAAATCCTACCAATAACATTGGTGGAATAGCTGACCAGCCATTTAGCAGGGCACTATAAATCAGATCAAAATTAAGAGTTGAAATAGCTAGGGAGTTTTCTCCACCAACTTTCATGTGATCACACTGTGGCTGTTGCGTTTCACAACATATCCGTTTTTATAAGTTTATTTATGAGCAAAGAGCCCGAGCCACTGCCGCTCTGGCTTGCCAGCTTGGACTCACTGGACTGACTGCTGCTATTTTAACCACATTCCCCTTTAGAAAGAGCACAGCCAAGAGTTCCAAATTCCTGAGGGAACCGTAGCTGTTTATACTCAGAAAAACTGCATGACACATCGTTTGGAAATTTGTTACTATTTAAGCCACTATTGACTTTTTTCTCCAGAGTAATCTTTTAAAGCCCAAAGTACCATGTTTCTACCCTGACACTCAAGGGCACTTGGTCTCAGGAGCGGAAGACTGTCCTGGAGAAGAGCTTGGACAACTGGATACCAGGAAGCAGCAGACCCTAACAAAGAAGAGGCTCAGGGCTCAGGCAACATGCCTCATCAGGCAAAGAACACCACTTTCTCTGGAATGCTAAGCATGAAAACGTCTAGGGCCCACCATGTGTGGGGCTACACGCATCCAAGGACTTAGCACCTTTAACAGCTCAAAGTCTTACTTAAGGGTCCTTTTTGGAGGAGGGAAAAAAAACCCAATCTGTATGAAAAGGAATCAAGTGCTTACTTTCTGCAGACCTGTTTCTGACAGCTTGCATCCAGAATATGTGCTTACCCTGGGCCAACGTCACCTCAGAGGGCTACGCATTATTTCCCAGTTTGACCATTCAGTCTGGTCTACTCCAAAGCCAGCTGAGGGAGCTTTTCTGAGATAATACCAGATAAACCCTGTTTGCTTGATATTTGTCTCAGGCTAGTACTGGTATTCCCTCCAGATTTGACTCTGCCCCACCCTGGTCACCCAGCAATGATGCACATCAGGGGTTGTGATCCAGGGCAAGCCTAGAAGACACCCAGGAAAAAAACCTTCCAAGCCTGTATCCCTGAAGAGGATGCTTTTTTGCAAGTGTCAAGAAATGTTACGACTCAGTAGATGAGTACATACAATAACCATGGGACATTCACACAATGGAATTCTACTTGGCCATTAAAAAAAAGAAGAAAATTTTACCCTTTGCAACAGTATGGATGGATTTAGAGAACATTATGTTAAGTGAAATAATCCATCAGAGAAAGATAAATTCCATATGATTTCACTCACACGTGGAATCTAATGAACAAACTGAACTAACAAGCGAAAAAGAGACAGACTCATAGATGGAGAGCAGGGTGACAGTTAAGGGAGTTAGGGGGTGGAAGGACGGAAGAAAAAGGAAAAATGGACATGGACAGCAGTGTGGTGATTCTGGGAGGAGGGGGGATAAGGGGATTAAATGGTAATGGAAAAAATACAATAACAAAATTAAAATTAAAAAAGAATTATTACAACTCTGAGATTTTACCATGCTTTGCCAGTTGACAAGTTAGTCTGCCATAGTTTCTTGACACTGGCAGAGGACATAAGACTTCTAGGCCAGACGCAAAGAACTTTATTACTCACAGCACAGCACAGACAGCACCCTGAGCTTCATGTCTGTGTTGTTTCCCTTACCCCTCCAGTCCCATGGGGGTTACACAGAGCAGCCTACATAGATGCTGCTCACACGATGATGGGTTTGCGTCACAACAGCTGAGAAACTCTGAGCTTTGGAAACCTCAGTATGTTATTATAAAAGACTGGGCTGCAAGAAAACCTGTCCCAGGTTGCTCCAGAGATGGACATTCTTTTCATTACACTGGACAGTGAAAGAACTGGCCCCTGAGATACTCCTGAGATACCATCTCAATCTTCTGTTCACTATCAAACGTCTTTGCAAAGATCATCCAGAACCAATCACTTTCAGTACCTCTGCTAACAAAATATGAAGGAGCATGAGAAACCAACCCATGGGAAGTTGCCTTTTAATAGTAAGTTGAAAAAAATCAGTGAATGAATGAATGACATAATTTACGGACACCTTAGAAAATAGGCAAAGCAGTGAGTAGTACTCAATACAAAAAGGTTCATCCAGTCTCTACTTCTCTAAAGAAGCACACAAGTATATGTTAAAAAAGGTCATTTCTGTTCCCCTAGGACAATTTTCATTTTATTTTAGTACTTTAAATGTATGCTGCTTTTTCAATAATTGACACTCATTTGATAAATCCTGAAAAACTTAACAAGTGTCTTTTTTTAATTTTTATTTTTATTGTTGTTCAAGTACAGTTGTCTCCATTTTCCCCCCACCCCAGCCATCCCCACCTCCCACCCTCAATCCTACCCCTCTTTAGCTTTGTCCTTGTGTCCTGTATTCATGTTCCTTGACAACCCTTCCTCCTTTTCCCCCATTGTCTCTGGCCCCTTCCCCTCTGCTTACTGTCAGTTTGTTCTTAACCAAGTACTATCTAGTTCATGAAAACAATTTGTTTCAAATATTATTCCATCACTCTACACATAAGATATTGTAAATGTCTTTTGATTCTAAAAATTTTTATTCCCAAAGACTAAAATGCAAATGACACAGAATTTTGAGATTGAAATTCGCCAAAATAAAGAAAAATGCAAGAAACCTGCACATAAAGACAGTGCTTCCAACTTCATGGTGGAGAGTGGATCACAGGCCTTGAAGGACAGATAGACATAGGTCTGAGTCACAAAATTGGTTCGCAAGTCCTCCCCCTCTTCTATGGCTTCCTTCTTACAAATGTGTCCTGGAATATCTTTTTGAGGATGGGACCATTTCTAAACAAATTAAGTTATTCCAGTCAGAAATGGCATAAGCAACATTGAAGGAATTCCAAGCATTATGGTGGTTAAACAAAGCATTTTGCAAATTGTGTTTTAGGGAACACAAGTACTTTTATGGTGTTAATAAATATTCTGCCATCCAAGATAAATTCCTTGGCCAAAAATGTTTGGTAAGCTATGCATTACACTGGTTTCTCGCCACAAAATTTTTCAGAGCCTCTAGCTGGATTTATGTAATTCTAACTGAGCTACATTACTGAGGTTCATTTAATATTGAACTTCCAATAGGTGGGTTAGGGACATGGTTTGAAACATTTCCTGAACTTGTTTTACCATGCCAAATTTTTAGCATCAGATGTTTTATATTAGGGATGCTAGATCCTTTTTGTTGGGGGACACTAGAGTTCCACAGAACACAGAAAAACCCTGGACCACAACCCAGGCTAGATGTGGGACAGGACAATGAAGTTACTGAGATAGTTGGGAGATTGTTTTACAAAGGAACTTAAATTATGCTAAGATAGTTGGACTTTATCATGCAGGCAGTGGGAGAATAGTCTGCTGAAATTCTGTGTTATCTGTTTGGTATGTTTAGAGGTGGTCAACTCAGTCAGAAACATATTAAAAGATCCTAGAAGTTTCTACTGTGTCATAGATTCCTCCATAGGAGAAGAAGGGTACAGAACAGAATCAACTCTGTAAATACCCAACTTCAAAGCAGAAGAGCCTTCAAGATTAAAAAAGTCTTCTTTAGTCTAAGGATTCCTATTTAGTGGTTTAAATTAATTATATTTTTTCATCTCTTCTGTGTTCATTGTAGTTCCTTTCCTCGGAATTCCAGCTCTAGGACTTGAGCTTGCAATGGAGACCAGCTGAGACACCACGTCCAGACTGTCTCAGTCTGAATAAGCTCACTCTTCAAGTTTCTATCATTGAAGCTTATTTTCCAAAGTTTGATCATAGTCAGGACTCTCTTGGACACTCTAACCAACTGTTCTTTGTTCTCTCATTTCAGGAATATTTAATGAGTCCCTAACTGATATAAGGCATTGCAGTAAGAAATAAAAGGAAGATTTAGACATATTCCCCTTTAAACTACGTGCACTTTAGAATACTTTGCTTTAATATCAAATCAACTTAATTTCTTTAAAGCTTTGAATCATTTGTGCAGCTGGAAAAGACCAAGTATATAAAGAACAACTCTCCCTGGTTAGGGTGGCTCAGTTGGTTGGAGCATCATCCTATACACCAAAAGTTTGTGGTTCAATTCTCCATCAGGGCACATTCCTAGGTTGTAGGTTCTTTCCCCAAGCTGGGCACATACAGGAGGCAACCAACCAATGTTTCTCTCTCCCATCAATTTCTCTCTCTCTCTCTCCCTTCCTCACTTCCCCATTCTCTAAAAGCAATGAAAAATGTCCTTGGGTGAGGATAAATAAATAAAACAACTCAGTGCATCAGTCAGGGAATATTTTTTGGGTTCCTCCTATGTGCCAAACATTATGTTAAGTGCTGGGAAAGCTGAATGAGCAGGACAGATTTAGTTCCTGCCCTCACAGAAAGCATTTATATGTTTGTGGCTAACGACAATGAAATAAGTGTGACATTTTTATTAGTTATCTGTTCTGAACTTTTAAAAAGTGGTATTAGTAATTAAGGGATGAAACATATATGGTAAAATGTTAGCAATTAGTAAATCCAGGAGAAAAGTATATTGCTACTCACTTTACTATTCTTTTGATCCTTCTGTTGAGTTGAACATTTTCAGAATAAGAAGTTGGAAGGAAGTTTAATAGGTAAATCAGTGAAAATTAGAACACCTGGAGTCATAGTTCTTCCATAAGGTAATACTGTCTTTGTTTAGCTGTAACATTTAGGTATTCTATGACTTCTGATTCAGTTCTTTCCATATGAGAAGCCCCAGGCAGAAGCCAAAGCATTACCATAAGAATAAAAGCAAAGACTTGGATAGCACTTTTCCTACCACAGACTGATCTGCTACAAGTGAACAACACTGTGGCCCCTGAATTTGACCAGAGGTTTCATTAAACTCTCTATAAAATATGACATCATACACAGTCTGTGGCTAAGTAAATAGGAGAATTACAATGTCCGGACAGCACTAAGCTCTCTGCTGTCATTCTTTTGGCATTTCTTAAGCCATTCTTGAAAGCAAGTATATGTTTTAATTATTTAATAACCTACAACAAAGAACAAGCTCAGCGAATTTGATGTATCATACTACAATACACAAAGCAAAAACTCTTCATTTTAGCAGTGGCAGGAACAGGACTAGCACCTATAGGGTATCCAAACAAAACAAGGGGTGTTCAGAGAAACTATGAGTAAATTTCAGTGGCTTTTAATAACATCTTCCCATGAGTTTTAACTCCGGACTCACCAAACAGATATAATTATTTGCATTTTTATTTTCTCATCACTTGACGTTGTCAGATACATCTTTGTCTCTGATGCACATTATTGTTGTATTTTCAGCAAGGAATAAATACAGGAAAAAATCAAGTGCATAAAAGTGAAGGGTAGTGATTAAAGGGAAAAGGAGAATGAAGGAAGTTTATGGGGGAAGTAAATATAAAACCAGAGATCTGCTACAGGTATTCCTAAAGAATAGGGTACTGGGTAAGTGACATTTCCCCTCTCTTCATTCATTTAAGAAATGCATTCCCTGTCTGCCATGTGCCAGACACTATGCCACTGGAAACAGAAAACATACAATGTAGTTGCTGCCTTGATAAAAAACTAACCAGATTCTGGCTGAGTAATCAGACCAGCAAAAGAGAATTCAATGTACATGGTGGAAATGAGAGAGGTCATAGGTGTAGTGGAAACTGTAAAGTGGGCTTAGGACTCAAACTCAAATGAAGTCTCTGTCATTCATAAACTATTGCTTTGGCCAAATTACCAAACCTTCCTAGTCTTCAACTTCATCATATTCAATCCAAATAGTAACATCTACCTTGTCCTATAGTTAAGAATTAGTCATAAGAGCCCTGGCTGGTGTAGCTCAGTGGATTGAGCAGGGGCTGTGAACCAAAGGGTCGCCGTTTCGATTCCCAGTCAGGGCACATGTCTGGGTTGTGGGCCAGGTCCCCAGTGGGGGCCATGTGAGAGGCAACCACACATTGATGTTTCTCTCCCTCTCTTTCTCCTTCCCTTCCCCTCTCTTTGAAAATAAATAAATCTTCAAAAAAAATTAAAAAAAAAAGAATTAGTCATAAGATATGCAAAATGTCAGGCGCACACAAGTACTCAAAAATTACTATTACAACTATTTCAATAGAAGTATATATATATATCCATATATATGGATTACATATATATATGGATTGCAGAACACAAAATTTTCCCTTCCTAAAATTTCACAACCTGAGAAATCCCCAAAGTTCTACTATCAATCAGTGTCCTAAAGAAAATGAAGACGTTGAGTAGAATTTAATGAAGGGACTCTTGCAGGTGTCCAAACTTTTGGTGTCTCTGGGTCACACTGGAAGAAGAGTTGTCTTGGGCCACACATTAAATACATAAACACTAACAAAAACAAAAAAATCTCATAATGTTTTAAGTAAATTTACAGTTTTGTGTTGGGCCTCATTCATAGCCATACTGGGCCATATGCGGCTCACAGGCCATGATTTGGACACCCCTACTTTACAGGAATAAGGGCAGGGTTAGGGGACCCAACAAGACAGGCTGAGTCCCCCAGTGGCTAGCAATGGAAGGGAGTCATTACCACACCATGTCTGAGCCCAGTAAAAGGAAGGCATTTAGAAGAGGATCATCCCCTCTACGGACACTCCCTGGTGTGGAGAGGACAGCTCAGACTCAGCCTGATATCATCAAAGATAAGTATTGCCCTCATTCAGTCATCGGCAAGCTGATTATAATTTCATTTTTCCACTTAGATTGCCTACGAGGACAGAAGTTGCTGGCCAGTTAACACAATAGTTCACACTGCTAATTGAAAAAATAAAGTGCTGGGAATGATTGTAAATAAATATTCAGAGAATCAAATACTGTTATCTAGAAAAGCACACCACTCTAAACATGGGTCAAACCCAGCAAAATACATTGGTACTATTTCTAAGTCACTGATTAAAAGGTCAAATACAATAAGAACAAGAACAAAGCCATTTGCATGCATTCATTTAAAAAGTGTTGAGTACCTTACATGTACTAGGCTCTCTATTAGTACCTGGGAATACAGAAAATGCAGAAAGAAGTACTAAAACTTGGTCAGTGTTAAATGCTACAAAGAAACAAAATACAATGATAAACTAGTAACTAGATAGGGTATAGGCAACTTTAAGGGCAATAGGGAAGCCTCACCGAGCCCTAAAGGTGACAGGTAGATTGTCTTATGCCTACCTGAATGAAGAATGTTACAAGAAGAGGGAAACGGGAAGTGCAAAGGTCCTCGCGTTGAAATGAGCTTGACATATTAGTGCAAAAGAAAGAAAGACAATTTGGCTGCATGGGAGTAAGCAAGGGGAAGAATGATATGTGGTGAGTTTAGAAAGGTAGACAAAGATCAGCTTATGTCGGGACCTTGTAGTCTCTATAAGGAGTTTGAATTTTATTCAAAGTGCAATGTCACATCCTTCTAAGCTGGCACTGATTCCAGGGGTCTGTTTATGAATATAGCTTTAGAACAATAACCTTACTGTACTAACAGTCAGCCTAGTGAGAGTCAAGAACTGGAAATCATTCATGAGGACCTAAACAATAAACTACAGAGTGGGGCAGAAGTGCTGCCATTGAGTGTGGTTGGTACGGTGCGTGAATGTCTTGCATGAGACGGTCAGCAATTTGAACACTTCCCCTAAAATGTCACAAGGTGTGCTTGAGTGTGCTATTGTTATGTTACAGAATTACATGCTTACGATTTCGTAGTAATTAGTAAAAAGATTTTTAGGTAATTGAAAAAGGGTGGTGGACACTCTTATTTGTGGTGGACACTGTATTCTCTTCCAAACAAGATTTAGTCTGCCTGAGAAACCTATTCTTTATTTTGATCTGCTTTACATATTGTGATTCTACCTAAGCAATCCGAAGAGACTTTTATACTAGCCCACTTACCCCGTCTACCCACCTATCTGCATCTGGGCCCATGGACTCCTCCTTGCCTGCTATTAATGTGGACGAAAAACTTCCTCCTGAGATCAATCCCTCCACCTGTGCATTCACACCTACCACCACCTGTCTCTTAATTGCCTTTGCTCCAACTCTTCATTCCTCTCCTGCATCTCAGTTGTTGCCTTTCTATAGGTTCATACCCATCAACATTAAACAAGCTATAATTTTTTCCAACTTTAAATACATACACACATATATCTATACGTACAAACTGCTCTTGGCCCCTACATTTCTCTCCAGCTATCACCTCATTTCTCTTCTAGCTTTTATAGCAAAACTTCTCAAAAGAATTGTCTACACTTAGTGCTTTAATTTCTCTCCAAGAAGATTTCCACCTCACCCCTTGCATGGAATTGCTCCTGTCCAGGTTACTTGACCTATCTGCCTTACATAGTGTCGGTTGTCTCGGCAACAGCCATTTCTTCCCATCATCTCCCTTGCTCATAAAACAGCCATTTGCTATAGGAGACTTGGGTCTTTCTCTCAGTCAAGTGTCAGGAATCATGATTAGTCTCTAAGCCATTCACCATTTCACCACTGCCCTTACTATTACCTGGCTTCAAAAGGACAGACATCTGAGTGAAATCAGAGGGAGCTTTTGTTCTTATAATAAAGTGAATGTAATAGTTTAACTATTATTACCTTAATGGTGAACATTAAACTGATTCCAATTTAGTCTTAATTATTAATCAAACAGCGTAAACAACTTTTTGCATGGAGGGGTTCTCTGTCCACAATCCGTTTTGTTGATCAAACAGAATCCTGGAAGTTATCCTTTCAAGAATGGTTTCCCACTCCCATTTGCATTCCACCACTTCCCCACGTAATTATAAATTGTTTAGCTTTCAGCCCTCGACTCAAATTCACTCCCCTCCCCACATCCACTCTTAATCAGGTTCTTTTGTTCTCCACCTTTTTAGAAATACATTCCTTTCCTTTTGAATAGTCATCTTTATGATCATACATGGCCAGTATCATTATTGGATAATACCCATCTCCCCCATGAAATTCTAAACTCCATGAGGGCAGGGACTCTATTTTTCTTACCATTGAATATTCAGCACTTGTCACAGTGTAGGCACATGGTAGGTACTCACTGATCATTTATGAAAGGCAGGAAAGTGAGCCACAAGGAAGGAACCCTCTGCACAGTAATACATAAAACTGTTCCACACACAGAAATGTGTTAACTTTCAGACATTCTGTTCCTTATAATGTGAAAGAGTTTATTTCATACACATGGTACATGAGATAAGCTTTTTAAAGAAATTCTAAGTAACAGAAACAAATTCTGGGTAACTTACATTTAAAAGGCAGGGAGAAGGATTCACTGAATGTATATACTGTGGCATTTCACAGGTCTGGTGGAAGAAGTGGACAACCAAACACTAGGAAGACAGGGACAAGGTCAGCTAAGAAACTTCCCAGCAAAAGTAACAGACTTTATCTCTAGGCATTTCCATTAATACAACAGGCTTCTGACCAGATAGCCTGACTGCTTCTCTCTTTTAAGTTTCAAATTGTCAAAAGAAGGAGTACGATTGGTCCAGCTTGTGTCAACTGCCCGCCTATACTTGGCTCAATCAACTTTAGCTGAAGTGGCAGCTCACATATCATAGATGTTAGAGGCCCACTCTGTGTTTTGGTCCATTTCCAGGAAAGAGAAACTGTCGGGAGCAATGTGGCAAACCCTGATGTCATCCCCTTTAGACAAGGATGGGACAAATGTTTACACTGTCCAGCAATCATGCTAGAACAATGGAAGGGGTAATTTCAGGGGTCCATTCTGTTAACAAACAAATATTTTCATTTAGAGTTTTATTTGTATCTATTATTTATATTTAGTTACACATAATTTATATTTATATTACCTATATAATTTAACTTACATTATGGAAATTTCTATGCATGAAAGTAGAATAAAATACAATGATCCCAATGTGCTATCACACAGATTTAACAATTACCAATATTTTATTGTCCTTATTTTATCTTCTCTATACCCCTCTATAAATGTGTTTCCTGGAGTACTCTTAAATGCAAGATATCATAATCTATCTTATAAATATTTCAGTATATATCTCTATTAGGTAAGAAACTCTAAAGCCATAACCATATCATTATCATACTAAACAAAGTAACCACTAATTCATTAATATTAAATGTTATTGGTATACATCTAGTTCTATAAGACTCTCTCTCTCTGCTATCAAAGAGTTTACAATGTAGAAGAAATAATAAGATCTTTACTTAAATAACCAAATGCAACAAATGCAACAAAAAAAAACAGAGATGAAGTGTCATGTGATGGTCAGAAGAGGAAGATGGTAATGGAGACTGAAGAAGTAGAATACATATTACAATATAATCAGGAGCCTAGAAAGAAGTATGTGACAAAAAATTAAGAAGATAACTAGAGGCTGAAGAAGTGGAAGACTCAAAAATTCAGATCAGCATCTGGAACTAAAGAACTGAAGTCCTTGAAGGAGCAGTGGAAGGTCAAAGCACCTGACAAAGTCCAGAATCACAGGAATAGAGGACAGAGAGATAAGGGAGGGAGACCCAGCTGTCCTGGTCTTGACTGAGGGGTAAGTAACAATCCCCAGTGAATGTCCCAGAGGCTACAAGTGATGAAACCAAAAAAAGTTAAGGCCGGGGATCCTCAGCTGGGAGATACTGGTCCGTCTGAATCTGTTGTTTACTGCAGGCTTTGCTTCTGATTGCATGGGACTGTGATGAATAAATTGTTAAATATTCAAACATCACCATGACTACAAGTAATATTTCAATAACAATGGCTTTCACAATAAGTATCTATCCTCAGTGCCTAGTGTGGTGCCTGAAACAGAGAAGGCAGTCAAATATATTATATTAAACACATGAGTGCATTGACTTTATATCTCTCTTCAGACACTTTATTAAGCTATTGTTAAAGCTATATAGAAAAATCTCATTCATTCATCTTCCTTATGTTTTTAAAGCTCTAACTATGATAGCTGCCAGCTATGTTGAGAGATTTCTTCATTAACTCAAGCATAAATTGGCTCCAGGAGAAAAACAAAGAACATTCTATAAAAATATTTTTCTTACTATGCCTCAAAAAAGTATACATTCCCAGCACTAATTAGAAAACAACCTGAAAAGAGAACCTTAAGATTATTGCCAAAGTAATATTACTATCAGGTAGATACATCATAACATAAAATATCTGGTAAATGAATGCTCTTAACTGAAAGAGAATGTTCCTTTTTTCAAAAACCATAACAGCAGTAATATTTTAGGATTACCTTATTCTTTCATAAATCAAGAATTTCTTAAAGATCACATATTTTTGTCATTTCTAACAGAATTGAATTTTCTTAGGACTCACTAGTGGAAACAAAATAAAATGGGAAGTCAGTTCTATTGTCATTTATTATTCACACAAATGTTTAAACAACAATCTCATCTACATAACTACTCTAGCAGTCAAAGAGTTTCCTCAGCCAGTTTTATCTTGTATGAAAGGGCTGAGTCAATTAAGCTCCTAAAACAATGTATTAGAGTGAACAATGTATTAGAATGGTTAACAATGGATCATTGAGTCATTGGGCAGGAAACATCTTTGTTGCATAAACATGCTTATAAAATAAGTGTCCTTCAGATTTCCTCCCAATGCCTCCTATTGGCTGAACCCAAGTGGAAGCCAGAGGGCAAGGGAACAAGTTGCCCTGTACACAGTCCATAAAGATAAGTCAGAGTAGGGTGAAAGTGGGCTTGGGAGAGCAGTGGGAAGTGTCTCACACATTCCCTTCCTCCATTATAAAGCCAGTTTGATTCAACGCACACATTTTTTTCAAGTTTCTCTCATCTCTATGATGGTCAAATCAAGAAGCAACCTAGTAGGCATTTAGGAAGCTCTATCTAGATTCTAGCACTGTATTAACTCATGCAGAAAAATATAAAGAAATAAAAAACATGGATTCTTTCCCCAAGATAAAGACTATGGAATAATATATGGGAATGATGTTATATCAATAGCAAGTTACAGGGCATGAAAAGACTGAAGATTTGGCTTCAGGCAAGACCAGGTGTGTCCTCTAAGACAGTTTCTAGAAGGCTGCATGTGTAAGTTGCAGTTTTGCAATTTTTATACATTATGCAGGAAAAGAAAGCTGTAGAGCAAAGATGTTCTTTGGAAAGTGACAATAACCGAACACCCTTAGAAACACTCTAGTAGCAACCTGGAATGTTGCCCAGCCTATTTTGCTAGGTAACCTGTTCCAGGAAAGACAAGGAGGCTAAGGGAGAAATCGCCTATTCTTTTCACCCTCCTAACATGTACATTTCCTGAAAGAGCGAAGATGGGATCATTATAATACCTGTTTTCAATAGTTGTAGGACTATCACATAAAAGCTAAATCCAACCTCAACTAGTAAAGGCCATTTCCTCCACCTGAAATACTTTCCCTACTTCCTCATTGTACAAATGCTTATTATTCATTTTTCAAGACTCCACTCAAACATAAACTCTAGGTAGATTTTTCTGAGTATTCCAAGCAAAGCCAAATCCTCCTCTGAACTGCGACTTCTAAAGTGATTAAGAAAAGTATCTTTCCAGCAGTATCCAGTTTGTATAGTTATTTTTGAAGAAGCTACTTGGTATTTTCTTTTACTACTTCATTACAGTATAAAAATTTCATAAAAGATAGATATGACTTGTTTTGTTCAGAATCAAAAGTATTGCTCAGAGAGTTCTTTTTATGGTTAATAAAAGTTTCTAAAAAAATAAAAATAAGAACTTGCAATAACCATTGTACCTTCTAAAATAATGACTCTAAATTTAAACCATATGAAAATTTTTAATATAGCATTGAAAGAAAAACTCTTCTTCCATTAAATATCGCAGCCTTCATTGAATGAAAAGCTATTACCCAACCACCAATCATTTATCTTTATAGATTTTTTTCATAGCAATAATGTTACCATTTTTTGTTTTGTAAGCATATTTAGGGGAACTAATGACTTCATAACTTAAGCCATCATTGAGTCTGGTTAGTTTTGAGACAGAAAACAGAAGTACTTACAGATTCTCAATAATTACATTTTAATTTGAAAACCAACTATGATGTAACTGAGGAGAGTGGGTCTTTCAAATAAAGCAAAATGATCTAAATTGAATGAAAAGCTAATGAAATGCACACAAAGATGATGAAGCAATATTTTTTATTTCAAATTTCCATTTAAAATTTTAGAAAATATGACCATTTGGAATCTAAAACCAGTTGGGGATGAGAGAGACAGTTAAATGGCTGCACCTCATCCAATTTTCCATTTAAATCGAGCATGTTTCTGGTTTGAATACAGAACTGTTCTCTCAAAGCAGCTAAAAAGCCACACCTTTCAAAGAAATTTGGAAAGAAATCAGAGTTATTCATTCACTCCTGAAAGATTTATCAAGTGCCTGTTCTAGGCCAGACACTGTGCTATATCTTTCCCTGCCTGTATACTTTTGTGGGAGATAGAAACATGTTAAATATTATATGTGTTATAAGCTGAAAGGGGAAGCAAGGAGTTGTTAGCATTTATTAATGGGCCAGGCACATTGGATACAGAATCCTATTTAATCTTCACAGTGACCCTATGAGCTAGGTACTATTCGTCCAAGTTTACAAATGGGAAACTAAGGGTAGAGAGACTCCATAAGTCATCAGGTTTGCCCCATTAATGAGTGATAGGGTTTAAATTCCAACTAAGACAGGTCTGACTCCAGAGTACCTTGTCTTTTCTTCACCCAATGAAGGTGAATCTGGAGGCACCTCTGCATACATGCCCTTAGAATGTTTTCAGTGTGAAAAACCTTGGTCAGACACCATGCCTAGAAGGGTAGAGTATCGTGGGAACACAGAGCTAGGAGCGATGGATTCTGCGTGGTGGAGCCAGGTCTGTATTCACGGAGAAAATGGGCAGGGTAAGAAGGGAAAGGGAATTCCAGAGGAAGGAATTAATGTTTACAAACATCAAAGACCATGGCTAATTTGGGGAATGTGGAGAGGACTAATCTCTGTGACGACAGCATGGAAGAAATAGGCAGGTGATGTGAATAGAAAGTATGATTGGGCCAAATTGGAAAATTTTAAGAGGCAGTTTTAGCCATACTGACAAGGAGTGTGATGGTTTATTATGTACCCAAATTCAGACTTTAGAAAATAATAGAAAGGTTACAAAATATTAAGATAAAGTTATTGATGTGTCTTACAGACACCAAACCTTTCATTAAGAGAAAACCAAATGCCAAGCTTTTTTAAAGCCAAGGAAATTATTGTAACGCGCTGTTGTGTTTCTGTTAATTAAGGTTGTTCTCAGTGGAACAGAAGTTATCTTTAAAAACAGAAATTAGTATAAGAAGGAGTAGGAAAAAGGTAACAGATTGTGAAGGACTGATTATTAAAGCAAAAAAATCAATCCTGAGAGTTTCAAAAATAGAAATTAAACCAATAGAAATGAAACTCAACAAAATTTCAAAGCCTGTTTTCTGTAATTAACAATTTTTAGCAACCCTATTTTCTATGCTGTTAGTACATAGTGTTCCCACAATCTGTATAGTAAATTTTTTTATCATTCAATAATATTTGTTTTTCAGTAGTTTTGTCTTTCAATAATAGTGAATTCCCATCAATTGTTAAAATTTATACAAAAAAGCAAACAAAATTCACATGCAAGATGAATAAACATTTAACTCTTTTAGAAATTCCTCCCAAGTCAAAATATAAGGCTAGATTTTGTTTTGTTTTTTTTAATCTTGGTTGGGTGGACCCAGAGTTAGTTCTGTAACCTATGCTTGGTACTTAAGACAAACTCTGGAATTTTGTGAGTCTTAAACGGAAGCATTTTCCTCATGTTGAATGATACCATCTAGTCTCCGTGACTGCTTTTGCAGCCAGTTCCTGTCCCCTGATTTGGGACAACAGTCCTTAACGCTTTCCTGCTAGGACTGGGCTTCTGATATTCTTGTCAGACCCTCCACTAGGGACATGAACCATCTAGCCAAGTTCTACCCCACACTGAGTATACTTCTGCAAATCATGATGCCACTCGTAGCCGGATGGCTTGAGTATCACCACTGCTAAGGTATTCTTGCTGCTATGCTCACAAAGACTACCACTCACCCCTCCTTCCTCAACTTCCAACCACCCTTCATCTGGCTTCCTTCTCCTCCTAATAGCAGGTACTCTGAGATGTCAGCAAGTCTCATGAAATCAGATGGCTTTCTACACTGTCACTGAGCACATGCAACTTTGCTGACAGGGAAAAATGCAGATATTTTGTTTCATGTTAATGAGCATTAGCGTCTAAATGAGGCAAAGGTACTAAGGCTACCAAGGCCTTAAGCAAAAATAGAAAAGTTGCATTCTACTAGCCACCAACATTTATTTGTATCTCTGTATGATTTACATCAAATATTCAATCCTTCGAACCCTAGTACATAAAATATTTTAGCAATGGCAATAATTTTATTATTAGTTAATAACCACTAACATTTCAGGGTTTTTTCCTGGCATATATTTTTTTATTAAGATATACTCCAGATACCATAAAAATGAAGAATTTAGTGATTTTTTCACAACTCAGTGATTTTTCATGTAATAACAAAGTTGTACGACCATCACACTATCTAATTCAAGAACATTATCTTCAGTCACAAAATAAACTCCATAATTTTGTAACATCCTGCATTGGTCATTTGGTAAATATTGGCTCACTGAGTCATACAGGTCTTCCCAATGTTCACACAGTTCATTATGTAATACTTTAAAAAAAATCTCATCCATTAATTTCACCAACAACCTCATTAGAAAATTCTTTGAGTGTTAGGATGCTGTCAAGCTCATGGTAGCAAATGAAAGTTTTTCAAAATTTTAATTTTAGCATTGGCAACAAAAAAGACTGTTTTCCTAAAGAGAAAGACTCATTTCATTCACTTTCAAGAAAATATCTGCCAAGTAGCTAAGGGTCAAAAATCACAGTGTGTCTGTTAGTTGTTCTCTCAAGTAAAACTGATGTTCTACGGGGAGCAAAGAACAAGCTAGTTCAGCCCTGAATCCAAACAACCATGCAAATGTTTTCCTCAAGAGAACTGCACATTTTGATGTACAATAGAATTGTTTTATTTGTGCTTTCAATTTCATCACACTGATTATTAAGAAGCTGTACACTTAAGGGTCAAGATTTAATAAAATTAATACTTTTTACTGTATCATCAAAGATATTCTTAAGTGAATCAACTTTTTTTTTCTTCCTAGAAGTGTCAGTGAAGAATATAATGACTTCTATGTACTACTGATACAGTTTAGTGTCCCTTCCCTGATTACTTCCTTGATTTGTGTTGAGGAGCAGTTTTAGCCGCTATTGCTTCTGCATCATCAGTGCAAGTGTCCCCATGCTGAAAAGGCCAAATCACGTCTGAGTATTATTATGAAAGGAGTTTGAACTGGGCTGATTTGCTGCGAAGGGTCTCAGGGACCCCAGCTGTTCACATGGGATTGCTGCCCTAGGCAGCCACTAAGTCCACTATGGAATAAACTTGAATGAGAATGCTTTGGCGAGAAGTAGCTCCTTTAAGGAAGTTCTAGAATTTCATATCTACAATTCTCTCACCTGTTCTTTCATCTCCTTGCTACAGACACTGTCTAAATTCAGGCACCTATCACTTTATATTTGGATAACTCATCAGATTGTTCATTTCTCTGTCTCAAAAATCTTTCTCCAAATACTCCCCTCCACAAACTGCAGCAGAGTAGTATTCCTAAAACCCACTCTAATCCCTTCGTGCAGAAATTTGCAGCAAATTTTCCTACCTACCAAATAACATCTAAATGCCTTAATTTTATTTTCAGGGTTCCCCTTGTTCTAGGTCCAACTTCCAGAGTATTTTTCCTACTCATTCTCCATGCTTTCCATCCTCAGAATAAACATAGCATTTCCCAACTTGTCCTGTATTTGTCTAACACCCTCCCTTTCACACCTGAGCACTCCCCACCTTATGAATCTTCATGGATGACAGAGTCTGCCCCCCAGTGAAGAAGCTAAAAAGGGTGGGTACATGCTTTCCCAAGAAGCATGGTGGTTAAGACATCAGTACATGAGCAAGGGTCAGCCAATCATCAGGATCAAACTCATTAGGATTGTAAGTCTGGAGCTAGTGACGTAAAGAGCCATGAAGATGTTGAGATGGCAGATGAATCTGATGATGTAGGGCAGGGCAGTGAAGCACACTGGTAGCTGCAGTGGCATCGGTGGCCACAATCCACGGTGCTGTCAGTGCCAGCAGCAGCGGCAGCAGCAGCAGCAGCTGGGAATATCTGGTGGTGCCAGCAGCACTGGAACTGCGAGCTGTAAAGCCTGGCTCTTCACAGTCCCTGGGTGAACTTGGCTAGAGTGACGGCTCCTGACTAAGAGGAAATGGGGGTTGCTGCTGCACAGTGAAGTCAAGTGTCCAAAGCAACAGGCCCAAAATAAATTTGTATTCACGTTTGCCATGTGAGAGAGAAGAGATTTGAAGTCATATAGAAGATTTTATGTTCAATCAGTTGTTTTTAGATAGTTCAACTTATGAGGGAATGGTCACTATTCTGAAGGCCTGAAAGGTAAATTAGCTGTTCTTAGGTGTCTGAACACACACCAGAGGTGGCAAGTATCATATTATAGTCCCAGGATAAGGGATATTTAGGTCAATGTCAATATTAAGATCACACGCTAAATGCGTGGTTCAGTGAGTCAGTCTCTCTCTCTCTGCCCATATACATGTATGTGTGTATGTGTGTGTATACATATATGTATACACACTAATATATACTAGAGTCCATTGACTATGTCTGTCCTTCAAACATAATCTGGCAGAAAATTCCATTTACTTCATGAAGCTTGAATGGGCACTTACTTCCTTGCTACTTACACAAGTACACTGAGGGGACAGAAAGATTTTCCCTCTAGGAGGCTCACAGGATGACTGACAAAAAAGAAACCATATTAAACAAACCCTCTGCTGCCAATTTTTCTTCCCCCCACCACTCAGAGGGCCGATGGGGGTGGCTTTTAGGCCTTTACTAATTTCTTTCATGCCCTAAATCTGCTCTTGTTTTTATGATTCCATTGACCTCTGGATCCCACTAGTATACAAATGACTTAACACTGTGCAAACAACAATGCATTAGTCAGAACTTTTGGGAAGTTTTGCATGGCAGTTTTGAGAATGTCCATTACAAAAGAACAAATATAATTTAAAGTTTCATAGTTAGAAGTGTGAGTAAAGAAGTTGGATTTATATGACCTGAAGTAAAGAAGGTTTAAGAGAGACTGACTCTTGTTTTTGAGTATGTTTTCTACAAATAATGGAAAACTGTTATTCTCTGTACCACATGGCAGACAAAAATTACACCATGGAGAATTTGAACGAGACATTAGAACTCTAAGGATTGTGAAATGTGGATATATATTGCCATAGGGTTATAGTAGTCTTAATATACCATTTTTAATTAAAAAAATAAGGTCTTTCTTGGTAAATAATTACAACATTGTGCTCTTGGTATAACTTCAATAATTCACAACTGAAGGAAAGATATTCATTCCCTCTGAGAAAGCTATAAACTATATTTTAAAAAACAGGATAGAGTTGACAGCTATTTTCAAGTAATTCTTAAAATACAGAGAATATAGGATATGCTTAATAACATCATGAGAAACAAACAGGATGGAGAATACACTAAATGAAACAACTGACCTGGACTCTTTAAAAAGTCAATGTCATAAAAAGAATGTGTCAAAAATTGTTCTGGATTAGAGACAGACAACCATGAAATTTAATATGTCAAATTTAATACATTCAAATATGTATCTCTAAAAGGCATTCAGGAACAATTGGGAGAATTTGAATATGAAGTGGATATTAAATAATATGAAGTAATTATTAATTTTCTTAGATGCAATAATGGCATTGGGATTAAGTAAAACATTCATTTTCTTAGAGGTTGCATGATGAAATATTAAGGGTGGAGTGTCTTATGTCTACAAATGACTTTTAAATAATTCAGCAACAAAACAAAAATATGTATGTACATAGAAATATTTTTAAATTTGGCAATATGTTAACAATTGTTTAATTTAATGGTGAGATATGAATGATTTTTATATTACCCTTCCAACTTTTCTCTAGTCAATAGTAAATTCAATTTTTTCACATAAAAATAAATAATACTAAGTAAATAATATATGTAGTAAATGTTATTATAAAACATAATATAATAAACACCCATATATATCCCACCCAACCCAAGATCTAGAACACTAACAGGTCATTAAATCTACATATACGTTCCTCCTCATCTTATCCCTTGAACTCCTCCCCAATTATCTTGATATTTTTAAAATTTGTTATGGAAATTTTCAAGTACATACAAAAGCTCTAGCCCCAGCTTTGCAAGGTTATTTTTATTTTAGGGGTTATCCTTAGAGATTTTCCCTATCATTTGCAAAACTAGTAATGCCTTCAAGGTTTATACTGTCTAGAAGCTAAATGTTCTGTAAAAGGAAGATAACTCTCAGAGCTATTTAAACCAACATAATATCAGAATTAGAAATCTAAAATGCAGAGTTTTTAACCTTTCTGTGGATGAATATACATTCTTATTTCAGTTGGGAATTTGTGTTTAAAAAAAACACAGCCCTGTTTTGAATAAAAATATTTTTTCTATGCAAAAACAAATAGATTTTTAATATGAAATACAGATTATGTCTTATAACTAACATCCCTGAAAAACCTGTCCTTGTACTTCATTCTGCTTAATTTTTTAAATCCTCACTTGAGGATATGTTTATTGATTTTAGAGAGAGAGAAAGGGAGAGAGGGAGGGAGGGAAAGGAGAGAGAGAGGGAGGAGAGGGGGGAAGAGAGAGAGAGAGAGAAAGAGAAAGAGAGAAATATCAATGAGATAAACATGGATCGGTTGTCCCCCATAGGTGCCCAGACTAGGGACTGAACATTCAACCTTTTGATGTAAGGGACTAGGCTCCAACCAACTGAGCCACACAGCTAAGGCTGTTCAGTTTCATTCATTGTTATTGTGAAATGAGCTTGTAAACAGAAATGAAACTTAGCTCTCTGTCCTGAGAGTCAGTTGAATGGAAAACAACTATGCCAATCAGAAGACTGATATTCTTGGCATTTAATAATTAAAATAGCTAGCACTTAGTCAAGGATGAAGAAAGAATTCTAGTTAGTAAATGAAATGAACCTAGCAGAATATTGAACGATTAAGAACGAGAAGCATTTAAAAAAAAAAAAGAAAGAAAGACTTGAGTCAAAGTTAAGAGTACTGTTAAAGAAGAAGTTAGAAAAGGAAGTGGTTTATAAAGTCAGGGTTTTTATGTATTAACTTGAGATTGTTTACCTCTATTGACAGGAAACATAAGAGCTACCATTAGATAAAACCTAATACATTTTGGGTTTAAACAGTTAAAGCATAAAGTAAGTATACTTTTTCATTAATCATTTTCTCATTGTGTATCTAGATATTCTCCTATGGTTTGATTTTAGAGGATACCAGAATATTGCACATGTAATATGTCTTAGATTCTCTCGTGTATCTTCTACCTGTCACAACCCCAGAAGTTAAGAATCATCCTTTCCACTTCATAATAGAGTTAACCGAGGTTCAGAAATATTGAGTATGGATATAGATCACAGAATTGTTAAGTAGTAAAAATAAATTTTGAACTCAGGTTTCTCTGGCTCTGACTTAATGCTCTCTATTCACTAGGCTAAACTACCACAGTAGTCGAAGTGAGTGGCCATAAGCTAAGGCTTCATAAGACATGGAATTTCTGAGCTGTTAACAAATGTAAAAACTGACCATATGATTATTATTTAATCAAACATGAAAAATAGAACTTCATAAAGTGTTATAGATCAATGGGACAGAACAGGGAGCCCAGAAATTAACCCACATCTATATGGCCAATGGATATTTGACAAAGAAGGCATGAGCATACTATGGTGTAGACAGTCTCTTCAATAAATGGTGTGAAAATTGGACAAGTACATGCAAAAAAAAAGAAAGAAAGAAAGAAACTAGACCACCAACTTATACCATATACAGGAATAAACTCCAAATGGATAAAAGACTTAAATGTAGGCATGAAACCATAAAAATGCTAGAAGAAAACATAGGCAAAAAAAAGACATCTCTCATAGCAATATTTTTGTGGATATGTCTCCTAGGACAGGGAAATAAAGGAAACAAATAAAGGAAACAGCAAATTAAAAGCTTCTGTCTAGCCAAAAAAAAATAACATCAATAAAATGAAAAGGGGACCCACTGCATAGGAGAACACATCCACCAATGATACATCTAATAAGGGGTTAATTTACAAAATATATAAAGAACTTATACAACTCAACACCAGGAAGACAAACAATCCAATTAAAAAATGGGCAAAGGGCCTGAATAGACACTTCTTCAAATAGGACATACAGATGGCCCATAGACTTATGAAAAAATGTCCAGCATCACTAATCATCAGAAAGAGGCAAATTAAAACCAAATGAGATGATATCTCACACCTGCCAGAATTGCCACCATCAATAAGTCAACAAACAAGTGCTGGAAGAGATGTGGAGAAAAGGGAACCCTAGTGCACTGTTGGTGGGAATGCAGACTGGTGCAGCCACTGTGGTAAACAGTGTGGAGTTTCCTCAAAAAATTAAAAGTGGAACTGCCTTTTGACCTAGTGACCCCACTTCTGGGACTATTACTTAAGAATCCTGAAGCATGATTTTGAAAGAATGTATGTACCCCTATGTTCATAGCAGTGTTATTTAACAATAAGTGTTAAATACCAGTGTAGTTTAACAAGATCTGGAAACAACCCAAGTGCTCATCAGTAGATGAATGGATAAAAAAAAAGCTATGATACATTTATACAATGGAATACTATGTGGTCATAAAAAAGGAAATGTTACCTTTTGGGACAACATGGATGGACCTGGAGAGTATTATATGATTCATCTTATATGATTCCTCCTCTTATATGATTCAGTGATCAGAAAGCAACCCTCTTATTTATAATTTTCATGTATTTAACAAAAAGAATGGAGAGTATTAAGTGAAATAAGCCAAATATCATATGATCTCACTTATATGTGAAATCTAATAAACAAAATAAGCTGATGAATACATGGGACAGATAGACAACTGTCAGAAGGAGTGGGGAGGAGGGACTGGATGGAAGAAGGGATTGACCAGAGAACATATATGCATAACCCATAGACCCAGACAACAGTGTGGTGATGGCCAGAGGGAAGGGGGGCAGGGACTAAGTGGAGGTGGGAAAAGGGGGGGAAATGGGCATATCTGTAATTGTGTTAACAATAAAAATAAAGAAAAAATACTGACATAAACAGACAATTCATATTTCCTTGCTCTTAGTTTTCACTAAAAATTAAGGTTCTTTAAAAGGAAAAACAAGAACTTAATAGAATGAGCTTTTTAAAATTATTAGCAATGGTAGAAAAGGAAAAAATAAAATTTTCCAGAAAATAAAGTACAAAAGGTGTGTATGATATACATGCACGTATTACATGTATATATGTATATGCATCCACATGTATATTTGTACACACATATATAATTTAAATATATGTGTATACATACACACACATATATACATATATTTTAAAACACCACTCTAGTAGACCAAAAATGGCAAACACAATCATACATTCATTTTGTCTATCAGCTTGGCAAATTTATTTTAATGTTAACAAGACTACTGTAATATAGGTGCTTCCATAATTGTTCTTGGTAGTCAGAACTGACATTATCTTTTAACTTTATTTTTATTGTTGACACTAATACAAATGCCCCCCAGCTCCCCTCTGCTCCCCCTTTGCTCCCCTCCTCCCAGCCCCTGCACCCCCCTTTCCCTTTGGCCATCACCACACTGCTGCCTGTGTCTATGAGTCATGCATACATGCTCTTTGGCTAATTCCTTCACCATGTTTCATCCAGTCCCCCATCCCTGCTCCCCACTTCACAGCTGTCAGTCTGTTCCATGTATCCATAACCCTGTAAGACAGTCAGAGAAAGACAACACTGTATGATCTCACTTATATGTTGAATCTCATGAACAAAATAGAGACATTATCTCTCTTGAAAGCAATGTATGGTATGCAAAAACTTCAAAAAGAAAACCTGTTCATCTAGTATGTCCACTTCCAGGAATCTAGACCAACAGAAATAAAATGGATCAATTTTGTGGAGAAGAATGGACATCTCAACATTATTTATAAAGGTGAAAGAATGGAAAGAACTGAACAACAACAGGGGAATTATTTAATAAAACATGGTACTTTCATATATTGCTTATTACATAGCCAGTAAAATGTTTCTCAATTATTAATTATATAAAAAAGATTACAACATAATTTTGAGTGCAAAAAGCAAGACACTATGCTGGATATACAGTGTAATGATTAAATAATTTTAGAAATGTATGCACATGTACAGAAGAAACATTAAATGAAAATATACCAAAATATTAACATTATTTCTAGGTTGTGTAATTATGGGTGAATTTTTATAGGGCATTTCCAAAATTTTGTATGAATAAGCACATGCCAATTTATAATAAAAACTATAAACATAATTTTTTAAATGTCAAGGTTTAGTCATCTTTTATTGATGAAATAGTAATCATGTTTCCTATGAAGAATAAAGTCCCAAGCCTTGGATTCACTTACTTTCAAAATTTATTTACCCATGACAACATTTCGTATATTTTCACTCTCCTTACTAGTAATTAATCTATTGAGATCTACTTCTTTCTAATTTAGTCATGATGAGTTGCATGTTTTTAAGAATTTTTTCATTTCATCTAGGTTGTCCAATTTGTTGGGGTAGTTTTTCACAGCAGACTTACGATCCTTTGAATTTTTTGTGTTATCAGTTATAATATTTCCTTTTTCATTTTTAATTTTGTTGATTTGTGTCCTCTTTCTTTTTCTTGGTTAGTCTAGCTAAGGGTTTGCCAATTTTCTTTATCTTTTCAAACAACAAAGTCTTAGTTTGGTTATCTTTTCTATTCTCTATCTATTTTATTTCTTCTCTAATCTTTACTGTTTCCTTTCTTCTGCCATCTTAGGGCTCAGTTTGTTCTTCTTTTTCTAGTTCATTCAGGCATAGAATTGGGTTATTTAGGAACTTTCTTGCTTCTTTATATAACCATTTATTGCATGAACTTCCCTCTTAGAACTGCTTTGCTGCTTCTCCTAAGTTCTGGTATGTTGTGTTTTCATTTTTGTTTGCCTCAAGAAACTCTTTATTTCCCTTTAATTTCTTATTTGATCTATGGGTTGTTCAGAGCCCCAACTATTTACTCTCGATTCACACCCTTGAACATGACCTTGCAGATTCCTTCACTAAAGACGGAGTCTACGTCTTTATTCCTTGCATCTCGAGTGGCCTTGGGATTTCTTTGTCCCAAAATGGCTTTATTTTCTTTAATCAGTATTTCTGGGTTGTTCTTTAGACAATGGGTTATTATCAAAGAGGACACAAGCAGAAACGTGGAAAGTGTTAGCCTTGCCACATATTTGTTCGCTGCCATCCCCACCAGAAGGCCATGTTTGTGCTGACTGAGTGATCCAAGGCTCAGAAATGCCAAAGCTATCGTAGGCAAAGCCACCCAAGGTCACTCGAGAAATATCAACCCCCAGAAAAATGAGTGAACCCAGCCCAAATCAGCTAAACCTCTCAGACTTTTGAGTGAAACAAATGTTTGTTGTAGCAACCCATATTGTTTGTTGTGTGACATTATTGTGGCAATAAGTAACTTGTATACTTCATCCCATGTTGGTCACACAAAAGTTGGCCTATTCAATTTCTTCTTTCTGTGCTGACATCTTCCTCCAATTCCCCCTTTTCCTATGCTCAGATAACCACAGGGCGAGAGCTACACCCACCTAGTGCCTGTGCAGATTGTCAAGAACTGTACAGAGTCTGAGACTTGACCTTACTCACAAGCTCCCGAGTTGGCCTGTCACAGATTCCACAATGC
The DNA here is from genome assembly GCA_028533065.1 of Trachops cirrhosus. Classification (NCBI taxonomy): domain Eukaryota; kingdom Metazoa; phylum Chordata; class Mammalia; order Chiroptera; family Phyllostomidae; genus Trachops; species Trachops cirrhosus. The sequence goes on from CM052548.1 coordinate 18,484,706, forward strand.
TGGTACAAAGCAGAAAATGTCTCCGTCAGAGAGGAAAGCTGATTACTCACAGCAAACAGCGCAGCTATAGTATCGTTACTTTTGTTCTGTTCACCAACCCCAGTTCCCACAGGGAATCGTGAAGAGCACAGATGACACCTGCACGTGAAATGGGTTGCATTTTTGCAAGGGGAACTTTCTGCTTAGCAAATCCTAATCATTCAAGGCACTTGGTGAGCCTGACTTTTGCTCCAGAAAGAGACATCTTTGTTTTCCTAGATAGCAAGCATTCTTGCCCTTTTCTCTGGAGGGAGACACTATCCCTAAATTCCAGGGCTGTTTGCTATACAACGTCCTTGAAAAGATAGACCAAAACAAATGGTAACCATGCCTCACTTGTAAGACATGCAGATATGTGACTCACGAAGAATGAGAAGAATTTTCTCCTAACACAGATGTCTGCCAGGAAACAGAATGGCAAACTCTTCTCCTAGGCAATTATTCCCAGTTTTTAGAAGAGATTCTCTTGGGTCTTTTTCTCCCCACCACTTCTACCAGGCTGACTACCCCCAACTGTCTTTCATTGTCTTGACCCTCAGACTGTTATGTAGACTGAGAATGGGTGACAGACATCAGTTATTTCAAGGCCAGTCCTGTGGCTCTAAGTAATACTGAGCCCAATTCTCAGGCAATGGGAACAGTCCATTTTGTTACAAATGAACTGCATTTCTCAGTCAGTGTGGGGACAATCATAGACTCTGGAAAATAATGCAAACTGGCAGCAGATACTCGATTAAAAACTCCCAGCCATAAAAATTTCTATGTGCAGCATAGATGTGTACATTGGAACTCAGCAGCAAATGTTATATGAACATCTAAGATTGCAGCAATCTTAGATGAAGAAGTTATTTTTAGAATATATCAAATTCCATATAAAATATTATGCAACCTATGAGGCAAAGAAGAGTTAGAACTGAATTCAGCAAGTAACAAATATCTTTTCTGTGAATGACATTTCAAAGTTAACAAGCAAGTCACAGATATTTGCCACATTGCAGCCTATTAGTCCTTTACCGCAACCAACAAAGGATTAATATTTAAATTATATAAGGGATTCCTTAGTATCAGTGAGAAAACACTGGGCAATTGTGGCTATGGAGATGATGCATTGCTCAGGTCTCCCTTCGAGAGAAACTGTGGCAAGAAGGGTAGTTGGCCAATAGCTTCAGCATCTTTGGATCCACTGCATGGTTCATACCAAGGCCAGACTCTGCAAGACTGTCTCCCAGACAGTAAGTGAGCACGATATAAGTAATAGGTTCTGACCATTCCCACCCCCCACAGGGCTCCTCTGCTCCAGGGCTCCCCATTGTTTTGGCTGACACTTTCTCAGAGCTGCCCCGCAATGAGAGACTCGTACCCAGTCATCTATTCTTCCTTCTCTCCTTTCACAGGGGTCAAATCAGCACTAAGGTCAGAGAGTTTTGCTATTTATTCCTAATCACTTTTATCCTTCATTTTAAACAACCAATTGCATATTTTTAATTTCAAAATTTGCAGCTAGCCACAATTGTATGTTTCCCTCCCAATAATGAATTCAAAAAAGTATAAAGATGGTAGATGTACATCTCAATATTAACAAGGCTTAATTCAACTGTTATGATAGATGCTATTATTAAAAGATAATGTAAGAAATGATCTCATAAGCAGAGGTATATACATCAATATCTTTCCTACTCCATTACACCACAGCAACACAAAGTTTCACTGCACACACACACACACACACACACACACACACACAAACAGAAAATGATCCTCTCTTTCCCCATTGGACTCTACCAGCAGTTCAACTTTTTTTCCCATAAAGTTTGTTATGCTATTACAATAAATAGTAAATGTTTCTGTATTTGTCTATCTTGGCATCTGCTTCCTACAGGACCCAAACCAATGAAGAATCCAACTACAAATAATGAAAAATTTGAACAGTCAATTCACTAGAAAGGAAACTCAGTGTAGCTATACAAAGATACACATAAAAAAGAAATGACCACTTTTATACCATATACAAAAATAAACTAAAAATGAATTAAAGACTTAAATGGGAAGACCTGCAATCACTTCTAGAAGAAAACATAGGTAATAAACTTTTTAACAGCAGTCTTAGCAATATTTTGGGAGGGATGTCTTTTCTTGGGCAAAGGCAACGAATCAAAAATAAAAAAAGGGAATTATATAAAACTAAAAAGCTTTTGCACAGTGAAGGAAACCATCAACAAGTTAAAAAGCAAACCTAGTGAATGGGAAAAGATATTTGCAAATGATATATCCAATAAGGGATTAATATCCAAATATATTATAAATATATAAAAATACACAAATTACATATATGCATTTTATATATATAAAGAACTCATACAACTCAACATTAAAAGAAAACAATCCAATTAAAAAATGAGCAGAGGGCATGAATAAACACTTCTCCAAAGAAGACATACAAATGACCAATAGACACATGAAAATATGCTCAGCATCACCAATTATCAGAGAAACACAGGTCAAAACTACAATGAGATATCACCTCACACCTGTCAGAATAACTATTATCAAAAAGACAACAAATAATTGTTAATGAGGATGTGGAGAAAAGGGAACCTTTGTACGCTCTTGGTGGGATTGTGAATTAGTGAAGCCACTATGGAAAACAGTATGGAGATTTCTCCAAAAATTAAAAATAGAACTACGATACAACCCAGCAATTCTACTTCTGGGCATTTATTAAGGAAAACAAAAACAACAATTCAAAAAGATATATGAACCCCCATGTTTATTGCAGCATTGTTTATAATAGCCAAGGCATGGAAGCAGCTGAGGTATCCATCAATAGATAAATAGATAAAGAAAATGTGGTATATATACAGGGGTGGGTAAAAGGGGGTTTATGGTTGTGAGTATACAAAACACAGAGTTTATTCTTGTATTATTATTTACTTATTAATCATATGATTTAACCACAATAAATCATACAATAATTTGTCTTCTTCATATTATAATTGTTATTACTTCATATCTTTACTTATGATTTATCTTTTAGGCAATGCATATACAATGGAATATTGCTACTCAGATATAAAAAGAATGAAATCTTGCCATTTACAACAACATGGATGGACTTAGAAAATATTATGTTAAGTGAAGTATGTTGGACAGATAAAGTTAAATACCATATGATTTCACTTATATGTGGAATATAAAAAACAAAACAAATGAACATACAAAATGAAACAGAAACAAACTCAGATACATAGTTCTAACTGATGTTTGCCAGAGGAAAGGGAAGTGGGAGGTTGGGCAAAAAGTGGGAAGGGGATTAAAGTGCAAACTTGCAGTTGTAAGTTGCAGGGATATAATGTGCAGCAGAGAGAACAGAGGCAACGTTGTAATAATTATGTATGGTGACGTATGGTTACTAGACTTACTGTGGTTATCACTTTGAATCATTATTGTATACAACTGAAACCAATTAATACTGTATGTCAACTGTAACTAAAAGTAAATTAAAAAAAAAAACACAAAAATACACATAAAACACACACATAAATAAAAGGAGGGAAGGTAAATTTTAAAAATTTGACCTCAAATATGTGAAACTGAAGCCCTTCTGGAAGGAAGAAGATGGATTTGAACTCAGAAAAGTAAAGCCACCCCCATCAAAGCAGGATTATTTATGACTCAAGGAAAGAACATGAAAATTAGTGGTCTCAGTAATTGCAATGGTTAACATTTACTGAGCACTCTTGCAAAAGTTTCTATGAATTAACTTGTAACAATCCTACGAGGCAGGTACTACTACTATCTCCATTTTAGAGATGAGGATACCGAGGGATGAAAAGATTAAGTAATGTGACCAAGGTGTTTAAAAAAATCCACTCAAGTTCAGTTAAAAAGGTTGTACACATATATGCTTTATGGAGTCCATTCTAAATATATTGGAAAATAAAATGAAATATAACACTCAGCCACATTTTAATTTTGTGATCTTGGGCACAATGTTTAACCTTTCTGGGTTTGGTTTCCTCTTCTATTGTAGAATAGAGCAAATATACTTCATTATTTGCAAGTATATTTTGGAAATGATATTTAAAATTATAGCATACTATACAAATATGAGATATTAACATTAGTTCAGTGCTACAGAAACTAAATTTTAAAAAGGAGAATGGCTATGAAATACTAAAAATACAAGAAAATTCTAAATTTGGAAGAATGTGATAAAGTCAAATATCAATTGGAACTTTATTTTAGCCAATCATTTCCATTCTTTCTCAGCTATGTATTTATGTATGCATGCATGTATGTTTTTATACCTGAAGATTTATAATTAAATATGCATTTTACTAGAGCTGGGAATAAGTAACGAAGTTTAAATGTCACTACCTTCCAAGTCCACTCTCTTGGGAAGGGAACAGTAATGATGGAATTATTTTGCTAAAGTTCTTTTTGATGAATAATTTATCATAGTCATAAAGAATAAGATGCCATAGTGATGATTTCTGTGAAGAATGGAATGGGAAGAACAAGAATGGGATGTTTTCATGAATTCTGAAAAATTCTGCTAAATCTCTAATTATCTTTATGTCCCATCTCCTCACATTTTCTCTCTCCAATCCAACTATTTCACTTTATGAACCAGGGTTGTTTTCTTTCTGAATATTAGCTGTACTAAGTAATCTAATAAATTAAGCAGCACAATATCCCTAGAAGTATTTTGGCTTTTTAAATTTATCAATTTACACCATGATTTCACATGGTAATAAGTTCATTTCACACACTGCTCTTACTGGGGTATTCTATATCTGCATTGTTCTGTCACTAATTAGAGTATGGGATCACAGCATTGAGCTTCACACAGTTTATTCAGTAGTTATCAGACCTGTACATTTATATAAAATAACTCTAATAAGTGAAGAATCCATAAATAACCTTAATATTTTGAATATTGGAATTGTAATACTGCTACTGACTAATGTGTTTATTATTTTTTAATGTGTCTCACACTACACTTGAATTTGAGGGTGTAATTGCCTTAGACAGGGTAGGAAGTTGGTTCTTCCTTCTGTATTATTTTATGTTTTTATATCAGAATAAAGAAAGTACTGTAGGGGTGGTGTTCTGTGATGGTGGCTAGGCCTTCAAAATCAACTCACGAGGCAAGACATTGCACACATGAGTGCACTCTGAGGCAATGCTTCCATTTTTGACATAGTTTTCTCTTGCATTCTGTAAACGTACTTAGAACAGGCCAATGTTCACTTCTAGAACCTTATACTGCCTTGAAATAAGAATAAAGAATTTCAGAGATACAATATTAACTCAAAAAGACTGTGTACCTATATTATGAACAATATTGGTGTGTTGACTTCTAAAATTTACTATTATTTGATTTTCTTGTTATATTTTCCTTGGTGCAAAGATTAAGTAAATTTTAACCCACTGAAGAAAGGCTTTATGATTTGTAGGGGGGAAGGTGATAAAGGAAATGATTATGTCAAAAAATATTTTTAATAGCTTTCAATACTATACGTTGCCAGTGCTTTAAGAGTTGATGGTTAAATTAGTCACTATTTACACTTATAAGGGCACAGACTAATTTTTCTCTTGCCACACCAGAACTGAGGTTGACCTAGTTCCCCAAACTAAACTGAAGTAGACACGGTTGGCTTAGAGTGGGGATTTTCTCTGTGGTCAAACATTCATGGGGTTGACACACCAGTCTTCAGTTTAATCGAGTATGTTGATAAAGCTTGATATGAAGCCAGACTTCTCTTATCCCTGCTCAAAATAGTTTAAAAAGGAAAATTATAGTATTTACCAGAGCCTATTGTGGCAATAGTAGCTAAGTAATTATGCCTCTTCCATCCTTTTCATGATATACTTCTTAGTGGCCATTCATGCCTTATGCCAGTGGTAACTAACAGAATCGTTCACTCTGTTTCCTAAGCAGAAGCTGAGTGATGAGCTGTAGGACTGCTCCAGTTTGAGACTTTGCTTCTTTACCACTCTATCAGACCAGAAGGGAAACATCTGTCTACTAAACCAGGAAAGTAGCATCTATCTGTAAACAAGGAAGTAGCATGTGTCTGCCAGACCAGGAGGGGAGAACCTGCCAGCCAGACCAGGAGAGTGGCACCTGTCTACCAGACCATGAGGGTGGCATCTGTCCACCAGAACCAATGGTTAACAGCTGTCTGAAAACAGGGAGGACAGCTTCTGCCTACCAGACCAGGGGATGCAGCATTCTTCAGAGCCCACAGCAAAGGACATTAAGTGAATTTATTTGGTTTTTATATTTGTGTACTTGATTTAAAAAATCATCTTCCAGGAAATGCTGGTGATTTAATAATCAAAGACCCATTTGTATATCTTGGTATAAGAGTATAAATATTAGAAAACAAACACTTAAATGTAGAGTAATGTGTTATATTTATATAAGCAGTGGGAGGTCACAGGAACAGGTTATAAGTACTTACAGCTTTATAAAATTTGGTTTCAGATGGTAAATATATTCTAAGGACAGTATTTCTTCAATTTCATATTTTAAGAAATGCTATGAAATAAGTACATTTGTATATAGACTGGTTTCACTAAAAAATTTAATGATATTTTTTCTTGAGGATTTTTTTAAAATTTTATTTTAATTGTTGTTCAAGTACAGTTTTCTGTCTTTTACTCCCATCCTAGGTAAAGCACTTTGCAATGTCAGAAATCTAAAACAGTTATGCATAATTTCAGACTTATTCCAAAAATATGATTATGTAGTAGATAAATCAAGAAATGATTCAGATTAAGATATACCAATAAAATATAATAGTTATATGTCACATATCTAGACAGTCTTATTATTCTGGTCCAAATTAGGAAGAAACAAATAACTATTTCTGTGGGAGAAAAGGCAGTTTTAAAGAAAAATACTATATTTTCTACAAGAATCATATGTTGTAATAATTGGAAAAATATAGAAAGAGAACTAGCTATTTACTCTTTAATTAATTTATTTATATCCCCCATGTTATTGCTCTGATACTGGAGTTGATTTGTGCCCAGAGTACATCCTGTGAGTTAATAAATATAAATCAGAGTAAAAAAAAATAAGATCAAGAAGAAAACAAACATGAAATGCAAAAGGGAATCTCACACTATCAGTTCAGTTCTCACAGATCAGTGAATTTTCAACTCTGTTACACAATATTTGCTATAAGGAGCAGGAGTGATAACAACTTCTTTACCAGCTTGATATAAATTAACAAATATAACATCTTTATATGTAATAAAATATGTAATAAAAATGCTCTATAATAAAAAATTAAAGTTTGTATCTATTCATACTTCTGTCTATAAACATTTTGATGTTATATCTAAGTTAATTTCACATATATGTAATAAATAAATATATAACTATATTTTATAAATATTTTATAAAATATAATTATTTTCATATATAAATGTGCCTAAAGTATACTAAAGTGAAATACATGTATATATATTTATACATGTACATGTACATACTTATATATAAGCATGCATATATATAAATATTTTGGCATGATTTTACTAGAAGACTTAAAGAAGTCGTCATACACTTGGATCTAAATGTTGGCTCACCATGAACGGGACAACTACAAAGATAGAATGATGCTGGTATGTTGTAGTGGTGATGTAAATACAAGGAATAAAATTCCAAACAAAACAAAGTCCATTTTCCCTTGGTTTATACCTTTGTTATATATCTGGAAAAGTTTTCAAACTGGACACAAAGCATTCAGTGTCTGCTGTATCTACTCCCCAAAGATGGCCCTCCATATCTTCTCCCTGTGGAGGCAAGCTGCTTTTCACCTCAAGAGGTGGACTTTATTCGTCTTCACCTAAAGTTTGGACTCGCCTTGATCAATGGAAAGCAGCCCAGGTGCTCTTCTGGGACTACTGAGCCCAAGCCTGAAGAGGACTGGCAGCTTCCCCTTGCCACCTTTTGGAGCCAGTTGCTATGTTACGAGACACCCAAGCCATGTGGCAAGGCCACACGAAGGAAGTCTGAGGTGCTCCAACTGACAGCTCCAGGTCAACTTCCACCCACGTGCCAGTGGTACGAGTGAGCCATTTCAGAGGTACAAGCCCAGTGGAGACCAGGCAAGTGCAGCAATAGTCACCATCACATGAAACAAAACTGCCCAGCTGAGCCAGCCATCCCACAGGGTCTTAGGAGATAATACACTTCTATGGTTTTAAGTCTCTAAGTTTTGGGTTGTTTTATTATACAGCAATAGACAACCAGATAGCATTTACATGTAAAACTGAATTAGATTCTAGGCTCAGGCTGTTATAAACAAACTTTTTTCATCTGTTTGAAAATCTAGTGGGTCATCTGAGGGTCTCGCAGTTAGAAAAGAGTTCTTCATTATGAGGGACTGTCCTATATATATGCAGGATGTTTATTATATCTAGTCCCTACCTTAAATGTTAGTGGTGTTTCCTGGTTATTATGACAACCAAAACGCTTCTATAAATTTCCAAAATGCTTGCTACGGGGATGGTACTGACCTTGTTTAAGAACCACTTTCTAGAATAATTATTTGTATAGTGACTACAGTGTTAGGTACTAGAAAGGTAGAAATGAAACATAACTTATGCCTTCAAAAAACTCACAGTTCAATCGACAAGATTACAGAATGAAATTATAACACAAAATGATGAAAGTTGTGATGGAGATGTTTTCCGGGCATTGTGGTAATACATAGAACTAGTAGTTAAATCAGCCTTAGAAGGGTCAGGATAAGTTTCCTAGGAGTTAATTATTGAGCTAAGTTAGCCACGTGGAGAAGAGGTTGGATGGAGACTCGGACAGAGGAAACAGCTGGTGCAAAGGCACAGTGTGAGACGTTAGCAGCCATAAAGGTAACAAGCAGGCTAAGGCCAGAGGGTGGTGTACCTTTTATGCTTTGCTAAACAGTTCGTTTAAACCTGAAGGCAATTTTGCAGCACTAGCCACAGGTAATGTCATATTTTCACCACACCTCCCAGCCTTTCTTACAGTTGGCTTAGGGCCTTCTGACTTTTCTGGGCATTGGATGTGGGTGGAAGAAATGTTAGCCAGTTGCAGGCCTGGCTTTTGATAGCATCCCCTGAAATCTCCTAATTCACTTTTTTCCTGCCTCATGTCGGAGGCCACATGGTCCAGATGGCAAAGTTCCAAGATGAAAGAGGGCTCTCCAACTTGTATCAGATATATGAGAAGGATATTTTTATTTTATTTAGTCACCGAGATTTGGGAAGGGGGCTATCCATCAGAATTCTGCCAGGCAACAAATCACCCCATGTGGTTCGAATGAAGAGACTCTAATGAAGGAAATCCTTTCAGAGGTGTGGACAGGGCAAGAGAAGAAACTCCGCGCAGTCTGGAAGCTGTTCTCACTCCTTGGCCTGAAGAGGCAAAGAGAGGAAATAGAGTTATCACAGCCCTGAGAGCTGGTGCCAAGGAGAAGGAGCCGCCCAGCAGGAACTCTAGTTATGAAGCTCATCACCACTGCCAGAAGGGGGAGAGCTGGAAAAAATTCCCTAACTGGCCTATTCTCCTGTCGTTTAGGCTCCTGAGAGGGTACCCCCATTGGCCACATGGAATCAGAATGCAGCCCCAAGGGAGCCCAGGTGATGTGGTACACAGGTGCCAGGCTCCTGGGGCACAAAGCTGCTCAGGGAAAGAACAGCTGGGGCGGGGGTGGGGGGCGGGCGGTAAAGAAGATATGGAGTTCCTGAGGTGTGTCTGTTGTGGCAACTAGGTTTCATTACACTAATACAAAATCACTGAAGGATTTTAAGCAGATTTTTAAAATAAGTTTTCTTGAAACAATTTATACATCATAGAGTTAATCCTTTTGATGTGTATGATTCAGTGGTTTTTAGTATCTTCACACAGATGTACGATCCACCACATCTTGTTATAGACAATTTCATCGCACTCCCCTTCAACACCCAAAACATCCCAGACCCGTCAGGGAGCTCCTCCCTATCCTCCCTCTTCCCCCAGCCACTGGCAGCTACCAATCTACTTCCTGTTGCAGTGCATTTGTCTCTTCTGGATGTTTCACCTGAAAGGAATCTTATAGTATGTGGCCTCTATGTCTGGAGTCTTTCATTTAGCATAACACTTTTGTGGTTTATCCATGTTGTAATATGTATTCTTAGTTATTGCTGAATAATTGTATATGATAGAGTTTTGTCATTGTATATGGTAGAGTTTTGAAAGAAGACAACTGTGTAGAGAATAGGTTGGAGTGAGTAAAAAATAAATCAATGGCAGAGGAATATGTGTAAGTTGGGAAGTGATTGCATTCTCTAAAAACATTCTCTCAAATTATTGTTATACCCAGGAATAAGTTAGAGGAGATAAATAGAGCTCTTCATCTCCTGTACTAAAAGAGTCTCCTTTTCCTGGGTTCCCAAGTCAACAAATCATTCTCTGTCCAGAATCTGGGATTCATATTAGAATCCTCCATGTTTCTCACCCTCCACATTAGATCACTTTTTGCTGTGCATTCTACCTCTTAAACAGTCCTCTCCCCTTTGTGCTGACTGCCTTAGTCGAGTCCTTCAATGAGTCACGCTGAACTGCCTCAATCACTGCCTAACTGGTATCCTTTGTTCATGGTACCCAGTTACAGTCTATCATCAGATATAGCAATGCTGACAGAAGATGGATGGATGGATGGGTGGATGGATGGATGGATGGGTGGATGGTTGGTTAGTTGGGGGAGGTGCTGTACTTTATCTCATTGTTGATTAGGAAGCAGAAATCAGGCATCTGTAACCTAGCTCCTTCTTCTTTTCATCCATTTGAGAGTAAGGAGCCTTCAGAGAGCACACAATCTCTTCCTTTTGCTAAAGGAGGACTTCCTTGCTAGAACTGCTGATATCTGGCATTCAGAAAAGAGAGCTACTTTGGATTTACATTAAGCTCTGTCCTCTCTCTTAGCATTAGTGTAATAAAGATGAATTTTTGCTTTCATTTGCTATAAACCTTTTTACAATATTTTTTCAGAACTTGGGACTATAAGTTCTAAGCAGACTATATAGTTCTAAAAGACTATAGCAAATTTACTGTTTCCCAGGAGCTAAATATAAATGGAATCATGATCATTGAGGAAAAAGAACAGGTTTTAGAAAAAGTTATGTTTTTCTGAGTATTTAATTGTGAGATAAAATTTGGAACCTGACATGTCATAAAGAGTGTCATCAATATTTCAAGCAAATGCAATGACAAATTTCATTTCTTTTAATCACAATAATAATTGTAGTTTCATTTCTCCAGAAAATCAACCCTGAAACAAAAACTTGCATGCAGGAAGCATAGTAGGGAGTACACTTAGGAATAAAACCTGTAGAGAAGCGAGGGAAACAGGTTTAAGTAGGTTTAGAGAATTGAGCTGATGATCAGTTAAGAAAAGAAGCATCAGCAAAACCCCACAGAGAGCTCTGGACTTGAGGTGGCTGCTAGAGTTCTCCCCAGATTAAGGCAACAAGGCGAGGCCACTGCAATGTTAAGTCACTGAAGCAAACTACACCTTGGAGGAGACATAAGCATTGTTCTGGCAGCAACCTGGGCTCAGAGAAGGGCTCAGCTGTGAGATGTCAGCAGCCAACACTTCTGACCAATGGGAAATATTGACTCAATCCCAAAAGGACAGTAAGTGGGGGAATAATTATAGTATCCATTACAATCCACCCCTAGCATTGCTCATATTCATTTGCTTCTTTAGAGGGTTCTCTTCATATCAAGGATTCTAGGTAGTGTTTTTTTTCTGCAGAAACCTAAAAGAGGAACATAAGTGGGATGAAACAACAGACCTTGTTGCCAAGGCTGGTCTGAATGCTACAACTGAAATTCATATTGACCCTCCTCCACACCTGTTCTAGATTGCCTTCACCTCAACTAGAACCTTTGTAGTCTAGGTGGTCTACCTTGTAGGGTCACCCACACCCTTATCCCTCAGAGCTCTGAGTAAAGCCAAGGGGACTGTACTTGTTTCTTTAACATCAAAATTGTGTAAGGAGTACTAAGAGACACACCCATGGCTCACCTAAGTGCTGTGCATACTCTTCCATGCTCCTACATGTAACAGCGACCCTATCTATTCTTGATGATAGGAGTCAGTTACACCTGCCATTGTAAAGACTTTTTTCTTGGTCTGCTGGTCTCTTGGACTGAGGAGCCTGAAGTGGCTGAGAGCAACCATAATTTTAAGTCCAATGGGGTTCTTACTGTGTCCTCTGCTGAAAGCATTAGACATTTGGGAACCAGGAGCACTTGAGCTACAGAGCCTGAGCAGAATAGAAAGCACATATTCTCCAAGGGGTTGCTGGGAGTAGGGCCACTTCTATTTCCACTCTGGGGTCTTATACTCTTATGTTCTACCTGTTACAGACCCAGTTATTCATTTAACTTGTAATGAGTGCAACTTTTCATTTAAAGTATATTAGTACATATACTTTAAATTACTATATTAGTATAGCTTGTGCCCCAACTGCATCTCAATTCTATCAACAGCAGGTTCTGAGTGGCATTTTACGTGACAGGATAAGTGTATTCAATGAACATTATTAGTTTCCTTTTGCTGCTATAACAAATTTACTGGGTTAAGACAAACCAGATTTACTAACTTACATTTCTGGTGGTCAGAAGTCCCAAAATTGAGATGTTAGCAGGGCTATATTTCTTCAGGAGGCTCTAGGGAAGATTTTTTCCAGCTTTTAGAGACTGCCAGTAGTTTTTGGCTCATGGCTCCTCCTCCATCAAAGCCAGCAGCACAGCATATTCAGCTCTCTCTTCTCTGCTTCTGTGATCACACATTCACCAACTCTGCTTCCACTGTTACACTGCCTTCTCTCATTCTGACCCTCCTGCCTCACTCTCCGAAGAACCCCTGTGATTACATCAGGCCCACCTGAATTATCCAGGATAATCCCCCCATCTGAAAATCCTTACTTAATCACAACTGCAAAGACCCTTTGCCACATAAGGTAATATATTCACAAAGTCTGAGGATTACAATGTGGGTAACTTTGGAGGGGGTCATTATTTAGTTTACTGCAGACATATACCCACTGACTTACCTCATTTATAGAGTGGGCACCTTAGTCTGAGACAATGCTTTTTAGGATTCATACAGATCTGAAACAGAATGCTGTAAGACTTCAGATAATGGTTCTGGCCAGTGTGGGCAAAGAGGGCAAATCCATAGCAGAATATATATCAATTCCAGCCAAGTTGAATCACAGGCCCATGAGGGTAGACTATAAAGCAAATATCCAGCAAGTGGCTGGTTGATCTTCTTAAGGGATTGTGCTGTATCAGGGGCTTAGTGTTGGTCTCTTGTGCTGCCATGTTGTGCATTTGGCAGTGGCAATAGCCAGATCACTATTGTGAAGCAAGAGCCTGCTCTGTAAGTTCCATGCATAACCTCCATCCTTGCCGCCGGGGATAGCCTGCATCTCTGCACCATGGCTACTGTGTACATGTGCACTCTATGCCCCCACTAGACAGATAAAAGCAGATTCTAGCTGATATCAACTTGTAGAGTCATCATGTCTATGTGGTCATTTATCGTCTCTTCTGTGGTGGGATGTTACCTGACAGGCATCACCATATGATTGAAAGATAGTCACACTTTGTGCCCACTCCAATAGCTCCATTCACACAACTATTCCACGACCTCCTTTTCTCCATGCGTCCAACCTTTCTACTTCTAGGCCCCAAACAGCCAGGGCATGTGCCATTACCCAGGCTCAGCCTTTTTTTTCCTCCACCAGTCAGTCATAAGGGACACCCCAATCTCATGCAGTCATTTATTTGATCAGATACCAGTGCAATAGTGGTTAATGACAGTAGTCTGGCTGCATATTCATGCAGCTTACTTGTATTCTGGCCCTGCTCATTTCCAATCCTGGATATATCACCTCTGTCTTACCATAGAGTTTTGCTGGGCCCATTGGACCACGTGAGTTGGTGGCTCTGACAAAATCCATCTTCTGATGGGCAGTTATAACCACCTGACATCTCTCAGTGAGGGGCTCTGTCTGTATCAGGGCTCAAATAGCCTGCCAGGAGTCATTTTTCAATAGTATATGCTTTTTTGTTAACAATTTTTTGCCTCTGTCCAGAACTGTTAGACTTTTCTTTATGATTTTCCCATTGAAACTTCTCACTCATTCCACAGCATCTTTCCCCACCTCTGATACACCCAATAGCATAGTTCTGTCGTTTTGCATGGTCTGAGAAGCAGAATTGTTTGCCCCACAGTTAAGAGACAATGCAGAGCCCTTTCCTGCTCTGGGCACCACTTAAAGTTGGTAGCCATCTGTGTCATTCAGGATATGTGTCAGAGCAATATTCTTAAGTAAATGTTATGCCTGAAAAACCTAGAGCCTAGCAGGTATTGTCTCTCCTTTGTGGTAGGAAGTAGGAGATGTGATAGCTTACCCTTTACTTTTTAGCAGATATCTGGCATGCCCTAGACCATTGAAACCCTAACTTTCAGCATTTCATTGTCTTTCTTCAGGGTATCTATGGCACTCAGCAAGAGAAATCTAGTTTGAAGTTTTTATAATGAACACTTACTTTGAGCCTCTCAAAAGCTTGCCAGTGCATTCCTATCTGCAAGCACCGCATCTTAGTTCACCTCCAGGGAAATTTCAGCAATTGCACAATTCTACCCATCACACATCAGGGCTATCAAAATTCCATCTATCATCATCAGTGATAGTCTATTAGTTTTCTATTGCTGCACAGCAATATTACTACAAACTTAGTGGCTTACTGTGATATACATTTATTAGCTGACAGTTTCTGTGCATTAGAAGACTGGGCATGGCTTAGTTCTGTCCTCTGCAAGGCTGCAATCAGGGTGTCAGCTGGGCCTACAGTTTCATCTGAGACTCAATTGGTAAAGGAACCACATCCAAACATATATGGTTTTTGGCAGAATTGAGTTCCTTGCCAGACCAAGGGACTCTGTCATTGTTGGCTGTTGGCCAGAGGCTACCATCAGCTCCTGGCCACATGTATCTTACCTCTCTATGTGGTGGCTCATAACATGGCAGCTTGCTTCTTCCAATTTAGTAAAGGAGAGAGGCCCCAGCAAGACAGGAGTGATAATATTATGTAAACTATTCACATATGTATAATCATGTACATCCTGTCACTTTTGCCACAGTCTACTGGTTAGGAGAATTTTTCATGTCCTACCCACACATATGGGGAGAAATTTATACAAGAGTAGAGATATTAGGAGATGGGTTTCATGGCATCAGTCACCTTAGAAACTGTCCATCACAGATGGGATCCTTATTGCTACCTTACTAGTGATGATTCAGCTCCAAAATCTCATTTTAGAGTCCACTGCCTCATACCACTCTCTCTACCCAAACTAACTTAAATCCCTGGTAGACAGACTCAGAGATGGAGACTTACAAGCAGGAAGTTTACTATGGAATGCTTTCAATAATACTGCCTGTGAATTAATGAGAAAAGCAGGATCAGTCAAGACAAAAAGAGAAACTGAATTGTAATGCAATTGCAACAAAGGCCTTAGCTAATTTCATTGGGAGTTCTAGAGCTAAAATGACTCTTCTGAGTCATCCTGAATTAAGGTCAGAGGGCCAGGTCTTTTTGTACTACATGAACTAGTTATCTGATGAGCTTCCCTTTCCCCATGGAACTTTGTGTGAGAACAGCATTCTAGGGCCCACAGCAATTTATGGGAAGGGGCAGAGCTGTGAGCTGCCTCAGGCAACACTCCCAGCAGCTGGGGAAATAAGTGCCTCAGACCTGGAAGGGTATCTGGGAGACACGTCACTGTAGAAGCCTTTGATAAACCCATAGGCATGACATAAAATAAAATTTAGTAAACTTTCTGATAGTTGACTTGAATAAAGCAAGAGAATTTAGGCCCCAGAAAAAAAGAATGGATTTTTATGCTTTTAATTATTTTCCATAAGTATTTCCTTTTCTTTTTCCCAGAAATACTACTGATAGAAGCTAGAAAGTGTCCTCCTTGACAAGATGCTACGGTTGGTAGGAACATTTTTAGCTACAAATAACAGAATACTTTGATAACAGTCACTGAGACAACTTGGAGTTTATTTTTTCTTGCATAAAGATAAGTTTGAAATTTTGTTCAATTGCTCTACAATGTCAAGGCTAAGACAGCAATGCTCTTGGCTTTATCTCAGATCTCCTGTGTCATGGCTACAAATTTCAACCATCCTGTCCATCTTCAAGAAATGAACAGAGACAGAAGTAGTACCAGCAGATTTTCTTTCATCTTTCTGGCCTGAATTTGGTCCCAAAGCCAGTCCACAGGAGATGCAGGAGAGGCTCACAGAGAGAATATTTCATTTTTTAAATCTTTATAGGAGAGGCAGGCAAGGAAGAAAGGGATTTGGAATGGGTGCTGGTGAGTCAAATCAATATTGTTTTCAAAGCAGGTTTCTGTTTTGCTAATTGAGATCAGATCCATAAACTTTAAAGGCCAGATGAAAGATGACAGATACCATCATTTGGCTAAGAAGTCACATCAGGCTACTCTTTGGATGCAAGACTATCATTATCATTCAGGATCCAAACAAGAAAACAGACACGTGCATGCCAGGTCATTCAGAGGGGAATTGAATACATTTTGGGGACTAATTGCAGTGGTATTACAGGAGCCGAGAAGCCAAATAAGGTACAGAGACATCCCGAGGATTAATATCAGCAGGAAGCCACTACAATCCCTAGAACTGAGGAGCCCAAAGGAGGAGATGCTGTTAACCAGATTCCAGGGGCTGGTACTGCCCAGAGAGAATTGGTTCCACATCAGAGTTTACCTGGCTAGAGCTGGATCATGGAAGGAGAAGCTACCCAGCAGGAGTTGGAACCACAGAGGAGATACTGCCCAAAGCAAAAGGAGACAAAGCGGGTGGGGGCATGATTTTTCTGCTTCCCACTTTCCAATCACCCATCTCACTCCACAGGTTGAACCTAACTTGAAACTACCTGGCAAAGGAGCCTGGAAAATGCACTTTGCAGGGGTCATTCCCCTGCTGTACAGAGCACAGCAGGGAAATGGAGAGGAATGGACTCAAAAAAGCAAACAAGCAAGTTATTGGCACACCCTCCCACCCCCATGCAGAGCTGGACCTGAGGAGTACTTGTAGGGCAGCCCCAGTTTTCTCCTGGAAGCAGTGCTGTCACCACCACATAAACAATTAACCCAGTTCCCAACATTCGACACCATACAGACAAGATTATTCTATGGAAACTAAAGAAATGCCATCACTTATTACAAAAAACTTAGGGAAAATATAAACTACTTTTCATAAGTTGTATGTTCCAAAAACTTTTAAAATAGCTTCGGGCCCAGTCTGAAGGTAAACCTGACATAATTTTTTTAAGGGGTGGGGATAAATTATTTTTAAGAGAATTACTTATGAAGAACTAGTAAATTGGTAAATTGGCTCCTTTTTACTTCCAAAATATAAAAGTAAAAATATTGATCAAAACAGGAAGTTGAACTAGGTGGGCTAAGATTTTGATATTAATTATAAATAGAGAATGTGAGCCATGGATTATTGATCATTTTTGACCCTAGAAGTATACCATAGCCACCAGCCACTTGAGAAGAAATTATAGTCTGTTTTGACTGTTACATGTCAAATTGTAGCCACCAGTTAAAATTCCAAAAACTCACTATACTGAAACTATGCTGAAGTTTTCAAGGTTAAAATGCTGCAGTTCCTACATTTCTATCAAAGAGCTATATTTTATATGACTTTCTATATCAGTTGTGAAAAGATTCTCTGGTCTAAAATCCAACACAACAATGAGGTTTTTTTAAAATGTGATTTGCATTATATACATATTATTGAATTCTCATACTTCAAAGAATATCCTCCCCTACTAATTAATGTTTTAGTATAATTTTTCAGGAAAAAATGTCCTTATACAAGTCGGGCCGCCTAGAATCTAAATTTTTTACTAGTAAGAAAACTTGGATATATAATTAGTATATATTTAAAACTTTTAAAGCTAATATGAATAAAAACAAAAAAACATGAACTCTTCATGCTTACAAATGACTGAATCTTCCAAGGCTCTAAAAATAGTTGTTTAAAGCAAGAGTCAAGATATGTAGGGAAGCCAACCTGTAATTTATGTTTAAAAGAATTTCAATTGCCATGTTGGATTTTTCTGTTCAGTTTGGAGTATTAAATAGATCATATAAAATATGCTTTATTTTAAAGTACAATATGGTCATATTTGACAAGGATCCAGAATCCTATAGTCCTTAAAAAACAAAGATTACTAAATAGTGTGAAGCATTTCTTCCCTCTTCAGGCTTGAGCATATTTTTCCTCCAAACTGTTTTTTACCTACCTAGTTTGCTATAAAATGCTCTCAACTACCAATTTTGTTTTTTAATGCTCCAATACGTCACTGTACAAATCGGGGAAACAACTCATAGTCTTGACCATGGCATTTTCAGCAGTCTAGATGTTCCTGATAATATACATGCTTCCTGTGTTTGTAATCTTGAAGCATCAGTACAATATTAACCTTTAAAATGAAACTAACAACATCAATCATTGTCCTTTTACATACACTTCATGTTTTCTGCCTTGATTTTTTAATACATCAATGCTGACGGCCTTCTGCAAAAATCAACCAAAAAACATGTGCTCTGTTACAGAAACAGAGCACAAAAATATATAAATCTGTAGAGTTTAGAACATTATACTTGCAGGTTCAAAATGACAATGTAAAGAGTGACAAAGTCCAAGACCATACATACCAACGAAAGATGCAGCCATAGTCTTATATGATCATAGACTAGAGAGACAGATGCTTTTGAGAAATGAGCATAATATCAACCACAAAGATTGCAAAATACTACACATGTGTTTCACTAAGATGGTTAAAACCAGGATTTGCCTTAATTCAATGTTATTCTTTGAGGGTGATTGTGCCCTGAATTTCTCTGTAGCCAATTCTGACACCCAACCCACCCAGTGCTCCTTCCACTCGCCTCCACGCCTCTAGGCAGCCTCACACAAATGCGCACACACGCCCAGTCTGGCCAGAAGATAAAGCTAAGATGGCAGCGCTGAAAGTACAGGAGCCGCACTCAGTGGGACTGGAAATACAAAAGCAAATCTCTTTAAATTCTTTCATTCTGCATATTTCCCTGAATAACCAGAACCGACCCCCCCCCCAAAAAAAAAAGAAAGAAAACAGCATTGCATGGTATTGAGTAGTAGAGTGCACAGAATTGGCGGGAGGGGACGCTTGCTTTGCATATTTCAAGAAATCCACATCTCCTGTCAGCAAGGATGGTTCAGGTGACCCTCGCAACTTGCCTTGGGGACCATCCTCCCCTTCATGCCCCCTTGCCAGTGGAATTAAGGGTGACTCCAATCGTCCTCTCCTTCCCAGCCAGCGCCCCATTCCCCTCCACCCCAGGGGAGCCTTCCAAGGTGCCTAGCTGCCAAGGCAGTAGCTGTAGCGGTTGGCAGTGACGGGGAGTGCACATTGCGGAGGCAGGAAGAGGAGGAGGAGGAGAGAAAATGCTGCATTGGCTATCAATTTAGAGTAGAGCGGCCGCTGCCGTGGAAGGAAACGCTGCCAACCGCAACAGAAACACCACTGTCGGTAAGATACCTAAGTGAGCATGTGTGCGATTCTGCGCACGCCTGGTTGGCGCCGCTCAATGACAACGGGTTCCTTAAGAAAAAAATCCAGCTACCGGGTTTTGTGTGTACCCAGAGGCTAAGGAAAGGGCCTGTCTGGGACCGGAGGGTTTGGTAAAGACCGCAGGGAAATTAAGGAAGGAGTGGGAAGAACTGGAGACCAGTGCAGCCCCTGGAATGGTGGGGTGGGCGTGGGCATGGGCGATTCAGTCCCCACTAGAAACTGTAAATGACAATGACTGCACATGCCACCACCTAAGCCTAAACTGGAAATGTTTCTCTGTGCACTCATCCATCCATCCATTCAACCAAAATACGTTTCCCTCCTGATTGGGGCTAGAGCCTGTGCTAGGATCTGGCAATGTAATGTGGGACTCTGACACCAGACTCATCCTTTTGAAAAGTGTCTAGAGTGCTTTGTTTTCTGTGCTACCACTTGCGAAAAGCCTGTGCCAAGGTGGATATCCTAGATGATTAAGTCCTCCCATAATCTCATGTAGTATTATTTTGACCATTATTCAAAGGTTGAAACTTGCCCAAAGACATACAAGTAGCAGAGTTAGGATCCAAATCCTAGTTTGTCAGAGTCTTTGGCTCCTTCCTTGAGTCTTGAAACGACAATGAGCCCTTACAGCAGCTCCTACCCATTCAAGCATTTAATTCCACCAGCGTAAAGGTGGAATGCCTCTATACAATAGTGTCTTGGCTCTCATCCCAGGGTTGGAAAAGCGGACGTCCTGTTCAACACTAAGCCTGTAACTCTTCAGAACAGGTATTAGCCTAACAAATACTTATTGGATACTTTTTATGTGCAAGGTTCTAAACTAGGAGCTGAGGAATACACAAAGGTAAATAAAGAGCTCTGAAGGAACGTATAGGATAGTTGAAGAAACAAGACAAAAATTGTTTCACTGGGCTACTCACTGTGCAAATATACTATTATTCCCCATGCCTGCCCTTTGTCTCTATGTTTTCATTATCTTACCTCTGGCTGTCTTTTAAACAAAATTTAGTCTTTATTGTATTTTTCCCTATTGCCATAGTCCCTTTATAACCTCCTATCCATGAGCCTTTTTCCTTTTTGCTCAATCCCACCACCCCCTAACCCCCAACCCCCCTCCACTAGCTGTCATCTGCTCTCTATCTATGGTTCTGTCTCTGTTTTGCTTGTTAGTTCAGTTTGTTCATTAGAGTCTACAAATGAGTGAAATAATGGTATTTGTCTTTCTCTGACTGGCTTATTTCACTTAGTGTAATGTTATCCAGGTCCATCCACACTGTTGCAAAGGGTATAATTTTCTTCTTTTTCATGGCTGAGTAGAATGCCATGTGTAAATGTCCCCTGGTTGTTTTATCCACTCATCTATTGATGGACACTTGGGCTGCTTCTATATCTTGGTGATTGTAAATAATGCTGCAATGAACATAGGGGTGCTTATGTTCTTTCTAATTAGTGTTTTCTGTTCCTTTGGATATAGCCCCAGAAGTGGGATTGCTGGGTCAAAAGGCAGATCCATTTTTAATTTTTTGGTTATCTCTATACTGCTTTTCACAATGGCTGCACCAGTCTGCATTCCCACCAATAGTGCACAAAGGTTCCCTTTTGTCCACATCCTCGCCAGCACTTGTTGTTTGTTGATTTATTGATGATAGCCATTCTGACAGGTGTGAGAAGTTATCTCATTGTGGTTTTAATTTGCATTTCTCTGATGATAAGTGACATTGAGCATCTTTTCATGTGTCTACTGGCCCTCTGTATGTCCTCTTTGGAGAAGTGTCTATTCAAGTCCTCTGCCCATTTTTTAATTGGGTAGTTTGTTTTCTTTGGAACTACTTGACATATTTTGGATATTAACCCCTTATCATATGTATCGGCAAATATGTTCTCCCATTCTGTGGGTTGTCTTTATTTTGTTGATGGTCAAGACAACATGGCACTGGCATAAGAACAGACACATAAATCAGTGGAACAGAATAGAGAGCCCAGAAACAAACCTGAACCTTTACAGCTAATTAATATTTGACAGAGGAACCAAGCACATACAATGGGCTAAAGAGAGTTTATTTAATAAATGGTGTGGGGAAAATTGGATACATATGTGCAGAAAAATGAAACGAGACCACCTTCTTACACCACACACAAGAATAAATTCAAAGTGGGTCAGAGACTTAAATGTTAGACCCAACAGTTAATCCTAGAAGAAAGCATAGGCAGCAGAATCTTGGATATTGCTCACAGAAATTTTTTATTGGGTATCTTTCCCCAGGCAAGGGAAGCAAAAGAAAAAAAATAATGGGACTTTTTTTTTTCAAATCAAAATGAGATACGTCTATCATCTAAAGCCCCAGATAAAATGCATTTCTTCACCACTTCCTCCTCCCCCTGCCCAGTTCTTTTTTTTTTTTCTTTTGAGAGAAGGACATTCAGATTAGAGACACAGACATAAAAGCTAGTAAGTAGATAAAGAATATAGTAGTGGGAGGACAGGACATATTGATTTTTGACGGGAGTATAAATTTATACTCTTCAACTTGAGAGTCAAGAGGATAAAACTAATAGTAATCAGGGTGCATTGGCAAATATATTTATATTTCTAGAGCATTTACTTAGAAGGGCTTAGTTGAATAGCTTGGAACAGGGGACTCAGCAAATATTACATTTAATAGATAACAATGATAAGATCTTTGGTAGATATGACATTTCCAAATGTTATACAGACATAATTACAATTATAGTTTTAGGTCCTATTCAAGAACTATCTTCAGTAATGTAAGTCTGGGCAGAAAAAGATAAGCAATTAAGTGACCACTCTCAATAGATAAGAGTGCACTTTTAGAGGGAGAGTGGAGTCAACAGAAGACTAGTTAAGAAAAGTATAATGCCTTTAAGATTTGGCTCTGAATTAAATGTTGAGAACAAAAATTTAGGAATGACTCTGGCTTGTGAACACTCATAACTGTGAACTCTACTTTCATAGAAAGAGAGGAATGCACTAATTTACTACCTGTCTTTGTAAGTAAAAGCTAATTTAAATAGACAACTCCTAGTCACACACACAAAAAAATCCAAAATAAGATCATCAAAGGGATTTCGAATCCACCTGGCCTTCTCTACCTGGAATTCTTAATTAACCAGCACTATTCATGGAAAATCTTCCTGTTAGCAGCACACACTTTGGGGAAAGATAGAAGGAGAACGGAACGCTCACACTCTGGCGTGGGCACTTTCCCTCTCCCTTTCGGGTCCCAGTTCTCCCACCTGAAGGGAACCCATTACCTGAAGCCCAGTGCTTGAAGCTGACAGCCTGCCTACTCTTCCTCAAGCTGCTTGTAAAACCCGGAGAAGTGGATACCTTTCAGATTCCGGACTGCTCCACTGCCCCACACCCAAAGCCCTGAGGCTGAGGGAGTGGTGGCGGAGAGGGGGTGGGGAGGGAAGCAGACTGGGGTTACTGAGCATGTGCAAGGAGTGGCGCATGCCCAGTTCAGCCGGCAGCTTCCCATTGCGGGTAGTCCGGGCGGTGAGAGCGGCGGCAGCGGCACCGCCTCCTCCTCACAGTCCCGAGGTGGCGGGGTTAGATGAGCGGCCCCGGTAGCGGCGAGGGCCGTGCAGTGGGGAGAAGGAAAAAGAGGAGGAGGAGGGAGTCGTTGCTGTCTTTGTAGTTTCCTGGTTGCAGGAGCGAGAGGCCACCGCCGGAGCCGTCGTCGTTGGAAAAGGGCTGTGTGTGTGCGCGCGCCTGTCTGCCTGCCCGGCCCGCGGGGACCCGGCAGCAGCGGCGAGGATGATGATGTGCGCAGCCACTGCCTCCCCCGCCGCCGCCTCCTCGGGGGCTGGCAGGGACGGATTCTTCCCCGCCGCCACTGTCTCTTCCTTCCCAGCGCCGGGGGCGCTGTTCGTGCCGGTTCCCGAGGGGTCGGTGGCTGCTGCGGGGCTGGGGCTTGGACTGCCCGCCGCGGACTCCCGGGGTCATTACCAGCTGCTGCTGTCAGGCCGGGCCCTGGCCGAACGCTACCGGAGGATTTACACAGCTGCGCTCAGTGACAGGGACCCGGGGGGCAGCAGCGCTGGACACTCGGCCTCCAGGTGCGTCTCCGGGTGCCTGTCCTTGCACCCCATGCGGCACGCGCGCCCGTGTGCTTGTGTGTCTCTACGTACTTACTTATTGAGCTACCTTTCTGCAAGCGCTTGATGCTGTATAGTAGAAACAATTGAGATAGGAGGGTGCGGTGGCAGCAGTTTCTGCCCTTAGTGTGTGTCTTTGTGGGTGGTTAGCGAGGGTGGGAGGGTAGCGTGCGATGTTTCAGAAAAGGTGATCGTGCGGGTCGCTTATGACACGTGTGTGTATTGTTGATGAAGGAGGAGGGATGGCTAAAGGGTAAGAGGGTACTGCATGCAGAGAATTTGCAAGAGTGGTTGGGGCAGTGGCGTTTCCAGGGTCTGTCGCAATAGTATTTGCAAGTATTTCTCACCCCCATCCCCCATGACACTCCATCCTCCCTTTTCCAAATCCCCTGAAAAAATCTGCCAAATCTGCCTTTCACTTAGTGGTGGAATGGTGTAGGTTAAGGATAACGTTTTATATGTGCGCGTATTCATATATATTCATGTATGTATATGTATTTAAACACATATATTTTCATATATTATATGACGAGTTTTTAGATAATCAGGCGGTTGAGTAAGGCATGGGGTTTCCACTTAAGAGAATTAAGCAAAAGGGTTGCAGATGGAGACTTACGTGGACGGGAAAGGTGCCTGATTCAGATCTTTAGAGCTGTGCTTTGATAACGGGTCTTCTAGAAATGTGGTTGGAGCTGCTCTTGTGTTTTGATGTCCCCATCAGCCATTTCCCTTTATCTTGTGTTCTATTTCCACTGCTGCTTATAGGCTTCAGAGTAGAGGGGCTTTTGTGGGGAAAAGGGGAATGCTGAAGAACTTCAAAATAAGACAGCTGGTAGCGTTCAGCTGTCACCAACCAGAAAATTTGAGTAGCTCCTAGATCTCTTCCTAGGCTCACTGCACCTCCAGCTTCCTTGATGTAGGAGATATTAAACCACTTTCATTTTCTTTTTCTTAAAATTTGTGTGTCCCTTTTGCTTTTCTATTTTTTCCATGCTCTTACATGCCGCACACCTTGGAGGATGGTGACCGACTTGTTTCACCAGCTTGGTTTTGACAGTAGTATTTGGGAGTTGGCATCATTTTTCTCAAGCTTCTTGAAATTCATGGGGAAATGGGGAAGCATCGTAGGATTTTGTTAAATGTTACGCAGTTTAGTGTATTTATTTATTGAATGTGCAGTTAGTTAGGCAATCACAGATGTCATTTTCTCCCACTATGAAAGGGCGGTAGGCTGTAAGTCAGGTATATGGAGTTTCGCCAGTATTTGCTGTGGCTTTTGTCTGTTGCAGAGAGTTTTAAAGGTGGAGTATTGTTCACACTTCTCATATCTGTAATTGAGAATAGTATTGGGCACATGGGTAGTTTTATCATAAGGATATAAATGTAACTACTTTTTACTATCTAAGCTGAAGGCCACAGTGGCACAAGCCTGTTTCTTGCCAATGTTTTTGAAACTAGCACACAACCTCATTAGACAGTTTGTTCTGATAATTAGCATATAATTTTGAGCTGCGGGTCTTTAAATTATGGCACCGCAGGTACAATTTTACAAAGCCCTGTCAAAGAATTTGAATTTACTTTGTATGTTATTTCCTGACTTATATATTGGGTTGGCCAAAAAGTTTGTTTAGTTTTTTTGTAAAATAAAATAAAATTTTTCATTTTCACCAATACCTTTATAGATTTAGATATTTTGAGTATGTCCACTACCTCCTGCTATTGGCTTCTAGTGGGTAGAGGCCAGGATCACTGCTAACCATCGTCCAATGCATAAGACAGCCCCACACAAAATAATTATTTGGCCAAAATGTTAATAGTTCCAAGAAACTTCACAAACCACCTTTGACACGTTTGATCAGTCACAAGCACCTTCTTCATACACTTCACAAGTCTCTTTTTGCATTTCAGTTGCATTTTTACCTTTCTTGAAATAATAAAGCAGAATACTCTGAAAATATTGGGTATCTTCTTCCATCTTCAGTATTAAAATGGCTGCACAAAAATTCACCAATTTTGATAAGTTTTTTTAAATTGGTGCTAATATGACAGCTGTCACAATACAGTGTAACAAAATTTCTTGAATGAAGTTAAAGACAACTAAGCACTACTACAGCTGTTATATGGAAAAAAACTAAATTAACTTTTTGGCCAACCCAATAATAACTTGGTGACTGGTATAAATCATAGTTTAACTTTTTATTACTATACTTGTGTAATGATACAATTTCTATATAGCTAGAACAAAATTCATATAGATTAACCACATGTATAAAATTTGTGAATGATTTTTACTCTTTGGCCCAATTTTGTACAAGCTGTCAGTTAAAATTAATAAAGAATTAGTTCAAATATTTCAAGAAGCACTCATGGAAACCAGCCTCAAGTTGTATAATATTACCTTCTATTGCTTGTTCAGAACATCGTTATTTATTATCATTCACATAATTTTTTCTAAGTCTTAGCCCAAAACTATTCTTTATTGAGACTTAAAAATTCAATCACTTTTTCTAATTAAATATGATGGGGAAAGTGGAGTTGGGATTTAGGCACTGAATGAATATTATTTGTATAGGAGTACTAGCTGAGTTAGAGGAGCAGATGAGAAGTTTCAGAGATGGAATGGAGCAAGAATAGAAGATGAAGCTCTAGTGAGCATAAGTTTAAAGTATGAGAGAAAGGAGACAATATAGGTAGCTTTAAAGAGATAAAAATATTAAGAGAACCATGAAATATTAGCACCTAAGAAAGAAATATTAGTCCTTAGAAAGTGGATTGAAAGGCCACGGCAGTGTTAAATGCTGAAGAAAGTGAGAACACTTTCCAGGTTACTGATGACTTTTGCGGAAGTGGTCATGGTAGAGAGATGTGGTGAGGATTCAGTAGGATATGTTGAGGTAATGGGGAGATTACGGGGTTATCAGTGAGTGGAGAAGGGGAAGTTATAGAGAGGGATCTCAGGGACTGTTTTAAGATGACAGGTGGAAAGGTTAGCCATTGAAAAAGTTAGGAACTAGTTTTTCTTTAATAGACAAGGGGAGGAAGTAAGTATTTGTAAATACAAAAACTAGGAGTATATTGAGGGTAAGAATTATATCCTGTTTATTCTGGTAGTCCAAATATCTAGCACAATATTTGGCATCTATTCTATAAATATCAAGTGCCTACTGTGAGCCAGGCATTGGTTTAGGTGCAGAAGGTAAAGCAATGAGCAAGATGGACAAGGTCTCTACTCTCTCGGACCTTCCATTCTAGTGGGGAGAAATAAACAACTGGCAATAACAGGTAGTGATAAGTAATTGTGAAGAAAATAAAACCATTTTCATGTGATGGACAATTTGTAGTGCAGGGAGGCTATTTTAAGTGGTGGTCCAGACAGATCTCTTTGGGAATTGATATTTAAGTTGAATTGCAGTGATGGGAAGGCAGATCTAGAAGAAGAGTCTTTTAGGAAATTGTAATAAAGGCTCTGAGGTGAGAATAGGCTTGTGTTTAAGGAACAAAACAAGGCAAGTTATCAGTCAGTGTTGAGTGAATTAATTACTGTGGATGATGTTTTAAGTGTACAGTGGAGAAGTTGAGGGATGCAGGCCTAATGGAGTTAATGACTTTGATGGAATTCTGGTGAAGTGGGTAACAGCTTGGATTCTGAAGTTCCACCAGTTTTAAATTTCCGCTCTGCCACATTTCAGCTGTGTGACTTTGGTTATGTTATATAACTTCTGTGCCCCTGGTTTTTTTTTTAAATTTTTAAAAATTGAGATGTAATTGGCATGCAACATTATATTACTTCCAGGTGTACAACATAATAATTCCATTTTTGTATATATTATGAAATAAATCACCACAATAAGTCTTATTAACTTGCATACCTACCACATATAGTTATAATTTTTTCTTGTGATGAAAACTTTTATGATTTATTCTCAGCACTCTCAAATACAGGGTGGGGCAAAAGAAGGTTTACAGTTATTCACATGGAAAGTGATATAATAATAATAACACAAGAATAAACTTTCATGTACTCACGCTATAAACCTACTTTTGCCCCACCCAGTATACAGTGCTGTATTATTAACTATAGTCACCATGCTGTACATTGCATCTCCATGACTGACTTATTTTATAACTGGAAGTTTGTACCTTTTGACCATCTTCACTCATTTTGCCCAATCTCCCTGCCCCGGCCCATGCCCCACCCTCCTCTGGCAACTGTTCTTCATTATCTGTTGTCTATCAGTTGGGTATTTGTTTTTTTAGATTTCATATATAAGTGAGATCATACACTATTTGTTGTTCTCTGTCTGACTTATTTCATGTAGCATCATGTCCTTAAGATCTATTTATGGTATTGCAGAAGACAGGATTTTCTTCTCTTTTATGGCTGAATAATATTTCATTGTATATAAACACCATCTTTTCTTTATCCATTCATCTATTGATGGGCACTTAGGGTTGCTTCCATGTCTTGGCTTTATAGTTATGCTGCAAAGAACATGAGGGGAGGTGCAGGTGTCTTTTTGAGTTAGGGTAGATCACAGGTGACAAACACAAGGCCTGTGGGGCGAATCTGGCCCTCCACCTTGTTTTATCCAGCCCGGCACCTTGTTTCTGTGCAGTGGCAGTGCTGAGCTCCTTGCCCCTATTTAAGGGGTAGTTACATTTACACAGTCCTAAAATTACATTTGGCCCTTTGAAGGCAACCGTGACGCTGATGTGGCCCCCGGTGAAAATGAGTTTGACACCCTGGTGTAGATGTCTTTTTGAGTTAGTGTTTCAGTTTCCTTTTGGATAAATACCCAGAAGTAGAATTGTTGGGTCATATGGTAGTTCTATTTTTAATTTTTTGAGGAACCTCTGTACTGTTTTCCATAGTGGCTGTACCAATATACAGTCCCATCAATAGTGCACAAGGGTTCCTTTTTCTCCACATCCTCACCCAAGAGGCAAGTTATCTCTTGTCTATTTTGATAACAGCCATTCTAACAGATGTGAGGTGATAGAAATCTCCTCCTCCTTGTGACTTTGATTTGCATTTTCCTGATGGTTAGTGATGTTGAAACACCTTTCGTGTGCCTGTTGGCCACATGCATGTCTTCTTTAGAATTCTTTAACCGGATGGTTTCTGTTGTTTTTGAGTTGGGTGTGTATAAGTATATATATTGTGGATATGTCCTTATCGGATATATGATTTGCAAATATTTTCTCCCATTCTGCAGGTTGCCTTTTTGTTTTGTTGGTGGTTTTCTTTGCTATACAAAAGCTTTCTAGTTTGTTGTAGTCCCACTGTTTATTGCTTTTTTTTACCCCTTTGTTTTCTTGTATGTAGACTGCAGATGATAGTAATGAGGATTGGTTTTGTAGATTAAATCAATCCATATATGTAAAGTGCTTGGCACATTAAGTGCTATTCAATATTAATTATTGATTTCTGCTCAGTGAGAGGGCATATGGGGTTTGGAGACTTAAAGAGAAGGTAAGGAATCATGTCTTGCTCTTTTATTTTTGGTCTCAATTACTGTGTTCAATTTGGAGATAACTATTTCATTTATTCAGTGACTGAATATATTTTGTAAGAATGAACCAATCAAAATTGGAACATTCAGTTGGGGAAAGTGATGGGACAGGAAATGGGTAAAGGCATGTTTGATCAGTTCTGTGTGTGAATGGCCGTATAATGTTTCACTTGGGAAAAACCATAGCACAGTGGTGAAATCCACTCTGAAGGCAGACTGCCTTAGTTTGAATTCTAGTTCTACCTTTTTCTGTCTTAAATTGGGCAAAGCATTCCTTTGTCTGTTTCTTTACTTGTAACCTTATCAGTATTAAAAGGACGTTGTGCCTGTTACATGAAAAGTGCTTAGTAAATTAGCTGCTGCTGCTGTTATGATGATGATGATGATGATGATGATGATTAAAACCACATATTTAAAATTCCAGTCAGCATGATATTATAAGTTTTTCCACTCAAGAGAGAAATGGAAAAACTAATAGTTGAGCTGATTCAAAGATGAAGTGTGGGCTCAAGTTAAAACAAAACAAAACAAAACAAAACAACAGAGCCTAGCGGTCATCTCTGCACAGGGACTTCTCATGCAGACTGCCCTCCTTCATGGAGAAGCCTGGCTTGACCTGCCTGCTTCTGTGCAAAACTGTCTGCCTGTACTGTGTTCCTGTCATCTGAGCGAGCCCTTACAAAGGTTTCTTGGAAGCCTATTCTAGCCAATAGGATTGAGGCTTTCCCCATCCAATCAGAGTTGCACAGCTTTGACCAATCAGAACACTTCTATTCTGACTAATCAGGATAGTGCCTTTTGGACCAAACTGTGGGAATTTGGAATCCTCATTTGCATGAGCATGGACTAATCAGGGGCCAGGGGTAGAGACTCCTGTCCATATAAGCCAGCTCCTCTCAAGTCCAATTTTCCTTTCCGCTGAGGAATAGAGACTGTGTCTCCCTGTTTGAGCTGAAACACTGAGGATGTCCCCCTGGAACAGAGTGAAGCAGACCATTTCATGGAGTGGGGCACACCTGTGCAGTGCACAGCGTACCAGCAGGAGCAGAGCAGAGCTGTCTGAGAGGGGCTTGGCTCCCGGGCTTTTTTACAGCTCTGCCCTATCACAGTTGAGCTATTTTGCCTTGAATACAGTTTTCTTCTTCACAGCACCCTCCTCACCTGCCCCGCCCCCAAAAAGTTAAAGTGTGATGGAAAGTCAAAGAAAGAAAAGAAAGTGAAGGTTTTTGGTGATACTGATTGACCATATGGTAAAAAAGGAAAGTGATGCCAGGAGGGAATTGATAGACTGGGAGATAAAGAGGAATTAGGGTTGAAGCAGTAGAACATTGTTAGTGGAAACAATAGAGGAGATTATGTTTAGAAGTGGGGGGTTGTGTTTTTTTTTAAAGCTAAAAATAAACTCAGTTCCTTCAACTGCTTTATCTGTCTGTTGTTAAAAATGGTGTTTGAGCCCATCTTTCAGATGCATGGGATTTTGGTTGTAAAAGGTAAAGAAGTCAATTAGTTGAACAAAGGTTTAGGGATTACTACTTGGTGCTAACCATTGGCCCTACAAAGATTTATAAGATAAAGTTTGTACACTTCAGTTTATTGTCTGGATGAAGGTAAAGATACAAAGGCAGATACTGATAAAAATGTTAAATGAAATCACTAAGAAAGTATAGTGTATTATGACAAAGGGAAAGGCTGGCTCAAAAGCATGAGCAAGAAGAAAGCACAGTTTGTATTTAGGTAATGGTAAGAATTCTGTTAGAGCTAGAATGTAGGTGCTAAAGGGAGACTAGTAGGAAAGCATTCTGCAAATGGAGGCTGTGGCCAAAAGGCAGGGAAACTTGAACAGCAAAGTAAGAATGAGGTTTTATTCAGTAGACACCAATGTTTTTGAGCGATGAAGAGATTATTATAGGAGTGAGTGTTTTAGAAAGTGATATGGGATTGAATCAGTGTATGTGTGTGTATGTATATATGTGTGTATATATATATTTGTGGATAGGTAGTAATTTGTTTTGATTGGCTGTTATATCTATGGGATCTTATATCAACACATGTTAACACAAAAACTATTCTGTTGTCCTATTGGTAAGTTGAAATATAAAATGAATTACTCTTTTAGCTTAAGAGAACAGAAAATCTTCCCTTTGGGTTTAAAAGTAAATAAAAGTACTTTTGTGCTTTAAGATATTTGTTTAAAAAATCAAAATAGTTTCACTATTTTATTCAAAAACAGAATAAGCATTCAGGTTTTTGGGGGAGGGATGCAGTTAATCGAGTTTAATTTACATAAGGCAAAATTCACCCTTATTTATTTATTTATTTATGATTATTCTATTGCAGTTGTCCCAGTATTTTTTACCCTTTTCCCCCCTCCACCCTCTTGCCTGAAGTCAATCCGCTCTCCCTTGTCCATGTCCATGAGTCATTCATATATATTCCTTGACTAATCCTTTTCCCTTCCCCCGTTCACCCCCTCCCTCCTCCCATCCCACAGCTAATCCATGTTTCCATGTCTCTGGTTCTGTTTTTCTTGTTTTTTATTTTGTTCATTGGATTCCAGTTATAAGTGAGGTCATATGGTATTTGTCTTTTACTGACTGGCTTATTTTACATAGTAGTCTCCAGTACCATCCATGCTGTTGCAAAAAGTAGGACTTCTTTCTTTCTGCTGTGTAGTATTCCATTGTGTAAATGTACCATAATTTTTTAATCCACTCATCTACTGATGGGCACTTCGGTTGTTTCCAACACTTGGCTATTGTACATAGTGCTGCTATGAACACTGGGGTGCATAAGTTCTTTGAACTGGTGTTTCAGGATTCTTAGGATATATTCCCAGCAGTGGAATCCTGGGTCATAATTATGGCAGTTCCATTTTAATTTTTTGAGGAAATTTCATCCTGGTTTCCACAGTGGCTGCACCAGTCTGCATTCCCTGCCAACAGTGCACTAGGGTTCCCTTTTCTCCACATCCTCACCAGTACTTGTTTCTTGATTTATTAATGATGGCCATTCTGACCCATGTGAGGTGATACCTCAATGTGGTTTTAATTTTCATCTCTCTGATGGTTAGAGATATTGAGCATTTTTTCATATTTCTATGGGCCATCTGTATGTCTTCTTTGGAGAAGTGACTACTTAGGTCCTTTGCCTATTTTTTAATTGGGTTGTTTGTCTTCTTGGTGTTGTGCCATATAAGTTCTTTATATATTTTGGAGATTAAACCCTTGTCTGATGTTATCATTGATAAATATGTTCTCCCCTATAGTTGGTTCTTTTTTCATTTTGATGATGGTTTCTTTAGCTGTGCAGAAACTTTTCAATTTGATGTAGTGACAATTGTTTATTTTTTCCTTTATTTCCCTTGCCCTAGGAGATATATTAGCAAAAATGTTGCTCTGTGGGATGTCTGAAATTTTACTACCTATGCTTTCCTCTAGGACTTTTATGGTGCTATGACTCATATTTAAGTCCTTCATCCATTTTGTGTTTGTTGTTATATATTCTTGTGTGTGTAAGTTGGTGGTCTAGTTTCATTTTTTTTCATGTACCAGTCCTGTTCTCCCAACCCCATTTATTGAAGAGACTGTTTTTACTCCATTGTAGGCTCGTGCCCCCTTTGTCAAATATTAAGTGACCATAGAGACTTGGGTTTATTTCTGGGCTCTCTGTTCTGTTCCATTCATCTGTGCGTCTGTTCTTATGCCACTGCTAGACTGTCTTGATTATAGTGGCCATGTAATATAGTTTGATATCAGATGTTGTGATGCCTCCAACTTTGTTCTTCTTTCTCAGGATTTCTGAGGTTATTCAGGGTCTTTTTGGTTCCATATAAATTTTTGGAATATTTGTTCAAGATCTATGAAATATGCCATTGGTATTGTAATAGGAATTGCATTGAATCTGTAGATTGCTGTGGGTAGTGTGGACATTTTAATGATGTAAATTCTTGCAACCCATGAACATGGTATATGCTTCCATTTATTTGTATCTTCCTCAATATCTTTCTTCACTATTCTGTAGTTTTCTGAGTGTAGGTCTTTTACTTCCTTGGTTAAATTTATTCCTAGGTACTTAATTTTTCTTGTTGTTATATAGTAAGGGGGATTTTTTTTCTTAGTTTCTATTTCTGATAATTCATTGTTGGTATACAAGAATGCCATTGATTTCTGAATATTGATTTTGTATTCTACTACTTTGCTGAATTCAGTTATTAGGTTTACTTTGATTAGTTTTTGGTAGAGACTGTGGGGTTTTTTATATACATTATCATGTTGTCTGTGAATAATGACAGTTTTACTTCTGCCTTTCCAATTCAGATGCTTTTTATTTCTTTTCCTTGCCTAATCACTATGGCTAGAACTTCCAGTACTGTGTTGAATACGAGTTGTGAAAGTGGGCACCCTTGTCTTGTTCCTGATCTTAAGGGAAATGCTTTTAGTTTTTCCCCATTGAGTATGATGTTGGCAATAGGTTTCTCATATATGGCCTTTATTATGTTGAGGTATGCTCCCTTTATTATCACTTTGCTGAGTGTTTTTTATCATAAATGGGTGCTGAATTTCCTCAAATGCTTTTTTAGCATCTATTGATACGATCATGTGATTTTTGTCTTTCATTTTGTTTATGTGATGCCTTACATTTATTGATTTGTGAATGTTATACCATCCTTGCATCCCTGGGATAAATCCTACCTGATTATGGTGTATGGTCTGTTTAATGTATTGCTGGATCAGGATTGCCAATATTTTGTTGAGGATTTCAGCAACTATGTTCATCAGAGACATTAACCTTTAATTTACTTTCTTTGTTACATCTTTACCTGGTTTTGGAATTAAGATAATACTGGCCTCATGAAAAGACTTTGGCAGTCTTCCCTCTTTTTGAATTTTTTTTGGAATGGTTTGAGAAGGATAGGTATTAGTTCTTCTTTGAATATAAAATTTGCCCTTTTAAAAGTTCCTATTTGGAGGGTCTTAAGAACCATCACCACACTCAAGTACCGATTAAGTATACATCACTCCAAAAAGTTTATTAATTCCTTCCTCCTACCTCTAACCACTGGCCCCCACAGAGCAGTTTCTGTCACCAGTATTTTACCTTTTCTAAAATGTCTTATAAATCTGGCTACTTAAGTATAGGACCCCACATACTATTAATTTCTGTTTCTCCCCCACCCTGTATTTTCTGTAAATGGAAGTTTGGCTTTAAAGCTTCATTAGGTTTTGGTTAAACATTTTTTAGCAATCATATTTTGTATGTAGTCATGGGTACTGCATATTGCATCCCATCCAGGTGTTGGCTGAGGCTATCAGAGGTTTTCAGATTGTCTCACTGTTTAATACTGCTCAGTCTAATTACTTGGGTAAGATGGTACCCATTGGATCTCTTTTCTTTAAATGTGTGCCTTTTCCATTTACAGTAAGCAAGTAATTGTGGGTAATAACTTTTGCACACTGTGTATATCTTTCACCTAATGGGTTTAGCATCCTTTGAAAATCCTTGTCTGAGTCAATAATTTTATTAGGGATTTCAAAATGATGGTTTTTATAATTCTGTTATTTCTTTTATGTTTATTGACTAGTTCTGTTCTGCAAAGAAATGTTTTCCCTCATCAGCTGGCGATGAACTGTAGCTTCTCTTAAGAAAGCAGGGTAAATGCTTAATTCTCTCCCCTCATTAGCCAAATTGGTTTAATAGTCCATATAATAGTCCAGTCATAAGGTTGTAGGTGCTGTGGTTCACCACCCAGATATCTCTGTTCAGGTGCAGATTCCCCTAGCTGTTGTGCATATTGGCAACTAAAGCTGATTACCTCCATCTCCCGCTCCAGGCACTTCCCTTAGCCAACAGAGCTGCTTCCCTCAAAAGTCGTGCTGCTTTTTCAGGATCAGCTAGTATCCAAAACCTGTTCTATGTGAGGATATAAATACCTGGCCCTTTTACACTAAGACAGGATAATTTTGAAGATTCCAACTCCAGAGTTCCCCATGGGATTGGCTAAGGCCATCCTGTGATTGCATTGCAGTTCAGCTCCTTTCTCTGTTTAGTCTTACTTCCTTCACTGTCCCACAGTTGTCGATTTGGAGGGCATTCTTCAATAAACTTAGGGTGTGCAAATCTCCATTTCAGAGTCTCTATCCTGAGGAACCTAACTGAAGACAACTGTGGTACCAGGAGTGGTCTGAGGAATAGACTTTGACATGGAATTTGGGGGCTAGATTATCTGCTAGCTGACTGGCAGTGTGAACCCTCTACTGGTTATGTGGGTGGATCACTGTTTCTGATAACCCTTGGCATGCCCTGTAGCTGTGCAACTGTTAAAACTTTCACAGCTGGTGAACTGGAAAGGGATTCATGTAGAAGGAAATGTGCCAGTGGGTACAGTATCTTAGGCTTTTGAGAGGTTTTAGAAAATTATTAATTATAAGGACAGTGTGATAGAAGTCTGTTGGTGAGTGACATTGATAGATTGGAGACAGATAATGAAAGGCTGAAGGTTATTGGGGGCAAAGTGAGAAAGTGAGATTATTTCTTTAGCATTATGTAAAGAAATCTTCTGCAGTAGGAAGAAAGAAAAAGCTAAGGATTAGGGCTTAGACTTAATTTTCAGTGTAGAGGAGCTCCTGGGTCGGTTGAAGTCTTAGCAAGTCTGTGCTGCGGTAAGAAATGAATGGGGGGCCCTGGCTCTTAGAATGGGACATCAGAGTTGATGCACATAAAATCTTTGGAGCCCTGAATTCTCCCAAGCTCTCTGGGCTTGCAGAAGCAGCTTTCTTCTGATTAGAGAGTAGTTGCTTGAAGACTGTACTGCTCCTACTACCTCCATATACTCTTGTCTTCCCTACTGCTATCATCAAACCAATAATTAGAAGTAAGGTACAACAAAACCTATTAGGCAGTGCTAGCCTGCTAAGAGGAAAGGGACTACCGTGTATGTGCTTGTGTGTGCACACACACACAGAACCTCGAACTGTGCACTGAGACACCCCAGAACACCACGGCAGACACCCACGAATGCCATGAGGTATTTCAGAATTTCAAAGGAAACGCAGCAATATCTGCTGCAAATTACTAGCTTGGGGTAGTTCACATTTTTGACATTAGGTCATGCTACATTCCTTTTGAGGATGTCATATCTTTTCAAAAAATTTCTGGTAGTTGCTGTAATACAAATCAACTACTGCACAAACATCAGTGTGGAACAGGGAAGGAGTATGGCATGTTTAATCTGACACCAAGTTGGAGAAGTTGTGCAGTGCCCAGAAGCCACACATGTCCTAATATTTTAAAGTAATCATACTTATCTAAGAATGAAATAAAACTATTTTTCTTTCAATTTATGTGTATTCTTTTTTCAAATGGCTAAGTTGTTAGAATGTAAATTCTTATTTGGATCTAACTACTTAACACTACTGTTAGGTATTTCTTTTGGCCTGCAGGTGTTGTGGAAAAACTACTGGTGTTGGCTGTGCAGGGGCCCAGTAATGGACTTTTATTTATCAATACTGACGTAGCAGCTGAATTGCTGAATGTCCAGCCTGAGAGTAGCCATGCTGTCCTATGTTCTGTAAAGGACCGTGATTCATTTTGACTGGCTTT
Source organism: Trachops cirrhosus (assembly GCA_028533065.1). Taxonomy (NCBI): domain Eukaryota; kingdom Metazoa; phylum Chordata; class Mammalia; order Chiroptera; family Phyllostomidae; genus Trachops; species Trachops cirrhosus. The sequence continues at coordinate 18,521,693 of CM052548.1, forward strand.
GACACATATTCTGAGTATAAATTTGCCTTTCCAGCTTGCAGGAGCTCAGCCAGTGCCACTAATTGAGGGCTTACTGAATACTTGATCTACCAGCACAAGGTCTACATAATAGCACTTCAGAATAAGGAACCTACTTTATATACAGTAAAGGAGGATCCACAGGATCCATTTTCCTATCATGCATCACTCCACTTACAAGCTTTTAACAATAGAGCAGCAGAACAGTCTTCTGATGATGATACCTGGAGGTTAGGCAGGATAGTGTGCAGAGATGAGGTCCCATCCTCCAGTGTTCCCAGTAGGAAGAACACATGAAAATAGGAGTGGTTCCACGTAGCATCACTCTCAGCGATCCACTGGGGAATTTATGCTTCCCTTTCCTATAGCTCTGAGCACCAAGGATTAAAAGGTCCTGGTTCTCACGAGGGGATCATTTCCAATAGAAGGTACAAGAATCCTGTACAGTTTAAGGCACAGCTACAGCTAGGACTTGACATTTCATTTCCAAGGACAGGAGTCACCACTTTGACAAGGACAATGTACCTAATTATCTGGAGGAGGTAGGGCTACTGCTCCACAGTGGAGCCAGGGGGGTTTGGCAGGGGGGGTTGGCACAGGGGGGATTTATTAGGTGTCTCTTGGTACTTTCTTAATCCAGTTTTGTTGGTAGATGGATATGAGAAAGGCCTGATGACTACTTCATGAAAACAGCTGCCTGGGCCAGCAGAAATGCTAGCAGATATGGAGGGAATCTGGAATGGCTAGCAGAGAAGAGGTTGTGACTAGAAGTTTTGGCCTTGAAACCATTGTGTGTGGGGTTTGTATTTTGTCTTGCTTTACTTCTGGAAAGTTTCTCTGGGAAATGAGACTAATCAGAATTCTGGAGGAGCTTTATTTGAAACAAGGGAATCCTAGTATGTAATAGGTAGGCTGTAGTGAATGCTGTGGATTAATTTTAATAGTAGTTTTGTAGGTTTTCTGGGATGTCTGTATAATCATATTCTCATTCTTTCTGATCTCCAGATACCGCTGCACTCCCCCACCTTTATTTTAATTACAAGAACTTTCATAACATTGCTGAATAGAAGTAGTGAAATTTCTTTCTTGTTCCTAATCTGAAGGAGAAAGAATTACAAATTAGTCTTTCAGTATTAATTACGATGTTAGCTACAGGTGTTTTGTGATGGCCTTTACCAGTTTGAGGAAGTTCTTTGCTATTCCTACCTTGCTGATAGTTTTTATTATAAATGTGTTTTGAATTTTGCCAAATGCTTTTTCTGCATTTATTGAAATGATAATATATTAAGAGGAAAAAAAAGAAGAAAATTAGTTTTTGAGTGTTAAGTCAACCTTACATTCCTGGGATAAAACCTTGTATGTGATGCATTGTTAAATTTGATTTGCTAATATTTTGTTCGGAATTTTTGAGCTTATATTTATTAAGTGTATTGGCCTATAATATTTTTTGTTTGTTTTTAGTAATATCTTTGTTAGGTTTTAGTATTAGTTATCCTTATCTTATGAAATGAGTTGGATAGTAATCCCCTCTCCTGTATTTTAAAAAAGTTTGCATGAGATTGTTCTTATTTCTTCTTGATATTTGCTAGAATTCACCAGGGACACCATCTGGTCCTGGAATTTCCGTTTAGGGAAGTTTTTGACAAATTCAGTTTCTTTAGTAGATATAAGGATATTCAGATTTTTTTTGTTATTTCTCATGCCAATTTTGGTAACCTGTGGTTTTTTTGGTGGGAGGGGAGAGATTTACCATTTTATCATTTCATCTAAATTGTTGAAATTTTTGGCACAAAGTCATTCATAACATTCTTTTCTTATCCTTTAATGTCTGCGGGATCTGTGGTGCTAATTTCTTTTTCATTCCTTTTGTTGGGGAGTTTTCTCTTTTTTCCTTGATCAGCCTAGTTAGAAATTTGTCAATTTTATATATAAGTTTGAAGAGCCAACATTCTCTATTATTGATCTTCTATTTTATTGACTTTCCTTTCATTATAGTTTACTTCTACTTTGAGTTAGTTTTGTAGTTTTTTCTAATTTCTTAACTTAGAATCTTAACTCATTGTCATTGATTTCAGATTTTAGAGAGAGGGGAAGGGAGGGAGAAAGGGAGGGAGAGAAACATCGATGTGAGAGATGGTTGCCGGTTGCCTTTTGCATGCCCTCAACTGGGGACCTGACCCGAAACTCAGGCATGTGCCCTGACTGGGAATTGAACCGGTGACGTTTTGGTTTGCAGGTTGGTGCTTATTCCACTGAACCACACCAGCCAGGGCTGTATTGTTTTCCATATGTACAACTCTAAACCTCCTTTTGAGCACCCTGTATTCTTTGCCATTCTGTGTAAAATATTTCTGAATTTTATTTATAATTTCAGCTTTGCTCCATGTATTTATTATAATTATTTTATTTAACCTTCAGATATTTGGGGTTTCCTTATTTTTATTATTGTTATTACTTTATAATGCACATTTTGTATGATTTTGATCTTTTTAAAATTTATTGAGATATGCTTTATCTTCCAGATACATACATGATCTGCCTTGATTGATGGTACCATGTGCAGTTGAAAACAATGTGTATTTTGTCACTTTTGCATGTTGAGTTGCATGTCAATAATTAAAGTTGGCTGATAATGGTATTTGGATCTTTTATGTTTGTACTAGTTTTTTATTTAGTTATACCAGTTGCAGAGAGAAGGGTAGTAAAAATAAATATTCCACCGTAATTGTACATTTATATTTGTCCCTTTAATTTTGTCAGTTTTGCTTTATGTATTTTGGGGCTTTGCTTGTAGGTACAGGTACATTTATAATTGTTAAAACTTCCTGGAGAATGTTTTAAAATTTCATTATGACACATGTCTTTATCTCCAGTAATACTTGTTATCATGAAATTATTTTATCTGATGTCAAAGTAGCCTCTCCAGTCTTCTTATGCTTACTGTTTGGTAAATTTTTCCATCATTTTCCTTTTGCCCTATCTGCATTTTTATATTCAAAGTTTCTATCCTTTGGGCAACATGTGTTAGGATTTTGCTGCTTTTTTTTTTAATCCACTTTGTCAGTCTTTGCTTTTTATTTGGAGAGTTTAGAATATTAATACTTAATGTAATTAATTATTGATATCATTAGCTTTAAGTTTACCATTTAATTGTCTTCTCTTTTCCTCTTTTTTTTTGTTTTCCTCTTCCTCTTTTTTTGCCTTTTAGATTTTATTTTAGTATCCTATTTTAATATATCTGTTGGCCTTTTCGGCTTTATCTTTCTTTTAATGCCCTAAGGATTTGTTTACATAATTTATATTTACATATGAAGGCTTTTTGGCTTTATCTTTTTGTATTTTAATGTTGAGGATTTATATTTATTTATATTGAAAACCTTTCACAGTTTATTTAGATTTACTGTTGTACTGCATCGTTGAAAATGGAGAAACCTTGCAGTCATATATAGATCCTTTACTTTCCTTCTGCTGCCTGTCCTTCCTTTATATTACAGGCTTCATAAGTGTTATGCATACATACTTGGAAAACCTCAACGTACACTTACAGTTTTTCTTGTCAACAGTCATATATATTTTAAAGAATGTGAAGGGAAAAGCTAGTGTTTTATGTTTACTTATATGTTTATTATTTCTGTTGTTCTTCCTTCATTCCTGACGATGCTACATTTCCTTTCAGCCTAAAGTACTTACTTCAGCAATTCTTGCAGAAGCAAACTCTGTTTTTCTTTATCTGAGAATGTCTTTATTTGGCTTTTATTCCTAAAGTATATTATAGGTGGATATAGGATTCTCAGTAGACACTTGTTTCCAGTCAGTGTTTTAATGATGTTCCAGTATCTTTTCACCATTATGATTTCTGATGAGGAACTTTTAGTGATTTGATCATATTTCCCTCTCTATAGTATGCCATCTTTCTCTGTCTGCTTTCAAGAATATTTTGGTTTTGGTTTTTAGCAGTTTGATTTGATCTGTCAAGTCATTTTGAGTTTTATCCTCTTTGGAGATGCTCAGCTTCTTGAATGTGGAAATTTGTCTCACCAAATTGGGGGTGCTTTCTGCCATTATTTCTTCAAATATTCTGCCCTGGTGTGTTTTTTTTTTTCCTTTCAGTATTCCAATAACACGATAAAACTTTTGAGATTGTTCCACAAGTCTCTGACTGTTCATTTTTCCTTTTGTTTATATTTTTCTCTTTGCTGTTCAGATTGGATAATTTTTATTGATCCATTTTTAGGTTTGCAGACCTCTTTCACTGTCATTTCCATTCTCTTATTGAGCCCATCCAGCAAATTGTTTTATTACACATATGGTTCAGTTTCAAAATTTACATTTGGCTCATTCTTAATCTCTTTGTTTTCTGAGAACTTTTTTTCATTCAATTCAAGTGTTTTACCTTTACTGGGTGGACCATTCTTATGGTAGTTGCTTTAAAGGTATTGTTGGATAATTACAGCATTTGGATTATCTCAGGGTTGACACCTGTTAATTGCTTCTTTCCTTGAAATTGATCACATTTTTCTTGAGTTTTGCATTGGGAGAATTTTGAATTGGATCTTGGACATTGTGAATGGTACATTTTATAAACTCTGGGGCATATCATAATTCTCTGGAGAATGTTGATTTTTGTTGTTTCTTTTAGCAGACCATCATTCCACTTAGGTTCAGATGGTGAATTTGGTCTTGCCTTCTGTGGGTGGTGATTCAGATCTCAGTTCAATTCTCAGAGCCTTTGCTGTGTTTGTATGGGTCTGTCCTATACCTGTACAGCTCCACAGTAAACCTAAGACTTGTGTTGGTTTATATATAGAATTAGGGAATTCCTTTCTCCATCTTTCTCCTTTCCAGGATTTCTTCCACCTTCTTCAGCTGGCAGGAGCCACTTCCCCCAAATCTATGGCCAGTAAATAGGATTTCTTTTAGAGTTTTAATTTCTGGATTGTTGCTTCAATGCAGTGAATGCTTCCTGGACTTTAGGCAAAGCTGTTAGAAAAAGGAAAAAAATAACCAGAATGGGAAGCTCACTAACTGTGGGTCATTTTTCCAAGTTTGACTCCTCTCCTCCATCTGCTTTATTTTTTCCTTTCCAGAGTTTTCAAGTAATTCTCTCTCCCTTCTTCTCCCTACTCCCTCTTCTTTCCCTCTCTCCTTCCCTTTCTCCTTTCTTTTTTTGTTTTTTTTGTTCAGTTTTTAGTTGTAAACAGTGGGAAAGATAGGCTGTATTTGGGTTGATGCCATCATACTGGAACCAGAGTTACTTCTGTTGATGCTTTTAAGATTTTCCTCTTTGTCTTTGATTTTTAGTAATTGGTCTGTACTGTGCTTAAATATTTTTTGTGTGTATATTCCATGCTTGGTTCATTGAACTTCTTACATCTATGTAATGTTAATTTTTGTTTAATTTGGCATATTTTGGCCCTTATTTCCTCAAATATTATTTCAAACCCAGTCTTTTATTTCCTTCTGGGAATCTAGTTATACACATATGAGACTGCTTGATATGGGTGAGGGATCAGCAAATGTATTTTGTAAAGGGCCGGATACTAATACTTCAGGCTTTGGGAGCAGTATGGTCTCTGTTGCCATTATTCTACTCTGTTCCATCTTGAGCAGCCGTAGACAGTAGTGTAAACAGACGAGTATGGCTGTGTTCTAATATAACATCATGTTCAGTATGTTGGAAGCTTCCTCATGAATATACTGTTACTTACAACCTGTCTTTTTTTCTGTAGGTCAGAAGTCTGAGGCAGTTTCTTGAAGTTGGCATTAAGAGATTATAATAGCCTAAAACCTACTCATTCCTACCTTTTGCAGAAGGCAGGGATAAGTAAGATTTCAGTGGGAAGGTGAATTGAGGTTAGATGGAAAAGAGAAAAGAGAATTTAGAAATTAATTTTTAAAGGGAAAGAGGAGGGAGACAAAGAATTAATTTATCTTTTGGATAGGAGACGCTGTAGTGGATGTTCTTAGTGTCCTAGCCATATGTCTTTAATATTTATCTCCATGCTCTGCTTACATCTATGACTTTCTGCCTGAGAGCTCTCCTACTGGCCGTAGAAACATGCTCAGCCTATGTGCAGGGCAAGCCAGAAATGCCAGAATGTTAGTTAATGCCTTCAGAAAGGCTTTCAGCCAGCGATGGATAAATACCTCATTTTTCTCATCCTTTAGGTGAGATAACTGAGTCGTGTTCTACACCATCTATCTACCAGAGTTCTGCAGTAGGGTGATGCTCTGGTTGCCCATCTCAGGGTAACCAGCTTAATAACGCGTTCTTTCTTGCCTGCTTTCCCTAGATCACTTCTGATTCCCCCTCTCAGTGGACCTTGCAAAGCAAGTGCTTGGACCTGAATCCTTGAATCAAGTCTGCTTCTGAGGGAGTCCAAACCAAGGATGACACTTTACTTTAGTAATAAGAAATAAAAATTTGTTAGCTCTTACTAAATAGAGTTGCTCCATGGCTTGAGTTTTCCTCACCTGCTTAGCCATGTGTACCTTATAGTATAAATCTGCATGAGGCATGGTCTAAAGTCATAACTTAACAGAGATTTTCTGTTCACTCTTAACACAGATTCTCACAGAGAGATTTCTTAACAGAGATTTTCTCCTCACTCTCTGCTCCTACTCTCTTCCCCCCTCTTTTTCTTTTATCTTTTATTTTCCCCTTTCTCTTAGGCTGTTGTGCCCACTGCAACTGTAGCTTTATTTATAGTCTACTTCCAACCCCATGAAGATTTCCAAGTAAGATAAAGAGACCAAAGCCACATAGAGGGAATCAGTTTGCATCTCTCCCCTGGATCAATTTACAGTGTTGAAATCTCGTGTTATTAATTATAATTAGGTTAAGTAAATAAACATTTTCTACTTAGTAATCAGAGGATTATTCCTCCTTAATTTGAACACAGTGATGAGAGTATCATTAATTACACAGGAGAAGTAAGCCTGACTTCTATAGAAAAGCTTCAGTTTACATATAGTGTTTTTTATTATTTATTTATTTTTTTTTAATGAAATCAAACGCATAAAAATGTATTGCATACAGAGTGTGCTCCTAGTATTCTGGTCAATTGGAATGGATGTCATTCACTTGCTGGAGAATTCAATAGCTGTGGAAAACATTTTTTTAACTATAAAATGTGACGTAAGTGTTAACTGTTACTTACGAATCTATTAATATATGATTTTTGGTCAGTGAGTCAAACATTAAGATTCATTTTCAGTCTAAATATTAAAGCTTCATTCCGTATTAGCCTACTCCAAAAACATGGGTAAATTCAGCAACGATTTTTTAGGCCCTTTTCTTCTTTTTTTAAATAATAAATTGCATTTTTTCTGTTATCATTTATCTCCCTTATACCTCCCTTCCCCCACAATCACCACACTGTTGTCCATGTCCATGAGTCCTTTCTCCTTAACACCATTCACCCCTCTTCTGGGGCGGTCGGCCTGCTGTCTAGCTATGAGTCTGTCTCTGTTTTGCTTGTTAGTACAGTTTGTTTACTAAAGACCATTATGAGTGACATTATATGGTATTTGTCTTTCTCTGACTGGCTAATTTCACTTAGCATGATGTTCTCCAGGTTCATCCATGCTATTGCAAAGAGTAAAAATTTCTTCTTTTTTATAGCTGTGTAGTATTCCATTGTGTATATGTACTATAGTTGTTTTTAGTGATTTAAAAATTAGTGGATTTTTAAAAATTGGTGTTGTATCTAGTGATATTGATAATTCACTTTCTTTTCATGTACTAAAATATTTTATTGGATACATGTATGTAGGTATTTGGGGAAGAACTAGAGAAAGTGTTACAGCTAACCCATAAGAATCTAAGTTTCAGTAAAGTGATTCATCTGCTTTTTTTTTAAAATTATATTGTTTTTCCATTACCATTTAACTCCCTTATACTTTTGTCCTCTATGCAGTCACCACACTATTGCCCATGTCCATGAGTCAGTCAAAGAAAGACAAATACCATACGATTTCACTTATGTGTGGAATCTAATGAACAAACTGATAATTCTCTCTTTAATACCTTATTTGTAGATTATTTTGCATTTTCTATATAGTTGCTGTTTACAAATACAAGTGCTTTACTTTCTCCTTTCAACCAATTGTGACTTACTGACTTCCAGTACAGTATTAAATAGAGGTGGTGTATGTCCTTGTGTTTTTTTCTCCATACTTAGTGGAAGTATTTAATTTTTCATCATTGAGTATAATTAAGTAAAATGTTAGCTATAGATTTTTTATAGATAATCTTTACTAGATTAAATAGCTTCTTTTTCTGGCTTACTGAGGCATGTCATCACAAATAGTTGTTGAGTTTTAGAAAATAAAACAGCTCCTATGGTAATGATCACACTTCCCTTATTCTGGTATTATGTTGAATTGCATCAATTGGATTTTTCATTTTGCCTATTTTCCTTCTTATGCTTCTGGACATTGAGATTATTTTTAGGTTGATGGCTTTTTTCCTCGTATCTTTTAAAGTGAAATATAGTTCACATAAATATAAAATACACCTTTTTAAAGTATATAACTCAGTGGTTTTTAGTATATTCACAAAGTTGTGCAACCAGACGTTTTTCTTCACCCAAGAAAAGAAATTTTATACCTATTAATAGTCATTCCCCTTCTCCTTTCCATCAGCCCCTGGCAGCCACTAATCAGCTTCTTGTTTCTATGGATTTATCTATCTGGACATTTAATATAAATGGAACCATACAATTTGTGAGCTTTCATGGCCTTATTTTCTTTCACTTACCATAATGTTTCATCCATATTATAGCATGTGTCTACTTCATTCCTATTTGTGGCTGACTAATATTTCATTAAATGAATGTACCACATTTTGTTTATTCATGCATCAGTTGATGAACATTTGGGTTGTTTCCAATTTGGGGCTGTGTAGTCTTTTTGCTTTTATGTTCATGGGAGATACTGGCTTGAAATTTCCTGGTTTCAAAATACCCTTTTTAGGTTTTGGTTTCAGAACTATGCTAGTCCCATAAAATAATTTGGATAAATGTTTTTTTCTTTTTATATTCTTAGGAAGAGTTAGTCTAAGATCAGTAGTGTTTGAAAGAAAGCAAATTACTTACATGTTTGGAGGAGCTCACTGGCAAAGCCATCTAAGTTTAGAATTTTCTTTGTGGGAAGGTTTTGATTAGGGATTCAGTGTCTTTAACAGATTTGTCTTTTTAGATATTTTATTTTTCCTTGTTTAGTGTTTGGAAGTTACATTTTTCAAGGAATTTGTCCATCTTATTTAAGATGGACAAATTTCAGTTTTGGGCATATCTGTAGTGACATCCCCCTTCTTATTTATCAGATGGGTAATTTTCAGTTTTATTTTTTTCCTGACCAATCTTATAATAAGTTTATTGCATTTACTAATCTTTTCAGAGAACCAGTTTAAAAAAATTGCTACATTTACTAGGGGTGACATTAGTTAATAGGATCATATAGGTTTTAAGCGTACATTTCTGTGAAACAAAATCTGTATATTGATTGCACTGTGTGCCCACCACCCAAAGTCAAACCATCTTCCATCACCATGTATTAGGTCCCCCCACACCCACACCTTCCTCATCCCCTTCCCTCTGGCAAATGCCATGTTGTGGTCTGTGTCCACTATTTTCAGTTTTTTATCCCACATATGAGTGAAATCATATGGTTCTTAGCTTTTTCTGGCTGACTTACTTCACTTAGCATGATATTCTCAAAGTCTACCCATGTCACAAATGGCAGTATTTTGTCTTTTCTTACAGCTGAGTGCATTCCATTGTGTATATATACCACATCCTCTTTAATCCTCTACCAAAGGACACTTTGGTTGTCTGCATGTCTTAGCCACCGTGAATATTACTGCAGTGAACATAGGGATATATTTTCTTGCAAATAAATGTGTGTATGTGTATGTAGTTTTTAATGAGGTAGATACCCAGGAGAAAAATTGCTGGGTCATATGATAACTCCATTCTTAATTTTTTGAGGAACCACCAGACTGTCTATAGTGGCTGCACCAGTCTACATTCCCACCAGCAGTGAATGAGGGCTCTCTTTTCTCCACAACCTCTCCCACACTTGTTATTACTTGTCTTGTTCATAATAGCCATTCTGACCGGTGTGAGGTGGTGTCTCAGTGTAGCTTTGACCAGCATTTCCCTATAGCTGGTGAGGTGGAACATCTTTTTATGTGTCTCTTGGCTGTTTATATGTCTTCTTGGGAGAGGTGTCTGTTCAGGTCCTTTGTCCATTTTTCAATTGGATTATTTTTTGGTGTTTTATGAATTATATATTTTAGATATTAAATCTTTGTTGGAACTGTTATTTGTAAATATCATCTCTTATTTGGTTGGTTGCCTCTTTATTTTGTTGGGTTTTTTTGCCTTTACTTCCCTTGCCTTTGGGTCAAATTAATAAAATCCAGAGAAGCAATTTTTGCTCTTTGATTTTCTCTATTAAATGTTTGCTCTCGCTTTCCTTGATAACTGCTCTTATTTTATATTTTCCTTTGTTTATATTCTTTCCATTTAGTTTACTGTTTTCTTTCTATCTTCTTAAGTTGTAAGCCTAGATAATTTACTTTCAGACTTTTTTTCATTGTATGCATTTATGTATTTGCAAAAAGCTATATATTTCCCCTAAGCACTACTTTGGGGGGCATTCCAAAAATTTTGATGTCATATTTCATTTTCATTTAAGTGAAAATATTTTCTATTTTCCATTGTAACCTTCTGTTATAAATCTTTTACCCATAGTTTATTGGGAACTCTGGTTTTAAAGGTTTCCAAACATTTGGGAATTTCTTAATTTTCTTTCTGTTGGTTTCTACTTTAATTTTCTCATGATCACAGTCCTTGTAAATTTGTTGAGACTTTGTCTGTGTTCCAACATATTGTCAGTTTTGGAAAGTATTCTACCATGCATTAGAAAAAAATTGTGCATTCTTTAGTTGCTGGTTGTGTTTTTCTGTGTGTGTCAATTAGGTCAAATTGATTAATTATTTTTTAAATTTTTCTATATCCATGCTGTTTCATCCTCTTCTTGTTCTATCAGTTAGAAGAGATATGTTAAAATGTGCTTTTTTGTTAGCGTTTTTTCTCTTATTCCCTCAATTTTGCTTCATATATTTTGAAGTCATGGTATTATTAGGTGCATTAAAGTCAGGGTTGTTATGTTTTCCTTTGATTTGACCCTTTTAGCATTATGAAATGCTCTGCTCATCTGTAATACTACTTCTAGCCTTAAAAATTACTTTGTCAAATATTAGTACTGTGGGGAGGCTGGTGAGTGTGTTCAAGATTCATCATATTTTGCTGTGTATGACATGCACCTATGGTTTTGTGCGCATTATACACTGGATTAGTATGCCTGTGGTGTTTAATCATTGTACCCATGTATAATGTACATCATTATTTTTCCCTTAAAAATTTGGCAGAAAAGTGCACATTATACATGGCAAATTACAGCATCTTCTCTAATCCTTTTACATTTTATTCTGTGTCCTCTTATTTAATATTTTGAAATAGCAATTATTATTTTACACTTTTTACATTTTATTTTTAATTGAATTTATTGAGGGGACATTGCTTAATAAAGTTACATAGTTTCCAAATTTGCAATTCTATAATATTAGATTATTTGTATGGTGTATTTTGTGTTTACCACCCTAAGTCACATCTCCTTCAGTCACCATAGCATTTATTAAAGGAAGACCTTCCTTCTGTATTTCTTATAGTGTTGGTATATTGATAATGAATTATATCAGCTTTTGTGGGTCCAAAACTATCTTTATTTTTTTCTTCATTTTTAAAGGTGTTTTTGATAGGTATGTAATTCCAGTTGCTAGGTTGCTACGTCCTCACTCCCCTGCACTTTGTAACACAAAAAATGGAAGCAATCTTATTGTTGTTCTTTTGAGTGTATATTTTTATCTCAGGATGCTCTTAAGATTTTTTTTCTTTATCCTTTGATTCAACAGTTTGAGCCTGTGATTTGGTGTGCTGAGGTGTGCATTTTTCTTCTTGAGATTTCCCTGAGTTTCTTGACTCTCTCAGTTGATTTCTTTCCTTATTTTTGTAAAATTGTCATGAATTGTGTCTTCACATAGTGCTTTTGTTCCATTCTTTGTTTCTTCTCTTTGTCTTGGATTCCAGTTACATAAATGTGAGACCATGTGACTGTGTCCTGTATCTCATACTGTGTTTTGTTCATCCATTCTTTTCTCAGTGCTTGAGTTTTTAGGTATTTTTCTCTTGGCCTGTCAGCAAGTCCTTGAATCCTGTTTTCCTTGAGTCTCCTGTGCTCTTAAAATCATCTGACAAGTTCTTAATTTGAGATATTTACTTTTTAAGAAAATCTACTTGGCTTTTTAAAAAATAAGATTTTGTTGAAAATTACATTGTTTTGTTTTATTTTTTAAATCCTTGCATCTATTTCAAATCCTTGTCTCCTAACTTCAGTATCTGGTTTATCTTGAGTCTGCCCAGTTGTCTGGTTTTCTCTTGATTACCTGTCACATTATTTTGCTTCTTTGGTTGTCTTCTGTGGGCCTGACATTTTGTGTAAAAGAACAGTTATTTTCTTCTAGAGAGGTTTGTTCTTTGCTGTATTACACAAATAGGGTGATATCTGTGCTGACTACTTCAGTCTATTCAATGATTGAGTTGAGTCTCCCTCTACTGGGATTCTGTCTTCCAGACACTGGGAGACTGTGGGAAATTGACTCTGACCTGTTGGCCCAGCCTCCTTGTCCTTCCTCACTGCCCGTCACCAAGCAGACCTACCACTGGGAAAACTGGCCACGTGTTTGGGGTTTTTCTAGATTTCCTGTCCGTCATTCCAACCCATATGATAGTCTAAAGCTCCAGTAGTTTCTGCTTTCTCTTTTTCGTAGAGTATGTCTGTTTAAGCCAAGCTCAGTTCTCACTTGTACCCAAACTCTGCAGACATCCCCTTGGAAGAAAATGCTGGTAATAATCTGGGCTCATCTTGGAAGTGCTTTTCCATATCTGGACTTTAGTTCATCTAGTCCTTAATTGCTTCCACGGCTTCTTATGTTAGTTTAGGTTTTGAAGAAAGAACAGTGGCTTGCTTCTGTTTAGTATCTTACTTTAGGGAAGTGGAAGTGAGGAGTTAATCTTTGCAAAAAGAAAAAGCAGATAATTTTAGAGTGCTTATTTGTATAATAAGCATAGTGATGTTTTGAACAGTTTTATCTGTATTGTATAATATTAATTAAATATTTTTTCTTTCTGATATGAGCCCGTTTATCAAAATACGCTCTAGATTAGGAGTCAACAAACTAGTCCACAGACCAAATCAGAATCCCAGTAGAGGGAGAAGCAACTCAATCCTTGAATAGACTGAAGTAGTCAACACAGATATTACCCTATTTGTGTAATACAGCAAAGAACAAACCTCTCTAGAAGAAAAACAATTCCTGTTTTTGTGTGGTCTGTGAGCTCAGAATGGTTTTTATGTTTCAAATGTTAAAAAAATAAAAAGAAGAAAATGTCGTTAAATTTTGTGAAATTCAAATTCTCATGTCCAGAAATAAAGTTTTATTGTGACGCAGCTGTGTGCATCTGTTTATGTGTTGTCTGTGGCTGCGTTTATGCTGTAGTGTTTGACTGGTTGCAGCAGAGATTTTATGGCCCACGGAGCATGAAATATTTGCTGTCTGGTCCTTTACAGAAGCCTTTTCCTGCCTTGGACCACAGACTCAGAAATTTTTCATTGCTCATAACTAAGGGAAATTAAACAAAAGATTGAAACCCTCTTGTTCCTAAAGTTCTTTGAATTTATTAAAATCCTAGCATTTTAGAGTTAAAATGAACCTGGGAGATAATCTCCTTAATCTTGTTATTTTACAGATGAAGAAACAGATTCAGAATGAGAGAGGCTTTTAAATTAAATCATGACTAATTTTGGTTTTGTTAGAAACATACTCAGTAATAGTCTGATAGAGGAACTAATGAGCTATATCATGGAACAACTTGCCAAATTTATTTGTTCTCATATTGCAGAAGTGTTTGGTTTTCCTTAAACTGGTTGCTATGAAGAATATTTCTTTGGAATCTTTAAAGTAAATATTTTAAAATAAATAATTAAAGCCCATTAATAACCTTTGTCTTTCATTACTACCCATAATTCTTTCAAATCTCATGGGCATGGGGTTGGTTCTTTTTTGTGAAAACACTAAAAATCTTGTAGAATGAATTCCATGCGGTCTTCATTAAGCTTCTTTTTGATACAGGATTTTAAGTGCTAAATCACCAGGAATTTCAAGGTGAATTGTTGATATGTAAGAATGGTTTCTAGAGTTTTTCTTTTCTTTTATCTATCCATCCTCAGATATTATCAAAAGTTTATTTAAGTGTTCTCAAATGCAGTCATATAATGGGATGTTATACTAACATGTAGGATTTTTGTTTTCTGATGTTGAATATGAATTTTCATATAATTTTAAATTTATCACTGGCTCCTTTGGACAACCCTCTACTTCTAAAACTATCCAAATTAACAAAGAACACAGTAAAGTCAATTTATGACGTTTTGGGGAAAGCTGATTCTTTAGCTGGTTTATATTCAGGAATTAGTAGGTTCAGATTCATTTAAATTCTTAGAATTTATTAAATGTTGAATGCATAGAAAGAAATATTTTAGGAATACATATTAAGTCATCTGAACTTTCAAGAATTCCATTGAACAAAGCAGACAAAAATATTGATGTATATTAGTGAAAATTTAAGTTCATGATAACTGGTTTTCAGGAAATACATCTTAATTTGGATTTACATACTAGTATTCTGTTTCTCTGAAGTTTCGTTTTGAGTGACTCTTAACATTTTTATAAATTGTATAGAAGAGTAACTTTATAGAATTGTGACCTTTTCACAGTTATATACTCCTGTTGCTCAAATAACTGATTTTAATCACAAAAACTTTAGTATAAAGGGAGGTTAGTTTCCTAAGCCATGTATGAGATATATTTTCATTAACTTGTTTATTCATCTGACATTTCTTGAACATCCATGATGTGTCAGACACTGATGCAGGTGCTGAAAGTATGGTGTTGAAATAGGCCTTCATCATTGCTCATAGTTGAATAAGATTATGTAAGCAGGCATATCTGTTCATGTGTAGCATTTGGTAGCTATTGATCACTCTCTTTATATCTCTAGCTTACTATCATGGGGAAACCTCATCCATGTACATGGTTTCCATGACCTTCTTTGCACCAAAATCTGCATAAAATAATTCCATGAATACCTCTTTAATGGACATTTCTGGCTAGGTATCCTTTAATATGTGGTGTTTCTATGGATCTGTCCTTGGTCCTCTGCCTGTTTCACTCTTTGAGTAAGGCTTATAGCTGTAGCTCTGAACTTCCTTCTTTTCTACCCTTTCTTTCCCTTCCGTCCTACTTCTCTTTCTCTCAAAACAGTATTGAGTTCCAGGTATTTTTCTGGGCAAAGAGGCTAGATAGAGCAGTAAACAAGAGAGACACAGCTTCTGCACTCTTGCATACATCTTGTTGAGGGAGCAATGCATTAAACAGATGATCCTATATATAATTTCAGTCGTAGATTACACAGTGAAACACAAGTGTGAAATGCAGTGAGAGTGTACATTAGGGAACTGATCCAGTCTGGGACATTCCTGAGTAAGGGACATAGATACTGGGACCTCAAAGATGAATAGTATTCAGCAGGAGATGTGGGGGAGAATTCCAGTAGAGGGATAACCTTTGTAAAGCCTCTGAGGAGCTTAGCAGATTCACACAATTGAAAAGGCGGCTGGAGTGTGATGAACAAGTTGCAGATGACTGAAAAGTGAGGCAGGAGAGACAGGCGGAAAGGCCAGATTTTGGTAGAGGATATGATAAACCTTGTCAGTGCCTTTAAACTCTATTCTTAGAGAATTGAGAAGGTATTAACCGAGTTTTAAGTGGAAGAATTACCTACGCAGATTTGTGTTTTTAAGTGTTGACTTGGGTTTTTTATGTGAAGAACGTATTAAAGGGGGGCAAGTGTAAGAAATGAGATATGAAGCTTTTGCAATAGTCCAGGCAGGAGATGATGGTCACTTAGATTATTGGCATAGCAGCAATAGAGACGGTGTAGACAAATTGAAGGACTATTTCTGAGATATATCCAATAATTAACAAGATTTTGTGGTTATTTTCATTTAGGGAACGAAACTGAAAGAAGTGTCGGAAATTTTTCATATGCTTGTTCACATCTATCTTGTTGAATAAAACATTTTGAAAATCAAACGATTTTTTCCCTTAGCAAGCTCGTTCTTCCCTTGACTTCCCTATTTTTCTGAATGACATCGTTACCACTAAGTGACTTAGCCTTACTGCAGCTTCCACTAAATTCGTTACCAAGTGTTGTGGACTTGACTTCTGTAGCATGTAGAAGCTCTTCCTTCTCCTCCTCCTCTTTCTCTCCCCTCTTCTCCTCCTACTCCTACTCCTCCTCTTCACCTTTTGTCTTTATTATAGCAGTAACACTCTCTTGCTTTTCATCCAAGTCTCTGAACTCCTTCAGGCAAGAACTTTTTTATGTTGTATCTGTAATGCCTAGAAGTGTGTACCTCAACATGGTAGACATAAAAAAAAATTAAATGAAATTGAAATAAAATGTTTTCTGTGACTCTTGTTTCTTCCACTCTAATTCTCATTATTTGCCACATTTTTTTTCTCAAAGTCTTTTAGAGGTTTCCTTTTCCTTAAAGAATAACTTGGTGTTAGGGTTGTAAGGTAATGAAAAACCAGCTGTTGGTGTGAGCAGTGTATGAGTTGGAGTTTTCTTACAGTCTTTCAGGGAAAATAGAATCCTGAGCCTTTTTGCACTGCAGCCCTCACTGGTAGAAAGAGCAGATTTTTCTGGGAGGGGAACATAGTTGATATTTATTAGCATCCCTATTGTTGAATAAAGTTTAAAACCCCCCATTTGATGCCTATAAAATTTTTTTAATTTATAAAAGTATTTGTGGATTTCAAATTTTTAATCATTTCATGTGTATTTCTCAGGTATCCAGTATTGTGTCATGTCATCCCGGTAGCTACATTATATGGTAGTATCTTATCTATAGAGAGAGAGTATACTGTTTCATAGAAAGTTCATAGGATAAATATTCAAGTGTCTACTTTAGAAGTGCCTATTTTTAGTAGCTTTGTATGTCCTAGGTGGACTTTCATAATTTTTCCATGTTTTTTACATTTTTAGGAATAAGAAAATTTTAAATAAGAAGAAGTTGAAAAGAAAACAGAAGAGCAAATCAAAAGTCAAGACAAGAAGCAAGGTAAACTGTTGGCAATTTATGGGAATAAAGACTTTTTCATATAGTGATTTGAATTAAAATGCCAAGATTAACAAGGTGTGAGTATAAGTGTACGAGGGAGTACCCCTCCTAAGAAAATGGAATCATCTTCTGGAGAGTGGGCCCCTTGTAGTACATACAGGTTTCTCTGGCTAGGTGAGTGTTCTAGGAACCCATTTATATCAATGTACCAGCTGGCATTGTTGTGAGAGGCTGTATTTAGTTAGCTTCAGTGGATTTTTTTTGGAAGACTCTTTCAATGTGCTTGCCGATTTCATGATGGGTGATTTATGAGTATACACTATACTGAGTGTTCAGCAGTTTTTGACCAAAAAGAGCACAGCCCTGTGTCCTACCCCCTCTGATCACCTGATCTTGCCCCAAGAGACTGTTTTTTGTTTTCCTGGATGAAAAAAGTCCTCAAAGGGAAACATTTTGCTAATGTGAAAGAGGTGAAACAAAAAACGGCAGAAGTACTAAAAGGCATCAAAGTCGATGAGTTCAAAAACTATTTTTGAGCAGTGGAAAAAACATTCAATTCGGTGTATTGCATCAAATGGAGAGGAGAGTACTTTGAAGGTAACTGAAGTTTAAACATGTAAGAATAAATATTTTTATAAATAAATTCTGGGGTTTTTGGGTCCCCCTCTTGTAATTAGCAAACTATTTCACTTCTCTGTGCTAAAATAATTTTTTTAGAAACCCTTTATTATTTAATTACACTGTTAGGTTCATATTTTTACCAGTAGCCTATAAGTTAATATCTAGATCCTGAAAATTATTATGTTTTATCTTTGATTTGGGGGGAACATAAATATTTCTTTCTCTTTCACTCCGACCATTTACTACTGTACTATAGTACAAACAGTGAAATTTTGGCTTGTGAGTTGGGACTTGAATTTGGGTTTATCATATGCACATGCATGTGTGATGAATTAGGGAGCATCATGGTGCATCTGTGTGTTCTGAGATTCTTTGACTATGGGTGGCTGTGCAAAAGAAAATAAATACAATATGGAAGATTTTAATTAGATGGGACCTAGGCGATCAAGGATCTCATTTTCCATCTAGTACAGAAATCCTTGTTATAAAACCATCTAGTTTTTTGGTAAACATTTTCAAGGTCCAGATTCCACTTTCTATAAAAGAGACTCTTTTCTTTTGAACAGTATTAAGAAGCCTAGACATGAAGAAGTCATAGGAGTCATAGGAGTCATAACTATGCTTTTTGAACACCTCCATTTGTGGTTAAAGAAGCAATAGTTTAGCTTGGCCTGTATATCATATTTAAGTTGTAGAGACAATTGTTTCCTGCTCTTTTAAGTTAGTGTTCTTGCTATTGTAACTGAGAGAAATCAACTTTAAAGTAGTAAACAAACAAACAAACAAAAACACCCTAAAAGGATACGGGATGGAATTGTTTTGGTGGCTCTGTCTTGAGACACAGCTGGATCCAGGGATTAAATAATTCATTAAATCTACATCTTCATCTCTTGCTTCCGCTTTCTCTTTGTGTTGGCTTATTGCAGCTCTTCTGTGTGTGGGCTGCTAGCAGCTCCAACTTCATTCTTTTTAACTAAGAGACAGTCTTTTCTACTGGTTCCAGCAGAAAGTCTTGGGGATAATTTGATTGACCTGTATCATGTGCTTTGGCCTTGGAGCTGGGGTACTTTGGTTAGAGGTGATTACCCTGATGAATGGGAGAGGGGTGGTTACCCACAGGACAATATTGCTGGGTGGTCAGATAAATTATATATTTTCACTATATCACCTCTTGTAACTTCTGCTTTTAGGTAGAAGATGGGAAGTAGAGACCATTTTTGATATACTTACTATATATAAAAACCTTTAAGGAGTATGTACTCATTTAGATTTCCAACCTCTACCCCCTTTCCACTTTTTTGGAGTTATGTGTAGAATCACTGTATGGGAATCTTGAAGATCTTTTTAAGTTCTTTTAAGGTTTCATTTGGTGATTTTCCTAAAAGTGGTAGCATACGATAGCCAGGATGAGGTGGGAAGATGAGTCTTTTGTCCCTTTGAATTGTTTCTTTGTGGCCTTAGTAGTTCAGCTGTCTTATCTAGGCCTCAGGCTTTATATCTGCAATATGCTTTTTAGGAGCAGTTTGTGATAAGAGTGATATAAAAACATGCATTCTTTTAGTCTTCAAACCATTACATGCTGATTATGCTAGGTATTTGGGATAGGAAGATAAGAAACATTTCCTGCTCATGATAAGCATATAAAATAATAAAATTTTGTTAGTCTTCTTGCCCTCTATCATTGTTTTTGGACTATTTTTCATCCATCCTGTTTTTTAAAAAGTTATTTAAAAAATGCCAAGGGCTTTATTCCCATATTATTTAAAAACAAGCACTTCTTTTCATCAAAACTAAAAAAGCCATTTAGCTATACTACACTGTCTCCTTTTTCCTTTCTGTTATGACCCCTCTTTTCTCCTCCTCCGTTAGGCATCACCTTCATTCAATTTCCTTCTTACTCATCTTAGATACCACAGTCTTTCTAGAAAAACTTTTGTTTAATCTACTGTATTAGTTCTCTGTGGCTGATGTAACAAATTACACAAACTTGATGGCTTACAACAAGGCACATTATCTTATAGTTCTGCAAGTCTGAATTTCAAAATGGATCTCACTGGGCTAAAATCAAGATGTCAGTACGTCTTTATTCCTTCTGGAGTCTCTAGGAGAGAATTCATGTTTTCGCCTTTTCCAGCCTCTAGAGGCTGCTTGCGTTTCCTGGGTTGCGCCCACTTCCATCGTCAAAGCCAGCAGTTGTTGGTTAAGTCTTGTTATGCTGCATCACTCTAACACTTTCTCCTTCTCTGACTGTCCTGGCACCCTCTCTCGTTTATAAGGACCCCTGTGATTACTTGGGCCTGCACAGATAATCCAGATAAATCTCCCCATCTCAAGATTTAATTTAATCATATCTATAGGGTCCCTTTTGCCACGTGAGGTTCCTGGGATTAGGAGACATTCATTTTTTGTAGACCATTATTCTACCTACCACATCTTCCTTTCTTCCATGTATATTTGTTGGACTCATCTTACAAAATGGATATGAATCCACCTCTTTTCTCTTTCCCTGCAGGTGAGCACCATGTACTATGAAAGGGAGTTTAAAAAAAGCTAAATGATACCAGTACACATTCAAATGGACTTTTTATAGTCAGCCTGTCCTTATTTTTTCTGGTCATATAGGTCTCTCATTTCAAAATTCTGCCACTCTCCTCAAACTTCTGATTAATCCCACCCTCCAGCAAATGCTTTCACTTTCCTACTGGAGAAATATAATCTATTATACAGGAAACTTCTTCAATATCCTGCTACCTAACAGGATATTGATATCTGTCTTAGGTCAGTATCCTTAATAGCAGAACCCAAGACAAGGATTTAAAGTGTACAATTGGGTGAGTTTTGAAGGATAAAATCAAGGTTCAGAAAATTTCCATCATCCCAAGGGTTTCCTCATCCTCTGCTGCATTACATCTCTCCCTACAGCCCTGTCTCTAGGCAACCACAGACATCAGCATAGTGGCTTTGAGTCATGTCCACATAGTTGTACATATTAACAGTTTAATCCATTTTTTGCTAATTAGTATTCTCTCTTATGGATATGTCTTAATTTGTTAATCCATTCACCCACTGGACATTTTTGTGTTGTTTCCAGTTTATGTCCATTGCAGATATAGCTTCTGTGAATATTTATGTAGTCTTTGTGTGGATATATGTTTTCATTTTGGGGGGGAGAGGGTAAATTACTAGGAGTAGAATGATTAGGCAGTGTTTCCTTCAATGAGTTGCCGAAGGACTCATGAGACTCAAAAGCAGTTTATACTGATGACTAAGATTTAGTGCAACAAAAGGTAATGCATAGCAGGCATCAGGAAAAAGAAATGTTTTGAAGGTGTCTCAGGAGTTATGGTGTAGGCTTCCTAGTTCTTCCTTGGGCATGCTTTCTTTTGGGCAGTGAGTATGGAGATAGGTGTGGGATGCTTCCGCCCAGGAAAGCTCATTCGAGTCAGGATCTGAGACTTTTTAGGGGGTTCTGGTCATGTAGACATATCCTGCTGTGCAACCAGCCATGACAAGTGAAACTCAAGTGATGTCACATAGTATATCACAGATTGAAACAGGTTTAATCTTGATATTTGTATGAAGGAATCAAACGAACCAGTAAGCATGGTCCATTTTTCCAGCTGTATATAATAGCTGGAAATCAATAACTAAACTAACATAAAGAAAACACTAAAGGCCACATTCCCAAGGGTTGACCAAGGGTCAGTCATGGTTTCTGTGGAGAGATACAAGGAATAAGCAATCATACCTGCAGTACGAACTCTTTCCTCAGAGGTAACATGGTAGATGAACGTTTAACTTTTTGAAGAAACTGTGAAAACTGTTTTTCAAAGTGATCACTGTATTTTACTGTTCTACCAGTATTATATGCGAAAATCCAGTTACTTTATATCTTTGTAAATGTACAGTATTAATTAGCTTTTAAAATTTTAGTCACCCTAATAAGTATACAGGGGTATTACTGATAATGTAAACATCTTTAACTTGCTTTTCTGTAATGACTAATGGTGTAAACATCTTTTCACGTGCCTTTACCCATTTCCTATTATGTAATGCCTGTTAGATTTTGCATCTCCTTTTTGTAGTTGTCTTATTACTGAATTGTCAGAGCTTTTATATATTGTAGATACAGGTTCTTTGTCAGATGTCTGCATTGCAAATAATTTCTCTGTTCTGTGGCTTGCTTTTTTTTATATAGTGCTTTAGAAGAGCAGAAGTTTTTACATTTTATGAATATAATTAATTGATTTTTCAATATGATTTGTGCATTTTGTGTCTCAAGAAATCTTTATCTACCCTAAGGTCACAAAGATTTTCTTTTAGAGATTTTGTAGTTTTAGCTGTTATATTTAGGTCTGTAGTCCACTTAAACTTCTTTTTGTTGTTGAGAAAAATGATGTTTTATTACTGCTACTTGACCATAAATTATCTTTTATGAAAGTTACATAAAGGCAAGCTGATCATCTTTCAGGTCTCAAAAAACCAAACATAAGGCACAGAAAATACATTGGGCTGAAAAACGTACTGACATAACTCTTCTACATGTGTGAAATTCTAGGAAGAATCATTGCAATAATTACTCAAAGTAATATTAAAGATAACACAGGAGATGTTTGGTCTTATATGTCAATTTAACTGTATAGTGTCTATAATAATAGGTCAGAGCTAAAGTACATTTGCAGTTTCTAACAGTAAAAGTAAGTTTGCAAATACTCTGTATACTTCAGTGGAATAAGAATATAGATCAAGGATAAAATGTTGGACAGTCTTATCAACTAGGCCACCTTTTAAAGATAATTTTTCAGGGTAGCTAAAATGAACAACAGGAAAGGTTTACACATACAAGACAGAGCTGTTGTACTAGAGCCAGTACAGCTGACCCTTGAAGAATATGGGGGTTAGGAGTGCCCACCCACTGAGTAGTTGAAAATATGTATAACTTCAGTTGGCTCCCTGCATTCATGGATTTCCAACCTTTGATAGAAAATACTGTTTTGGTCAAATGTTGGTTCAGTCTGTAGATACACATCCCAGGAGTACGAAGGACCAACTCTATATTTATTGAAAAAAAAAAATGCTGCATTTAAGAGAATCTGGCCAGTTCAAACCCGTGTTGTTAAAGGATTAACTCTATTTTTATTTATAGAGTTTGCAAATCAAAACATAACAAATATATGTAAGTATTGGTAGAATACACCAAATATTTCACAACTGCCGCTATGTATTTCTTCTTCTCTGACACAATGGGCACAGATCTGGGCTTGCTGTGTTTGAGATGATTCACTTCCTTTTGTCTATGAGCTTCTTTCATGACGCTCTGTTCTTGAATCTGACTGTAGATAGATTTTGGTAGATGTCGGTGATGAGCGATATGTTTTATATGAGGATGATGCTGAAATTTCTCTTTCAGCTTCGGGTTATAATCTTCGGCTGCCTTTTCTCGTGTTGTTAACACACCCACTTTTTCAGAAGCATTAGCTTTCCATAGACGAATGTTCGTTTCATCAGATCTACACTTCATGTACTTGCTGTCAGAAGTCCATTTCACACAGATAACACGTTGCATTCTCTTTGTGTGATATACTTCGCTGCTTCTACTTTTGTCCACATGAAAGATTTGAGTAGGTGTATCAAAATGAGCGGACGCGATCTCCTTCCCAGTGGGAGAGGAATCCACGTCCAGCACTACAGATACATTATCCACGTGCACCATTACAGCGGTGTCCAGTGCACGTGTATCAAAAGTATGTAAGTTGTAATCTTCATTTGCTGCAGAAAAATGAAAGCTTCCATAAGGTTCCGACAACTTGTATTTGTTCTCATATCTAAGATGACCTTTTTCAGAGGAGTAGCTTGTCTCATATCTTATAGTACTATATTCCTGTCAGAAGCGCAGCTTCCCAAGAGAAATGTCTCAATTGTGTTAAATTTAATATTACTCATACTGTCCAATCCCCAGGTCATTGAACATATCAGGCTGGTTCCAAATTCTACTTGCTGTTCACATGTGGCAAAAATAGCTTCTTTCCAGTGCTGTTCAATTCCTCTATACACTGTCTTTCCTAATAATGTACGCAGTGGTTCTTCCTCTTTTTCCAAAGCCTGGTGCATCCATTCTCCATTGCCTCACCGTTTTGTCATCACCAACAGTGAAAAAAAGAATTCCCACAAAAACAAGTACATATTCCTCATACGAACGTTCATATGCTGTAGTACTGTATGGATACAGTTTCATTTGGTCAAGTTCTGAATTTCAATTGCTCCATCACATGCCCCAGAAAGGACAGTAGCCAGGCTCTTTGGATGCTTTACCAAGCAATTGACTCTATCTCTGACCATCCAGAGAAGCAAGGAATGGTTTTGCAAATACACGTTCCAGTTTGGTAGCACTTAAAGTGCTTATTTATTCTTGTGGGATCTCAAAAGGATGTAAGGTTGGATCACAGTTTCTTGGAACTCTGTAAATCCAACTTGGTTTGTGGACATAATTGTCCAGGTTCCGGCTCAGCAACATCTTCACCTTCACCTTGGCCGCCAGTTCTCGCCGACTCCACGAGCGTTTTCCTCTGCATTCTGGCTACTGCCCCCTCCCACTTCAAGTTAATTTTTATATATGGTACGAGATAAGGATTGATGTTCATTTTCTCCCACATTGGTATTCAGTTGATCCAGCATCATTTCTCAAAAAGACTTCTCTTTTACTGTTGAATTGTTTTGTCATTTTTGTAAAAAAATCAGTTGGCCATATTTGTTTGGGCCTATTATTGGAATTTACTGTGTATAGTTGACCTATATATCTATCTTTATACTGGTACCCTACTGTATTATAATAGTTTTGAAATCAAGTCATATGTCTTTCAACTTTAGCCTTTTTAGAAAAATAATTGCTTTAATAGCTTTAGATCCTTTATATTTCTATATATTTTAAAATCAGCTTGTAAATTCCCACTTAAAAAAAGAAAACATGAAATTTTTATTGGGATTGCATTGAATCTATAGATTTGAGGAATAATGTCCATTTTACTGAAACTGAATCTTCTATCAATGAACGTGATTTAGCTCTCCCTTTATTTGTCTCCTTTAATTTTTCTCAGAAGCATTATTTTGGTTTTCTTTGGATAATTTTACTAAATTTAACTAATTATTTTATGTTTTTGATGTTATTATAAATGCTGTTATTTTAAAATTGTTTGTTTTTAATTTTGAGATATGAATGCAGTTGTTAGAAATAATACAGGCAAATCTTGTATACCCTTCACACATTTTCTCTCATTGGTAAGGTCTTGCATAGTAAACACACAGTGTATCACATAGAACATCACAACCAGGATCGAACCTACTGATCTTATTCAGATTTCAGCAGTTTTACTTTACGTGTACTCGTTTATGTGTGTGTATGTGTAGTTCTGTGCAGTTTTATCATACATGGGTCTGCATGACCACTACTACAGTCAGTATACAGAACAGTCCCATCGCCAGGATCCTTTGTGCCATTCCTATGGCCAGAGACATCTTCCACCCTCACCCCGCTCTAGCCTCTGGCGGCCACCACGCTGTTCTCCATGGTGAAATCATGCAGTATGTAACCTTCAGAGGTTGGCTTTTTTCCACGCAGCACTATTCCTTGAGATTCATCCAAATCGGTACAAATAGCAATAGTTTGTATCCTTCTCTTTTTTTTGCTGAATGAACATTCTTTGGTATGGATGTACCAGTTTGTTTAACCATTTACCCCCTAAAGAACATCTCAGTTGTTTCCAGCTTTTGGTTACTTTGAATAAAGCTGCTGTGAATATTCATGTGTTGGTTTCTCTATGACATAAGTTTTCATTTCTCTGGTATAAGTGCCCAAGAATGCAGTTGTTGTATTGTACTGTAAGCACATGTTTAATTTTGTAAGAAACTGCCATACTTTTTTCCAGAGTGGCTGTATCATTTTACATTCCTATCAGTAATGTATGAGAGATCCAATTTCTTCACAGTCTCACCAGCATTTGGTGTCACTATTTTTTATTCTAGCCAGTCTGATAGGTATGTAAGATATATACATACATAACTATATATATACTTATATATATCCTCTCATGTTGTTTTAATTTACATTTTCCTAATGATTTGTGATATTGAATCTTTTTTCATGTGCTTATTTGACTTCTGTATATCTTCTTCAGTGACATGTCTGTTAATGACTTTTGACCATTTTTTAACTGGATTACTTGTTTGTTTTTTACCACTGAGCTGTGAAAATTTTTTTATATATTCTAGATGCTAGTCCTTTGTCAGATAAGTGGCTTGCAGATATTTTCTTCCAGAATAACTTTATTAGCGTAACTTTATATGCTAAAAAATAATAGTGTAACTTTAATGCTATTGTTTTTAAAATTATATTTTCAATTGTTCACTTGTAGTATATATAGGTATTGGGTTGGCCAAAAAGTTTGTTTAGTTTTTTCCGTTCTGCAGCACTAGTAGCACTTAGTTGTCTTTAACTTCATTGAAAACAATTTTGTTAGATTGTATTGTGACAGCTGTCAAAGCAGCATTTTAAAAATACTTAAACAATTGGTGAATTTTTGTGCAGCCATTTAAATATTGAATGTGGAAGAAGATACACAACATTTTTGGCATATTATACTTTTTAAAAATCATCATATCATGATTTTATTTTTTTTATTTAATCTTTATTGTATTTTTTCCATTACCATTAGGTCCCTTTAACTCCTCTCCCCTCAGCAATCACCACACTGTTGTCTGTGTCCATGAGTCCTTTTTCCTTTTTGCTCAATCCTTCCACCCCCTAAAACTCCTACAGTAGCTTTCATTTGCTCTCCATCTATGAGTCTGTCTCTGTTTTGCTTGTTAGTTCAGTTTGTTCATTAGATTCCACATATGAATGAAATCATATGGTACTTGCCTTTCTGTGACTGGCTTATTTCACTTAGTATAATGTTCTCCAGGTCCATCCCTACTGTTGCAAAGGGTGAAATTTTCTTTTTTACGGCTGAGTAGAATTCCATTGTATAAATATCCCGTAGTTGTTTTATCCACTCACTTATTGATGGACACTTTGGCTTCTTCCGTATGTTGGTGATTGTAAATAATGCTACAATGAACATAGGGGTGCTTTTGTTCTTTTGAGTCTGTGTTTTAGGTTCTTTTGAATATATTCCCAGAAGTGGGATTGCTGGGTCAAAAGGCAGATCCATTTTTAATTTTTTGAGGTATCTCCATACTGCTTTTCCACAGTGGCCGCACCAGTCTGCATTTCCACCAATAGTGCACGAAGGTTTCTTTTTGTCCACATTCTCACCAGCACTTGTTGTTTGTTGATTTATTGATGATAGCCATTCTGACAGGTGTGAGATGGTATCTCATTGTGGTTTTAATTTGCATTTCTCTGATGATAAGTGACATTGAGCATCTTTTCATATGTCTATTGGCCATCTATATGTCTTCTTTGGAGGAGCGTCTATTCAGGTCCTTTGCCCATTTTTCCTTTGTTTTTTTTTTTGTTTTCTTTGGAACTACTTGACATATTTTGGATATTAACCGCTTATCATATGTATCAGCAAATATGTTCTCCTATGCTGTGGGTTGTCTTTTTATTTTGTTGATGGTCAAAACAGCATGGCACTGGCATAAAAAGACACATACCGTATTTTTGGACCATAAGATGCACCTAGGTTTTAGAGGAGGAAAATAGGAAAAATATTTTGAAGCAAAAAATGTGGTAAATTTTTTAATAGCATAGATAACATAATATTTCACCAATATAAATGTAAACAGAGCTCAACAGTAGCATTAACAACCATTATTCCTCCTAAATTTGGGGAGGTGTGTCTTATAGTGTGAAAAATATGGTATAGTAATGGAACAGAATAGAGAGCCCAGAAATAAGCCCGCACCCTTATAGTCAATTAATATTTGATAAAGAAAGCATGCACATACAGTGGGTTAAAGAGAGTTTATATAACACAGGTGCTGGGAAAATTGGACGGATACATGCAGAAAAATGAAACTAGACCACCTTCTTACACCACACACAAGAATAAATTCAAAATGGATCAAAGACTTAAATGTTAGACCTAAAATGATAAAAATCCTAAAAGAAAACATAGGCAGCAAAATCTTGGATATTGCTCATAGAAATTTTTTATTGGATATATCTCCCCAGGCAAGGGGGAAAAAAAGAAAATATAAACAAATGGGACTACATCAAACTTAAGTATTTTAGCGTATTATGCTTTGTTATTTCAAAAAAGGTAAAAATGCAACTGAAATGCAAAAAAAGATTTGTGAAGTGTATGAAGGAGATTGTGACTGATCGAATGTGTCAAAAGTAATTCGCAAAGTTTCTTGGTACTCTTGATATTTTGGCCAAATAATTCTTTGCTGTGGGCCTGTCTTATGCATTGGAAGATGTTTAGCAGCACCCCTGGCCTCTACCCACTAGAAGCCAATAGCGGGAGGTAGCGGATATACTCAAAATAACCAAATCAATAAAGCTATTGATGAAAATGAAAATGTGTCTTTTATTTTGTGGAAAAAACTAAGTGGACTTTTTGGCCAACACAATATATTACTCCTTTTTATCTATAATTCTGGTGTCCTGTGACTTTACTAAATCTATACCTTATTTCTAGTGGGGTTTTGTTTGTGCAGACTTTCTAAGATTCTTTACATGTTCTGCAAATAAAGGCATTTGTTTTGTAGACTCTTTCTTTCTAACTGTACTTTTTATTTCTTTTTCTTGACTTGTTGCACTGGCCTGTCTAGTACAATGTTAAATTCCTTAGAATAGATATCTTTGCCTTGTTTGCAGTCTTAACTTGTAAACATTGTTTTTTACTTAGCTTTAGTATTTCATAGATACCCTTTATCAGGTTTTAGATATTCTGTTTCTAATTTACTTAGACTTTTTATCATGAATGGGTATTTGATTTGTGTCAAATGCCTTTTCTGTCTTTATTTACAGTATCTTAATGTGTTTTTCTCTTATGTTTGTTGATAAGGAGAAATTACACTGCTTTGCAATGTTGAGCCAGCCTTGTTTTTGGTTTGATTATGATCAGTTATCTTTTTATATATTGTTGGATTTGGATTGCTAATATTTACTTTTTAAAAAATATCCCTAGAGGACATAGTCACACATAATATGTAAAGTAACTGTAGTGCATTTTTTATGTAATAAAGAGTATTCTGTTTTTTCCCAATTATTGATGGAAGAAGGGTAGAATTTTTTGAAACCATGTGTTTTTGGTACTTGAGGTGTCATTTTATTTTTCTTGGATACTTCCTGAAATATACTGATTGTTGGAATTTGGATTTATAGAATATCTTTAAAGAGTTCTGTAAATTTATAATTTAAATATTTATATAAAAGTGTTGTTGTGGTCTGATGATTAAAATGCTGGGACAAGACAAAAATTACTTAGTTTTAACAATTAAATTCCTAAGCATGTGATTTTTAGTATTTACTAAGACTGATAGCTAAGAAAGAAGTTGAGGAAAGCCTATGTTCATAATCTGCAATTTTCTTAGCATTACCATTATTTGAATGAGAATGAAATTCAAAGAATTAGCTAAAATTAAGCGTTTTCTTTTAGCTCTGATAGATGTTTAAATCCCTTTGTCTACTTTTCAAAGAAATCAGAATATAATTCAACATTTGTAGAAGACTCAACAATACATTTGGTGTCCCTTTGGAAAGCCACAAATTAATATCCTTTGATACCATATCAGTTAAGCTGTGTCGGCTCCGTTCCTGTCATGGGATAAAAGGGTATTTTTGTTCAGTTCTTTGCCTGCTCCTTTCCAGCCCTTGTCAGGTTGGTTATTGCTGTTACTCAGAAAGTGGCAAAGCATGGTACGATAGAGAGGGTGCTGTAAGTTGAGTCAGAAGACTGAGATTGTCTTTGCTCTGTGAATTGTGTGGCTTCTGCAAGTCATCTAGGATGTCTAATTCTAATCTTCCATTTTTTATTTAAAATGAGAATTGATGGAAAGGAATATGAAATTGAAATATTTTATCTTGTTTTTCAGTTTGAAAACTTGGAAAATACAGTAATCATACCAGATATCAAACTACATAGCAATCCTTCTGCGTTTAATATTTATTGCAATGTACGTCATTGTGTTCTGGAATGGCAGAAAAAGGAAATATCATTGGCAGCTGCATCTAAGAACTCTGTGCAGAGTGGAGAGTCAGATAGTGATGAAGAGGAAGAATCCAAAGAACCCCCTATCAAGCTTCCAAAGGTAAGTCACTAAAATTCACTTAGGTACATAACCTACCGGTGTTTGGGTTATAACACATATTTGCATTGCTAAAATACTTTGCTTTTCATAAGATTGTGCACTAAAAATAACATGGCTTAGGAGTAAAAATAGATCTACAGTAGACCAGGAAGGCTCTATGCAACTTTATAACTGGAGTGCTAACAGAGCTAATAATTGGTTAATTGAAAAGATTCTGTACAGTCAAAAACAACCAATTTTTAGACTGGTTTTACTGAGTATTAAAGAAATAAAATATCAGGCATTCTTTTTTTTAAATTTTTTTTAATTTTTTTAATTTTTTATTTTAGTTTATTCATTACAGTTTCTATCCTTTATTCCCATTCCAGCCCACCCACCCATTCCTCCCCTCCTCCCTCCCCTTTCCAACCCCCCTAGTTTAGTCCATGTGTCCTCTATATTTGTTCCTGTAAACCCTTCCCTTCTCCCCTGGAATTCCCTCCCCTATCCCCTCTAGTCACTGACTAATATCAGGCATTCTTAAGACAGCATTTTTTTTTTCATTCTCACCTAAGGACATTTTTTTTCCTATTGCTTTCAGAGAGAGAGGAGGGGAGAAAGGGGGAGAGACAGAGAGAAACATTGATGGGAGAAAGAAACATCAATTGTTTGCTTCCTGCAGATGCCCTGACTAGGGATGGGACCCTCAACCTAGGTATGGCCCTGGCTGGGGACCGAACCCACAGCCTTTCGGTTTATGGGACGATGCTCCAACCAACTGAGCCACACTGGCCAGGGTCTTAAGGCAGCATTTTTAAGCATGATTGATAGTGTCAAAAGATGGAGAGTCAAAGGGGCTTTCAAAGAAAATGAGGTAGCCCAATAATACAGTTTTTCATCAAGTACTGGCCCGTCAGGAAAAAGGGTACGCTCATTGAGAATATTAGTAGTAGAGTCAGACTGCCTGGGTCCAAACACTCGCCATTCACTAGCTGTGTGAATCTGGGAAAGTTATTCAACCTCTGTGTGCCTCAGTTCTGACATCTGTGAAACTCCAGGCACCTCACACCCTAAAGGCCTCATCCTTTTTTCTATTGTGTCAACCAGTCCTTTATGTCCTGCAAATGGCTGCCAAAACACATACACCGTGCACTCCCAACTCGTGCCCTAACCTGTTGCATTCTGACTGCCTCTCTCTCCTTTCTGCATTTTTATTTATTTTTTATTTGTAAAGGTTGTCTCTACCAAATATTTACTTTATATAAAAATTGTTAAAAACAGTGTAATTTACTGTATAGTAATATGTAAGTCTATGTTTGTTTTCCTCTTGAGCTTTTTAAAACATATTTTGAAAGTATCAATGTTAGAACTAATGTAAGAACTTGTTCTAATGGCAGAGAGTTAATTATGAAATCTAAATGTGATGCAATTAAACTTTTTATGTTCACACTTGTTAGTGAAATAATAAAATTACTTTTGGAAATATATGAGTTGAGGAGAGCAAAATAAAACTTGAAAGACTCATTAGGTCATTTTTCTTTGGCCAAGTATGTTTTTATCTCCCTGTTCCCAGCAGTGACATTGTACTGGCTGTATCAGACAGTTGTTTCGATTTTGTGTTCTTTCAGTTACAATAGAGAGCCTTCGGGAGTTAATTATTTGAAAGCAACAGTAAAGATAAAATTCAGTAAATGTACAAAGGATTCCTTTCTGAAGATAAGTGGAAGAACGTGTTCTTTGGTAGTTATGGTTTATTATTGAAAGTATCAAACCTTACTGTGTTATCTGATTATTATAATGAACTATTCTATATAAAAGTTACATTTATTAATTTTGCTAATTATTCATTGTAGATAATTTGAAAAATGCAGAACTTTTTGATAAAGAGGAAATATGAATTAGAAGTTTGAAGTTATTTTTAAAACCCTATTAACCGAAAAATACCCACTGTGAATGTTTTTATATACAACATTAAAATATATGTCTGCACAAATGAAATCATACTGTATTTGAAGTACTATATAGTTTTCTCCTTATCCAGGGGTGCCTGACCTTTTGGTGTCTCTGCGCCATACATTAAATACACAAACACTAACAAAAACAAGAAAATCTCATAATGTTTTAACTAAATTTATGATTTTGTGTTGGGCTGCATTCATACCCATCCTGGGCCTCATGCGGCCCATGGGCTGCGGGTTGGACACCCCTGCTTACTTTTTTCTTCCTAATATTGAGGGAGCAGGAAGTAGAGTGTGTTCTCATTGACTATAAGACAAGCTTCTAAGTATAAAGAGCAATTTTAAAGTTCATGCATGTGATAAAAAACTCTCAGCCAAACCTCAGAAAAAAAAACTTATTTCACAACATGTTTTGTTCCTCTGCTTCATAATTCAAAATTAAATATGACTGGAAAACTTGAGGGTGATTTTTGTTACATATTGAATACATGTTACTATTTTGGAAATGAATTAGTTTTCTCCCTTATTAAAAAGAAATCTACAAACAACAAAACAAAGAAACAAAAGTAAAATATAACAAAAGACACTGAAATAGAGGACAGGTAGTCAGTGAACAGAGGGGAGAGGGGAGGGAATTTCAGGGGAGAAGGGAAGGGTTTATAGGAACAAATATAGAGGACACATGGACAAAACTAGGGGGGTTGGAAAGGGGAGGGAGGAGGGGAGGAATGGGTGGGCGGGCTGGAATGGGAATAAAGGATAGAAACTGTAATGAATAAACTAAAATTAAAAATTAAAAAAAAAGAAATCTACAGAACTTTAAGATACAGATAATTAGTGAGAATCCACAGTGGTTGACTTAGATAGATGGGTAATTCTCTTGTCACGATCAGTATGACCAACATGTTTTTGGGTATGTCTCACCAAAACCAGCTGGTGCTCTGTTCCTGGGCAGCCTACCTGGGTTGCCTGTTGTCATATGTTTATTATTACAACTTAACCTTACCAGAGAGACAACTTAGAAACTTGTTCAGTAAGTAGCCTTACTGTTTTTGGCAAGGTTCAGTACTTTATTGCTATAGAAATCTTACTTATATAAACAAACCCTAGCCAAAAATGTTATCTTTGTAGCACTTTTATTTTGAATAATGAAATGTCAGGATTGGTAGTTGTAGAGTAAGCAATCTTAAAGACCGATAAGGTGTAGTAGTCTCTCATTCACCTGAGAATAGAGCCCCATGTTCTGTACTTATAAGATATTTGACTTCAGATTTATTCCCTGCAAGTATATAAGCAGATGGAAAAATTGGACATGGTTTTATTTTCTAATGTATTCCAGGAAAATAAACTATATCAGATGGAAAATTTTCATTGCTTAGTGCATTTAATTAAAACTCTATACAAGCATTTTTGTAATATTAGCTGTAATTAAGTCTGCTAGGATGTTAGATAACTTCTTTAAAGATAGCTCTACTAACTTTTTGATTTCTCAGT
This sequence comes from Trachops cirrhosus, assembly GCA_028533065.1. NCBI lineage: Eukaryota > Metazoa > Chordata > Mammalia > Chiroptera > Phyllostomidae > Trachops > Trachops cirrhosus. Next base: position 18,555,337 of record CM052548.1, read on the forward strand.
AATATTTATATTTTTCAGAAAGCTTGCAAATGATAATCAGAACTGCAGTTGACTTGCCTGCAAGATTTGACCCTTGTCTGGAAAATATATTTCTGAGTTGCAGTGGTTTTTAGCACCCAGCTGAGAGAGTAATTAAACAAGTATTTGTTATGTGCCAGGTACTAGGTTAGTAATGGGAGATATCAATGTTAAGACAAGCTCTCCATAAAGAGACCATAAGAGACCACAGTTTAATTGTGAAAATGAAGACAAAATAGTCAGTTATACTATAACATAATAAATACTATTATAGAGTCTATTTAATACTATTAAATACTATTACTGAGTAAGAATTATATACAAGGTTCATTTACCCTGTTACATTATAAACTCTTAGAGAATATGGTCTAATATGTCATTATGTCTCCTGTAACAAGGTGTACAAAATAAGTGCTTAAGAAATGTTTATGTAATATATGAGGTCTGTCCAGAAAAAGTCCAGCCATTGTTAATATAACGAGAATGGTTTGCACAACATCAGTGTCACCTGGCAGCCATGGAGAGTGGACTGGAATGCACATGTGTGAACAATGATGACTTCACTGTACTAGTCAGCAGGGGCAGTAGATGCACTTGAGTATAAACATGTGTACTGTGTGGCCGTTGCATTCAAAATGACTTAATGAGTAGAGCAATGAATACGCATCAGATTTTTTCGTTAAGCCTAAACATTCCTCCCTGGAAACTAGTCAGATGATTCAGAAGGCTGCAGCTGTGGGCAACTGGTGATTGGCAGCTTCATCATAACAACATGCTGCTCGTGCATTATGTCTTGTGCAGAGTTTTTGCAAACCATCAAATCATGCAGGTGACTCAGCCCCCCTACAACCTACCTTTGGCATCCTGCGACTTACGGCTTTTCCCAAAACTAAAATCACCTTTGAAAGGGAAGAGATTTCAGACTATCGTTGAGATGCAGGAAAACAGGACGGGGCAGCTGATGGCGATTGGAGAACTGCGTGAGGTGTCAAGGTGTCTACTTTGAAAGGGACTGAGGCGTCATTGTCCTATGTACAATGTTTCTTGTATCTTGTATCTTCTTCAATGGATGTCTCCATTTTTCATATTATGTGGCTATATACCTTCTGGACAGACCTCATATATGAATTAATGCACATACCTCAGTAGAGAGAATATTTTTCCATTATTATGTGTAGTAAAATTAATGCTTTGATGAATTTATACTAATTATTCTTACTTTAACTTTTTATGATACTTTTTTGAATAATTTAACACCTCCTGAAAATATCATATGTGTCATTGTTTGGGAAGTAGATTTTTATTAACTATTGTTATATTAGTCCTCTGAAGGTATCTCCTTATACTAGTTCATCACATTTCTCATTCTTTAGACATATCTTTTGCTAGATGCTGAGTCAAATTTTATTGGTCCTGAAGAGGAATGATACAATAATTAACATACAAGTAGCGGTGATCTTTTAGCTAGCAGCTTTAAATTCTTTTCATGATAAATCCTAAAAGAAGGGACACTGTTTGTAAATAATAATAATATGATTGTTCCTTTATAGGAAAGGTGAAGATGAAAAGCTCCTACTTTAATCTTTTCACCTGTGTGCCATGCTGATTTTTTTTCTGGGTATAAGTAGTAATTAACATGACTTTTAACAAAAGAAAGCTGATTTTTGCTTGAGTACAGTCTAATAACCTTTATAAGTTAATAGTTTTTTTCTGAATAAGTATAATCTAGTACTTAGTTCAATGTTACAAATAATTTTCATAATATTTTTTATGGCTTCATTATGCTAATACTACTTTTTAAACAGTACCACTGTTTTTTTTAATTTTTTTATTTTAACAAATTTTTTACATTTTCTTCTATTTTAATTGTTGTGCAAGTACAGTTTTCTGTCATATTTTTATTAATATATGCACTTAACCACTTAGCAAGTCAAGTCTAAATGTTTTTTAATTTTTTTTCTTAATTTTATTTTAATTGTTGTTCAAATACAGTGTTCTGTCTTTGACTCCCATCCCAGCCCACCCCCCAGCCCTCCCCACCTCCCTCCCATTTCCACCCCCCCTAGTTTTTGTCCATGTGTCCTTTATACTTGTTCCTGTTTTTTAACCTTACATGTAATTGGATGGTTTTTCAAATCTAAATCCTGAAGTAAACATACTGGGTCTTCTTTTTTTTAATGGGTTTCTTTTTGTTTATGCTTATTAAATATTCCAACAATAGTCATTTGCTGTGGAAGTAAGCCACAGCAATTAAACTGCCTGGGAAGTGTTACTCGTTTACATGATATAAGGTACAATTTTTTTTCATCTTAAATAGATCATTGAGGTTGGACTTTGTGAAGTTTTTGAGTTGATCAAGGAGACACGATTTTCCCATCCATCCTTGTGCCTGAGGAGTCTCCAAGCCCTGCTTAACGTGCTGCAGGGGCAGCAGCCGGAAGGCCTCCAGTCGGAGCCACCCGAGGTCCTAGGTGAGAGCTCAGCCGCACTGAACCCTTTCCTGGAAACAGCTTCCCTTAGGAAGCACGTGTAGCAGCCTGCACTGCAGTCCTTGTTTAATTGTGGTACTGAAACAGCAGGGATAAATTTTAAGGTATTTTGCTATGCTCTACCAGAGAGTTATGATTCAAAAGTTACAGATATATTTTGATTATTCTGATGATGGAGAAATAGTAAAACATAAATCCTTGGTATCCAGGTATAATCATCAAGCCTTATAGTCAAAAGTCACTGTTAGTCACTATTGTTCTTATTAAACCTTTGGTCAAAATATCTAATACTGACCTTCTTCAGCTTAACATGTTATTCTGCACAGTTAAAAAGGTAGGAAAAAGGGGACAGATGCTGCCAACCCGAACAGCACAATACGTTTCTAAACAAAGGGCTATCTTTTATAATCATCATAGATAAAAGTCTATTTTTGTCATAGATAAAGCTTCTGAGTTAGTAGCACCTTTCATTAAGTAAAAATCTTTGCTTTTTTAATAAAATGTATTAGAATTTCATGAACACTGGCCTTTCGTGCTATTGACTTAGGCTCAACAATATTCTGTAAGCAAGATAGCAGCTCTTAAGAAGTAGAAATAGAGATGGAGACATAATTTTGAAATTGGCTAATTGCTTTTCTCTGATGCTAACTGTGGGTCTTTGAAGAGTGGATTTTTATTAAGGAAAGCAAGGCTCTGAGATAGGAAAGAAAATGACTAAAAAATACTGTGCTAGAATGTGGAGGTTTTTCTAGGGTATAAAATGAATTACATATCCCTTCTATTAGTGTGAACCTGCTACGCTAGCAATAAAGCCAGTTTTATATTAAAACAAATTATAGCATGTATTTTATGTATTTTGTTGTTTTGCAAATAAATACATAATTTTCTGGAAATTTAACATTTTAAGAAGCCTGTATTCTTCCAAGTTTAAAGGAAAAATAAGTGCAATGAGCAGTCTGTTACTTGATAGGATATTTCTGTCGTATGTGAATCCCTCAAGGAAAGTTTCTTTGAAATGACCTTGGATAGATTCTGTGTCTTCATTTACAAAACTGAAGAGTTGAACTAAATGTTTTCTAAGGTCCTCTTGATAAAAATATTCTAACTTTGGGGGGAGAAAAGGTAACTAGAAAGGAATTAATGTGAAATAAGTATTTGAGCTGCCGTAAATATTTTTTTTATAATGAGGCAAGGTAAAAATAAGTAAATATATACATGTAATGTTCTGTCTGTTAAATGACTATAATTGAATTCTATTTTATTCACAGAGTCTCTCTTCCAGCTTCTTTTGGAAATCACTGTTCGAAGTACTGGGATGAATGACAGCACAGGGCAGTCTCTGACAGCACTCTCCTGTGCTTGCCTCTTTAGTCTGGTGGCTTCTTGGGGAGAAACCGGAAGGACACTCCAGGCCATCTCTGCTATTCTCACCAACAATGGCAGTCATGCTTGCCAAACTATTCAGGTATTTCATATTTAAAGCTGCTTAAAAAGTTGTAAGATGCTGAATTGAAATTTCATCCTGATTTTTGTCAGTAGGAATTCCCTGCTTTTTCTCAGTCTGTATAATAATTTGATCTTCCCAGGTTGATATATAAATAATGTATCTATCATATTTGAACTAAGCTACATGTGTGTTGAACTCTGTAGCACTAAAGGTAATGAAATGAAATATGGCAAAAACTCAAATCTTGAACTTAGTTTTGTATCAGTAGCATAGCCTCATTTTTCTCTGCAGCATCTTGCTCTCTTTCCTCCCTGCCACCCCTCTTCCCCTCTTCCCCTCAATTTTCAAGTATAGAATTTCTTCATAATTTCCAAACAACATTTTTCTGTTGAAATAGAAACATGACATAATTCTATATTTTTGATTGAGAGTTTGAAGTAGGGTAGGATAGTTTTTCACGAATTGATTTTGTTTCTGATCTCCTTCAGCTTTGCATAGTACATTTTAAGCTTTTACTATTTATAGAATAAACTCTTCATCACTGTTAGTGGTGGGAAATATCATCCTCCTTATATGTAAACTTGATTTAATTCTTTTGGACCATTCTGGAAATTGTGTAAGAAGTTACAGTTTTAAGCCTCTGTTATGTGCTTTTCTCTGGCCCCTTGGACAATCTCCAGAACAGATGGAAGAGCTGCCTCATTCCTGTTATTAGTAGGCCAAAGATAGCAAAAGGAGTATAATGGGTCATTTTCTGTGACTGACTCGGTGACATTGAACTCTCCCCATCGAACATGAGCCGTCCCTTACTCTAGTTTTTTGCTCTTACTCTTTTCCTCTTTCTGACCTGGCTGAAATCCTTTATTCTCTCTTTATGATCCTTAATTGTTTTGAAGTTCCTCTATGCAGTGGTTTTCAGAACACATTCTACTGCTGTGCTTTAAGTGTTTGGCAAATTTTAATTTAAATATTTGCTGAAAATATACAAATCCTTCTTAAATTTTAATAAAATAATAAACATTCTGATATCATATACCAAATTTTAAAAGTATAGTGACTGTAAATACATGAGCTGCTTCGGCATCCATACGATTTTTTTTTTTGCACAGACATCCTGGGGGATGTGAGGTGAGATTAAAGTGATGAGTTGAAACGAGTCAGTCCAGAGGGAGGAGGTGTTAGTCCTGGGGGTGTGTAGAGAGAATGTTCTTGCTATCCATGTGCTAAGGCACAGAGAGGTAAGAGTAAGAGTGGAATGTTGAGGGCTGAAAAAAGTTTAGTACAGTTGTAGCACAGAGCATTGTCAAATAACAGGCAGCACTTGATTGCATATCTTCCTGAGTGCAATATTACGATCAGGCACTTGGCTGCACAGGACCACTGCATTCCCTGAGTTAACAGCTGAGGTTCTCTATTGACCTGCCTCATTACTGCGTCCCCAGCTGCAGCCCAAATACCACATTAAAGCCAGTTATCTTAACATGGCTTACAGTGTTCATGATTTGGCCCCAGTTCCACCTGCCAGCTTCATTTCACAAATCTCTCTTGGCCAGGGTATGGGTGGAGGGAGAAAAGTTTTTCTGTAGAATGTGTAGTAACTCTTAACATCTCAAATTGTTTTGACATCCAAAAGCACATTACTTATCTTGTTCTAAAAAGCTTAAGCTGAGAGTTTATTTTTTTTTTATTTTTTTTTTTTAAATTTTTATTTTAGTTTATTCAGTACAGTTTCTATCCTTTAAGCTGAGAGTTTAAAGTAGGGTGGGGATGGTAATACTGCGAGGGGTTTTATTGACGGAGATTAAAATCCTTTCTGGAGGGATGAACATCAGACTTCAAAGGCTTCCCACAGACAAAACACTACTGCATCGAAGCTCACAAACAAAATGCATTGGAAAAAAGGCACCATGGTTGAAAGCTGGTATAAACAAATATAGCAGAAGCAATTCTGCCAAGTCTTTAGATAATGAAATTATTGGATATAGAATAAATAATATATATACTGATTTATTTCTTATGATTAGAATAAAGTACCAAAAATGTGATTAGGGAATAAGCATATAAAAAGCAATCAGACAAATCAGAAAACCAACAAAGTTGAACTTCTAGAAATGAAAAACCAAATCATTACAAGTAGAAATTTAAAGGAGGGGTTAACCAGTGGGTAATAAAGGTGAAGATAGAAATAGTGAACTGAAATAAATGGTGAGGGAGAAATTATTCAAAATGTAGCACAGAGAGACAGAAACTGTGAAAAATAAAAAAGGAAACATGGATAGAGAATGAGAAAGTCTAATGGGACTTCTCAAAAGCAACACTGGCATGGAAAATAACAGAAAGTGCCTTTACAGTCCTGGGGGGAAATGGTGTTCACTGTACTATCCCTAGCTTAACCGTCAGTCATGTTTGGGGAAGGATGATGGTGCTTTCAAACATGCAAGGTATAGAACAGTTTCAGCTTCTCTACTTTTCCCTGTCCTTATTCCGGATTGGAGCAGGGTATCTTGTCTTGAGGGATGTTACCAAGGGTAAAAGATAGAGATGACATTTGATTTTACTGAGAGGAGTATGGGGAACACTTAACGATAGTTAAAGAGAAAACTTAGCATATGCAAAAGTTGGGCAATGGTTGATTCAGTGAATCAAAGTTGCTGGGAGAGTCAAATGTGCTAACTAGCAAAGTATGTCTGTCTCACAGCAGGAGAGAAGAAAGAAGCAGAGGAAACAAGAGCTTGTGAGATGTAGATTATCTCTGCAGAGGAGTAAAGACCACTCAGTAAACTAGCACTGCATCCAAGCCCTGGCTTCTTCCCCCGGTTCTGCTACTGTGGTGCTTGCCAGGAGACACACCCCCTTAACTTCAAAAGTAGTGGAACTGCTTCTTCTGAGGCAACTCCCTCAGGAATGTCCCCAAAGGAGCAGAGCAAGGAGTTTTACTGATCCTTCCTGAAGACCTCTCCTTTTCCCCCTGTCCCCTCCTGAAACTAATCTCGGTGTCAGATTTGGCCAGTGTTTCCTCTCAAATAATAATACAGCCACATAAGCCTCACAGATAAACAGTGTGAAATGCATTGTTTATAATCATACTACATCTATGAGAACAGAGTTTCTGAAAATGAAACAGCTTGGCCAAGATCACTGAGCAAGTAATAGGCAAGACCTAGGATTTAAACAAAGTCCTTTGGACAGAAAGTGGATCCAGCCTCCATTTCCCCCATCACGTTGAACTTGTTCTGAGTGAGTTCATTGCTACTACTCTTTGGGCTCTCTGCAAGAGTCTCTACCTCCCTGCGACCTAACCTACCAGCTGCTGTCAGATTCTTTTCATTTTCTTAGCTTTGTTCTTCTTTCTCAAGATTGCTTTGGCTCTTCAGGGTTTCTTGTGGTTCCATTTAAATTTTAGGGCTGTGGGTTTTAGTTCTGTGAAAATGCCATTGGTATTTTGGTAGGGAATGTATTGGCTCTGTAGATTGCTTTGGACAGTATGGACATTTTAGCAGCATTGATTCGTCTAACCCACGAGCACAGTGTGTCTTTCCATTTGTTGTGTCATCTTCCATTTCTTTCATCAGTCTCCTACAGGTTTCAGATTACAGGTCTTTCACCTCCTGGGTTAAATTTATTCCTAGGTTTTTATGCTGTTAATGCAATTATAATAATTTATTTTCTTATAGATGATGATATGTGATTAAACTGTCTTCATTTAGGGATATTTCATAATGTCATTTTGGTTTTTGTTTTCTTCTCTTTTGACCAGGTGCCAACAATATTGAATTCACTACAGAGAAGTGTACAGGCAGTGTTAGTAGGAAAAATTCAAATTCAGGACTGGTTTAGCAATGGCATTAAAAAAGCAGCTTTAATGCACAGGTGGCCTTTAAAAGAAATATCTGTTGATGAAGATGACCAATGTCTACTTCAGAATGATGGATTCTTCCTTTATCTGTTGTGCAAGGATGGATTATACAAAATAGGCTCTGGATACAGTGGAACAGTGAGGGTAATGTGATTTTTTTTTATAGTTCTCTATCAAAGCAGAGGTTATATCCACACTGATTGTGTTCTGTTTGTTTCTACCTTCATTTTCAGAGTACCATCTAATTTTGACTTAATAGTACTTCTTTGGAAATCATAATGGAAACAAATGCATTAAATGTCATTCATCAATTTTTGGTTTTTTGTTGGTTATTAACGATGAAACTGTTGATAGACTAACTTTTGTTATTTTGCAGGGCCATATATACAATTCCACATCTCGCATCAGAAACAGAAAAGAAAAAAAATCTTGGTTAGGGTATGCTCAGGTAGGAGAATATCCACAATAAAACAGACTTTTCTTTCTCATTTTAAAAACATGTGGTTTGTACTTGTTTAATCAATAAATAATGCCATTTCCATCTAAACAAATACGGTATATTGTTAACAATATGTCTGCAACAGTAGCGTACTATGATGTAACGAACATTGGCTTAGAATTTATGTTTACTTTTAGTACTGGCTGTGCTTCTTACTAACTGTGTGGCTTTGGACAACTCAGTTAACATTTGATTCTTGGTGATTTAGCTGTAAAATGGGAAGAAAAATGTCTTTGTTGAACAACTTGTTTAAGTGAGCCTCTAGATAAGAATCAAAGACTGCCTTTATCTTTAGCAAATTTGAATTGGGAATAGTTGTGACCTGAGGCCAAATTAGAACTTCTTTTCATAAACTCATTTATTCTACATCTAGACCAGTACCTTGCAGGGAACAGACTGTAGCCTTTCCAGTAGGTAGCTGCGTGCATGGAGGATCGTGCAAAGTAGCGCCAAAGAGAGAAAAGAGCTGGGCCCTGGGTTGCTTTCTTAATGCTGCCAACTTACCAGCTGAGAAACAGAGCCAACTGGGTGTCCACAGTCAGATACACCACCCCTCCTCCTATGGAGAGAAGCAAGTAAATGATGCACAGAGGGGCAGGGTCTTTATTTCTGTGCTCCCCCAACCTGAGAGGCGAAGCCAGGACCCCTTGTGGAGGGATATAGAATAAAGATATCTCTTGCCCAGCTCACAGTTCATTGTCGGCATCAAATAGTAAAACATATTTGAAAGCATTTTGAAAATTAAATAAATTACTGTTATATGAAAAATAATCATGCTATATCAACTATTGGAGGGATTTTGAAATTAAAATTTTAAATGTCAGTTTCTCAGTAATTATCTCTTAAAACAACCTGGTTCAAATGTCTCATTGAATTTTTGTCTACTGTATTTTATCTAAGAAATAGTGAAATGGAAAAATAATTATTAGAAAAATATGTTCAGTGGCATATCACTTCATCTAAAACTGTTTATTTTTAAATATTAACCTAAATATTTTGGTTATTGTTCCTTAAAATATTATTAAAGTAACAGTGGTCATTTCTATTTACTTAGCAAGTGATATTTCTGTTACTTACTTAGTAAATGATATAATAATCTTGAACTAAATGCTCTGTCCTGTGCAGAATGTCTAATATATGTATCTGAGAACATCACAGGTTAATTGATACCTAATGGTAGGTGTCATTTCTTCTCTTATTAATGTTTACCCATATTCTTATATTTTTAATCTTTAATCTATTTTAGACATCAATAGTGATGTATTCTTGTACCACAAAAAACCATAAAAAGAACTGTGTGGCTAATTTCTCTGCTAAGTTGGTAGTGAAAAATATTTTAACACATAATTTAGCATTTTTTTTGTCATCATCAGGGTTATTTATTGTATAGAGATGTGAATAACCACAGCATGACAGCCCTAAGAATAAGCCCGGAAACACTGGAACAAGATGGAACTGTAATGTTACCAGGTATGTTAGTGAATGCTTCGTTTGTTTTCTTCACAGTTGATTTTCAGAGAAATGCATGTTAGGCCAATTAGGCATATAAAGATTGGTTAGCAAGGAGTAGTGCTTGCTTACAAATAGGTTGAAAAAATATTGACATACAAAACATTGTTTTAATCCTCACCTGAGGATATGTTTATTGATTTTAGAGAGAGACAGAGATAGAGAGATATCAACATGAGAGAGAAACATCGATTGGTTACCCCTTGTGCACACCCCAGCTGGATGGAACTGGCAACCTACATACATGCCCTGACTGGGAATGGAACCAGCAACCTTTTGGTGTATGGGTGATGCTCTCACCAGCTGAGCCACTTGGCAGGGCAATGTCCAAAACATTTTATAGTCTATATAAAGTTAATGCATCTGAGGAAAACAATCACCAGGAATATAGTATATAGTGTTTTAATATTTGATTTTACCCTGACTGGTGTGGCTCAGTGGGTTGGGTGTTGTCCTGCAAATCGAAAGGTCATTGGTTCAATTCCTGGTGTGTACACCTGCCTGGCTTGTGGGTCAGGTTGGGGGCATGCAAAAGGCACCCGATCATTGTTTCTTTCTCACATCAGTGTTTCTCTCCCTCTCTTCCTCCCTTCCCCTCTCTAAAAACATATAAATAAAATCTTTAAAAATATTTGATTTTAAATTCTTGCCCATCTGCATCCGGGTCCCCGACCCTTACTCCACCAAGGCTTTTCAGCTGCTGAATTAATTAGTGGGGCAATGTGGCTTTGTTACTCTTAATACAACCACAACTCTGACTCTCCTATAGCCTGGGATAAAGAACCTTCTGTTTACTTTTATACTTAACAGCAGTGTGCTTTGGGTTCAGTGTGCTTTGGGTTTTCTTATATTTTAAAGGGTTTTAGGGACAAAAGAATTCAGAGCAGGTCAGAAATTTTTAAAAATTCCATTATGCTTTAATTTTGAGGTTTTACTCTTATATCACGCAAATCACTGTGCTGTCTAAATTTTGAGGCAGTAGATTTTAAATTTGTGGACTACTGGGCAAATGGATAATATATTCTCAATTGGGAGGTCTTTGAATTTGCTTATACCATTAATACATTCTAAAGGAATTTGTTTATGTTAAAACCTTGAATGCTTAATGTATCAGTAATTTCATGGTAAATAGCAGTATCACTTGTATACACTTGACCATCTGAAAATGATAGAGAACTACTTCTGAAGATCACATTGAGAAGGATAGTGGCTCCCATCCTGCTTGTTAATTTTTAATAAATTTTTATAATTTAGTCAAACATTTATACATATATCCAAATTAGTGTAAATGACACTATATTAAGGTAAATACCACATTTTATGTATATTTCACAAATAAAGCTACTTTGGAAAACAGATGACTTATTAAAGAAATCTTGTAAATGACTATCTGTTTTCAGATATGTGTACAGATTTTTTAATTTCAATATGACAAGTTTGGGCCATGTCTCTGGTCTGAATAATATAAATAGTAATAATAAATATTTTTAAATAATAACATGTACCGTCTTGTATACATACAGTAAAAGGGATTATATAGAGTGGGGCAAAAGTAGTTTTACAGTTGTGAATATGCGAAACACAGAGTTTATTTGTTTATTAATTTTAGAAAGAGTGAGAGAGAGGGGGAGAGTTAGAGACAGAGAGGAACATTGATTTGTTGTTCCACTTACTTATGCATTCATTGGTTGCTACTTGTGTGTGCCCTGATCGGATATCGAACCCACAACCTTGGTGTATTGGGATGATGCTCTAACCAACTGAGCCAACGGTATTTATTCTATAGGTACCATATAAACAAAAAAATCAAATTAATTGTAACTTCACTTCCCATTTATAAACACTGTAATGTATTGGTGAATGCCCTTCCTTTGTTTTTCCTATGTATATTTTTACATACTTATAAAAAAGTGATCTAATGCTGCATATTGCTTTTTAACCTATCCTTTTCACTCATTCTGAATATATTTTCAGGCATTAAATAGTCTTCCACATTATCTTTTAATGTTATAAGATATATTTCATTGATTAATATATTGGAATAGAAGTTTCTTCCAAGTTTTTGCAATATAAATTGTACTGTAATGACTATCCCTATCGCTATGTCTTTATGCAAGTCATTTTAGGATAATATCCTGAAAGAAAATTCTTTTTTTCAAAATCTTTATTTATTGATATTGGAGTGGGGGGAGAGACATCAATTTGTTGTTCTACTTATTTATGCATTCATTGGTTGATTCTTGTATGTGCCCTGACCAGTGATCAAACTTGCAACCTTGGTGTATCAGAACGATGCTTTAACCAACTGAGCTACCCAGCCAGGGCTGAAAGCAAATTCTTAACCTTTGCCCAACAGATGGATACTAATAGAAACGATTTACTTCTGAGAAATGCTCATCATTTAATAGGGATTGTGACTGAGAAGACCATTTTCAAATGGTCTACATTCAACTGTTGTATTTATTCCACCATGATATAAAAACAACTTGTTACTGTCTTCAGCTTATATCCCTCTACATTATTTAATATATTAAATGCAACTTTTAACAATTCAAGTGTGGCTTTCTGTGTTTTATAAATATGTACCATATTCATGGTGAAGAATGAATCAAATTTTGGGACCATGGGTGTCTTTCAAACTGGCAGATGTTGCTTGATACATTCCTGAAGATGGTGTCTTATAACATTATATAATGGATAACGAAAGGATAAAGAAAAAAATCTTTTTGAAACCACACAGCGGGAAGACTTGCCCTCAAGCCTGAAGAAGCCTTTTGTCATTTTTACATTTGACCTGGACTCCAGTTTCTTCAATAGTACTTTTCTTCCCCCTAGCTAGGGGCAGCTCTGTCCTGTGGCTTTCCAGCCAAGAACAAGCAGAAACGAATTGTCAGGTTTATAGATGAAAGTGAATATACCATGTTTAAAATGGACATAAATCTGGTAATTCTTTGAGCTTCATGATCCAACTTGTCTTACAGTCTAGTTTATAAATAAGTTGTTTTCAACCTAGCATTGATGAACTTGAAGCACGCTTTTTTTTCTCGTTAATTGTCAATTTAGCCTTTATATGTTGGCATATCTTAAATATTGTGTCTTTATGTCATTTATTCTCCATGTCTGGTGACAGGTTGCCTCAGATCATGACGGTTTTTGCTACTCTTCTTGCGTCGCTTCACTCCTCATTTCTGCATTTATCTGAATTATAATGAGTTTTTCTTCTTTGCTTTTTAGTTTAAAATCTTACTGCTTAGAGCTTGAGAAGCATCTTTCTTGCGCCTCTTTGTATTCTGTACAGTGGACTAGGAACTCTTTCTTTCGATTTCTCCTCTCTTTGATTACCAAGTCTCTTGGGCTACCAGTGGGCCTTGTCTCCCAGTTTCTATTTCCAGTTTGTGATCACTGAATTCTCTATTTGGTAAGGGTCTGCCTGTGTTTTGCATATTTATAATAAGGGAGTATGCTAGTATGAAGCTCCTGGGCAAAGATGTAGAGTAATCCATCTCGTGTGGGTGGGCTCTATTACTGCATTCCAAAGACAGAATTTTATGTTTTGTTGATTCAGGTGCAAATAGAAGTGAGATATTACTGTTACTTTTTTTTTTTTTTTTGGTATTATAATTAATGGAGAGATTCATCCTAGTTTTCTGCAGTTATTTTGGGAAGTGTGTGTGCTTTTTAACTTGCTTGCTGTATGTTTATTTTTTCCAAAGGGCACAATTTATACTTAGAAGTTGATTTTGCTTTAGTTTCATGTTATTTAGTAGCAATCACTAACATGTCCCAGTGGTCCTTCTGTAATACTGGTATCCCTTGTTACAGTTGCACTTGTGCGTTATTTTGATCAAAATATATGAGTGCAGTATTCACAGACACACATATTGACAAAACATGGCATTCCAGCCAAAATACATGAGCACTTTTGGACAAAAAGAAATACATGAGCATAGATTTCTCTGTTCTATGGGGGGTAAACATTTAAAAAGTATATAGCATACTAACCGCTAAAAAATGCTAGGAATAAACATTAAACTTCTAAGTGGAACCTGTAAAACCATTTCTATTTTATAAAGCAAGGGATATCTGTAGTTGGACACCCTAGACTCAAATACAGAAGCATTAGGTCTCTCTGTATTTTTCTGTGACACTAATGACTGTGACGTATGTCTTAGGAAGAGTGTTGCCTACATTTGCATGTGACTGTATTGAAATGATATAACCAGTGTTACAGTTTGTTCATTGTGGTGCATGTTCATGATCAGACTCTAATACTAATTCATTTTGAAATTAGGTGGTCTCTGAGTTCCCTGACTAGGGAAGATTTAGAAATGTAAGCACAAAATATAATAAATATTATTAGTTGAATTAGTTAGTTTTTGCTAATTTATAATTCTTTATTAAAAAAGCACAGTCTCCCGTTAAGTTTATCCTTATTGCGTGGAGATCTCACATTCTGACTTCAACAGAGGAGGAAAGTCGTTTTATGAGGTGCTTATTTTTATTGTAATAGAATTACTTTTTTCCTTTTACACAGATTGCCACACTGAAGGTCAAAATATTTTATTCACTGATGGAGAATATATTAATCAGATAGCTGCTTCAAGAGATGTAAGTACTCTGAATCCCTCTCTTATAATTACTTGATTTTTTTTAGATGAAATGTAGAGCCTTAAAAGACCAATTCATGCAATATAATACTGTGGATATCTTATTTCTGTTAGGATGGCTTTGTTGTCAGAATATTTGCCACAAGTACTGAACCTGTGCTACAACAAGAACTACAACTTAAACTGGCCAGAAAATGCTTGCATGCCTGTGGTATCTCACTGTTTGATCTGGAAAAGGATTTGCATATTATAAGTAAGATGGTCAAATAAGCCTTTATCCCATATTTTAATTTTTAGTTCCTTTATTCTTCTGAAAATGAATACTGTGTTTCAGCCAGCAGTATAGCTTATATTTTAGCAGCTATTTTGCTGTCTGTTATTTTAAAACACACTTACAAATTAATACGTATAAGTAACTAGGAAATACTGCCTTTAAACAGAGTATTGTATGTGAATGCCATTTTTAAGGAAATGACTAATAATTTTCCATTTTCATTTTGAATGGAGCAAAAGAAAATAAACTTACATGTGATAAGAATTAGATAGACAACACTTGTGGACATCATTATTTTATATGCTCCATCTGCATTCCATTATTTAATTTAGAAAACTTCTATTTTAAAACTACAGTGATATACACAGTTATCTCATTGAAACATTTAATTTTGGTTTGAACAGCTTTTCAGGATAGCCACAGAATGATCCCATAGATTGTGAAAATCGTAATTGACCTGATAAACTGATTAATACTCTTTCATTTGAATACAGATACACAGCCAGCCACAGGGTATTTCTTGAACTTGGTGGACTTACTCCTGCGGTGTCATAGTAGTATCTGAGACCACTGGTTTCCACAGGGTCTCAGTTTTGGTTTGCCATGCTGCTGCAGGTGTGAAGGTGCCATTTTTTAACAGGATTCTTTGCAAGACCCACCTCTTTTGACTATCTCATTAAATTTAATAAATTTGACATTAGTGATTACTTTGCATATTTTATTTAATTTTGTAGTATTTTTATAATTCAACAGAAAAATTTTGAATTGAAATTATAGTTTTTAAATTTAACAATCGCATGAATTAATTAGTAATTTGTATAATTAGAATCATAAAGTATGCTATATATAATCATATACTTAGTTGCCCAATTTGAAAACATGCATAAGGGTCTGTGTGTGTATGTGCACACATATGTACTCAAATTCATGAAGTGTTCTGTAGTAAAAAAGCATGGAATGGAGGATCTGAAATACCATAATTCAGATATTGGCATGACATTGTTCAAACTCAAGTGACTGTGGGTCTGGACTAACCTCACCAAGCTTTATATTTGTTTATTTGTAAACCAGACACATTAGTTATAAGGATGAAATAGGATAAGGTTCATGCATTCTATCATGTCTGGTATCTAATAGATGCTCACTAAAAATGTGTTATTCATTCATTAATTCAAGGGATATTGATCACAGTACTTCAAAAACATTTTTTTAATGTTTAAAAAATTTATCCAGCACTAGTTTGGAGCAAATCAAGAAGCTAATGGTAACTGTTCTTAGAGTAGTGTACATATTGTTAATATTTTTTTAAAATTCAGACATATGCCATTTTGTCATACTTGTTTTTGAGTATATTAATTGAATTGACTTTTTTAATTACTCAAAATAGTGCAAGTTGTGCTTGAAATTATTCATATTAAAAATAGAATTTATTAATCTTGTTGTATTGTCAGGTACAGGATTTGATGAGGAGTCAGCAATTCTTGGCGCAGGACGGGAGTTTGCACTAATGAAAACAGCAAATGGAAAGGTAAACTATTCTTATAGGATTAGAAATTAATATTCTCTGCTTTAAAAGATAGTTGGTACAATCAGTTGATTATTTACATAGCTCACATGTTTAAGCAACTATATTTAAATTTTGACTTAAATTCTTGTTTTTTATATGGTAAAATTTTATTCACGTTGAAATATGAAAGAATGGACATTTAAGAGTATAAAACTTTATAAACTTTATAAAATGTTGCATTTTTATAAATATTTTTATTATGGAGCTTTTTGTATAATTTTCTGAGTTGGGATGAATTCACATTTTGAGTGTATTTTGATGAATAGATTATCCACTGTGAATTTCTGTATATGAGAAGAAATATACAGAGTACAAGTTGGAGGAAGTAAGAACTTATGTAATTAGATTATTGGTTGTACAATGGTCAATCTCTAGAGATGGAAGCTTCTTTCTACTTAGTGAGTGTCAGGATAAAGTAGGGTAATTAAAGAATTCTAAAAATAAAAATTTCTAGGCAAATGTAGTGTAGTTGTATGTAGGGCTTTTGTAGTAGGGGAAATGAAATGAATTATATGAATTTCCTGGTGTTGTGAGTTTTGAGGATATTTGTTCAGCATGTTTTTTATATCTATTTAGGATACTTATAAAGTATCTTTCATAGTGAAAAATGAAAGATAAGTATTCTGAATAGATCTGAAAAAACTATTATGAACTCTGTTTTTTGGAAAAATATGCCTATTTCTCTCCTCTGCTTACAGAAGTCAGATACTATTAAAAAAGAGTTTATGTTCTTGTTATTTCTGTTTTTTAATAAAATATGGAAGTTTTTTTCTCTCATGTAAAACCTGCTGCACTACTCCAAAAAACACTATAATTACTTTTTTCTTTTCTGGTTTTCTTCTTCTTTTTTAAAAAAATGTATTTAAGATATATTACACAGGCAAGTACCAGAGTCTTGGAATCAAACAAGGTGGTCCTTCAGCAGGAAAATGGGTTGAGCTACCAATTACTAAATCTCCAAAAATTGTTCACTTCTCCGTTGGACATGATGGCTCTCACGCCCTTTTAGTTGCTGAAGATGGAAGCATATTCTTTACAGGATCTGCTAGTAAAGGAGAAGATGGAGAGTCAAGTAAGTTAACTGATTAACTGGCCTTTTGGTAAAAATAGTGTAGAATTTATTAACATGAGATATATCAATTGCAACAGCACTAACCTCACCGAGTTAATAGAGGACTTTTACATTGGGACGTCTTCAGTTAACGGTGGTTGTGTACTGTTTATTAAAGAACTGGGATTGCAGATTTCTTCTAGGGTTCATATTAATTTTTATATATTTAGGCTTACTTGACTGTCTTTTTGTCAGCTGGCATAATTTTAAAAATCATATTTATTTCAGGATATTATTTTAGGTAACCTCAAATTTTGAAAGTAATGTATGTTTCAGAAGGAAGTAAACCTTATGTAACCTTGGGTAGTAGTTCACTGTTCTTAGTGTTATTTCTCTAAGATGAAAGCAATTCCTTAACAATGAAAAAATAAACAATTTTGTTTATCTCTTACTTTCTCTGCACTTTTGCTTAGTTTCCCCGAAGGTGTCATATTTCTGTTTTTGAAACTTCTCATTTACTTTGTACATTGTAGCATGGTGGGGTATTGTGTTATGAGAACTAGATTTGAAGTCAGTATCTAATGTAAAAATCATATGTAAATAAAAGTTACCTGGAAGAAATCTTAAAAAATAGTCATGAAGTACATTACCCTGTTCTAGAAACTTCAGCACAGCTAGTTTCTCCTTCTAGCATTTAGAGTACCAGATAACATAGTAGCTGTATATGTGTATGTGGATAATGTTATATGAAAAAAATATAATGGTATGTATTTTAAAGTCCCAGAATTAAACCCAGCACAGCAGTATGTTTTTATTCTGAAAGGCATGAAAAACTGAGGTTGAATAAAGGAATAGAAGATTGATTTTTCCAATATTTTGCTCATTTCAGAGATTTAGCCTTTAATAGGAGAGGATGCTTGAATTATCTACATTTATTTTTATTCACTCTCCCTCCATATATATATTTTCCCTTCCTCATAGTCCCTCATTAACTGTCTGTAGCTACTTAATACATATGTTTTGAATGAACGGGGAACTGATTTTATTTTCCAGGATCTACCATAAGAGTACATGTGAAATAGAGTTTGAGAAAAAAGGGAATTTTTAAAAATATATGGTAATGAAATGATTTTGATAATGCAACTAGCTAATCTAGAGATTAGACTCCCCAGAAGCTTGTTAGAAAATTGTGTTTCCCATGGGGCATTTCACTGTGCTACAAGGTCTGACAGTGATAGTCTAAATATTAATTAACTGGATGAGACTTGCAGGTTGATTCATTTTGTATGACATGTTGGGAAGCCCAGGCTTTTGTGAAAATAAATACCATAAAGCGTATCATAAATGCAAATAACATGTTTTTTTCTTTGTGCTTTATATACAAACCATTATTTTTATTTGTGCATTGATGCCTTAATTTAATTTTTTTAGCTAAGAGCAGACGACAGTCAAAACCATATAAACCTAAAAAGATAATTAAGATGGAAGGAAAGATTGTGGTGTATACAGCCTGCAATAATGGAAGTAGTTCTGTTATTTCTAAAGATGGAGAGCTGTACATGTTTGGAAAAGATGCCATTTACTCTGATAGTTCAAGTAAGTTAAATTTAAACACTATTTCACCATTAAGCAAAGAAAGTCCAATACTAGATATTACGTATTGCAAAGATATGTCTAGAAAGTTAACATATGTGGGATGCTTTCTCTACGTTTTTCACATATATTTACAAATAGAACCATTTTGCGACTTCCTTCCCGTGTTGTTGCTGGGAGCACTCACTGGTTTTATCAGAACTGCGGTGTGTGGTCAGTTAGATGGTGTGTATCTGGTAGTACTGTTGGGAAGTGGTTTTCACAACATAGCTGATTTATACTTGATGAATGATTTATCTCCCCTGTTAGGTATTTAGGGAGAGACTATCACTCACTTATTTACTGTTACATCCCCAGGGCCCGGCACAGTGTTGGGCACATAGTAGGGTCTCAGGTGATTGAATGACAGCTAAACCAAAAGTTTAAGTAGTGAATATAAAGGATAGAACTAGGCAAGTAAAGAGTTTTATACTTATAAATTCTGATTTCAAAAATTTGTCATATTTGGTTGCTAGACAACTCACTTGGTGTTTATATGAGATAAATATGTAAAGCCTACAGACTTTTTTTGGTAAAAGGAAACCAGAACTAATGAAGTTTCTGGGTGGAAGTTTACGTGATTGTCTTATGTTAAGAAAATGACGTATATCAAGCATTCATAGTAATTATTAAGTCAAACTGTACTCAGGTGATACGTAAATTGGCTTAATGTGATACTATATTTAGATTTCCAATTGTCTGCAATGTCAAAAATGAATCAAAATTTTGGGGAGGGCTCATATATAGTTTAAAAATAATGTTCAGTGTAACTATTGCTTGCTAAAATTCCCTTTGGCCAGGGCTAATTGAAACTTGATACTTTTATTTTTATCGAGAACTGACAATATGTTAGGAAATTGGTGGACCAGACAGACATGATCCTTTTCTTTTTGAGGATCTGAAAGAAAAATGGCCATTACAGACCTTTAAGAGACCTCCAGTCAAGATGGAGGCATAGGTAAACATGCCTTGCCTCCTCGCACAACTACAGCAAGAGTTATAACTAGACTACAAAACAGATATCACCCAGAATTATCAGAAAATTGAGCTGTATGGAAGTCCAACCGCCAAAGATTTAAAGAAACGACTTTCATCCAGATGGGTAGGAGACATGCAGAGAGGTGCAAATATGTGGAGTGGCGTGAAGAGGCATAGAGATGTGGAACAGGTAGTCCCACATCCACGTATGGTGGATAAAAATTGAGAGGGATACCTTGGGAGTCAGCAATCCCAGCTCCAGACCAGACCAGCTAGCTAGGGTTCCAGCACCAGAAAGATAAGTCCCCATTACTTCTGGCTGTAAAAAACCAGTGGGGGTTGGGGTGGTGGAAGATACTGCAAGATTCTTGCAAGGTCAAAGTAACTAGCAACAGGGCGAGTGCCAGGAGACAGCTTCCTCATGGGCAAAACTCCAGAGGCCAGGCAGCAGCATTGTCCCCTCTCTGAGCCCTTTTCCACACAGAGCCACAGTGACATGGGTTGCCCTGACCCTGCCATTACCTAAGGCTCTACACAATACGCTATAGGTATGCTTTTCTATAATAGGACACACTACTAAGTGAATCAAAGCAGCTCTACCTAGTACATAGAAACAAACACAGGGAGGCTGCCAAAATAAGGAGACAAAGAAACATGGCCCAAATGAAATAACAGAACAAAACTCCAGAAAAAAAATAAATGAAATGGAGATAAGCAGCCTATCGGATGCAGAGTTCAAAACACTGGTTATCAGAATGCTCAAGGAACTTACTGGGTACTTCAACAGCATAAAAGAGAGCCAGCAGAACTGAAGTTTACATTAAGTGAAATAAAGAAAAATATACAGGGAATCAACAGCGGAGTGGATGAAGCTGAGAATCAAATCAACAATTTGGAACATAAGGAAGAGAAAAGCATTCAATCAGAACAGCCAGAAGAAAAAAGAATCCAAAAAAAAAATGAGGATAATATAAACAGCCTGTGGGACATCCTCAAACATACCAACATCTGAATCATAGGGATGCTAGAAGGAAAAGAAGAGCAAGACATTGAAAACTTAAATAATGAAAGAAAACTTCCTAATTTGGTGAAGGAAATAGACATACAAGTCCAGGAAGCACAGAGTCCCAAATAAGATGGATGCAAAGATGACCACTCCAAGACACATCATAATTAATGCCAAAGGTTAAAGATAAAGAGAGAATCTTAAAAGCAGCAGGAGAAAAGCAGTTAGTTACCTACAGGGGAATTCCCATAAAACTGTCTGCTGATTTCCCAAAAGAAACTTTTCAGGCTAGAAGGGACTGGCAAGAAGTATTCAAAGTGATGGAAAGCGAGGACCTACAACCTACTTTACTCTATCCAGCAAAGCTATTGTTTAAAATTGAAGGGCAGATAAAGCACTTCCCAGACAGGGTAACACTAGAGGAGTTCATCATCACCAAGCCCTTATATGAAATGGTGAAGGGAATTATGTAAGAAAAAGAAGATCAAAACTGTGAACATTAAAATGGTGATACATTTACAACTATCAACAATTTAATCTAAAAAACAAACTTAGCAAACAAGCAGAACAGGAACAGAATCATAGATATGGAGATCATTTGGCAGGTTATCAGTTGGGAGGGGGAAGGATAAGAATAGGGGAAAAGGTGCAGGGATTAAGAACTACAAATTAGTAGGCACAGAATAGATTGGGGGATGTTAAGAACAGTATAGGAAATGGAGACGTCAAGGAACTTATATACACGACTCACAGACATGAACTATGGGGGGATTGCTGGGGGGAATGGGGACACTGGGTGGATGGGGGCAAAAGGGGGAAATTAGGGCAACCGTAATAGCATAATCACTAAAATAGATTTGAAAAGAACTTCAAAATATTAGAGAAGTGTGCCTTAATGGTTATGGATATTGACTCAGATCTTGGCACTACCCTGTTTTAGTTGTCTAGGTATGGTAATTTAAATTACTTAACTTTTTAGCTTGCTTTTATTTATTTCTTTTTCCACGTACAAAAGGGCACTAACGATAGTACCTAGTTGTTACAAGATTACAGGAGGTAATTTTTATGAAATGCTTAGCACAGAGTTGAGCACATGTAAGGGCTTAAGACATGTCAGCTAGTACTGTTAATAATAAATACTATTGCTGTATTTACTTATCTTTTCCAATACTAAGTACTAAAAATGGGAGTTTTTGAGGTGAACTTAGCAAAAAGACCTAAAGTAGTATAGGTGGAAGGGGAGATCACATTAAAGAAGTTATAGCTGAATAATTTTCCCAAAGTATGATAAAAGAGTTATATTATTGGTAATTTAAATAAAATAAATACATTTACTTTAAAAATGTTTTTATTTTAGTGTATGTTGGGAATATTCAACAATCTTTAATTTTTACTGTTATTCCTCCTTGATAAGGTTAAACTATGCTTGTCACATTAAAATGATGCAAAAAATTCAGGTTATATGGATATGGCAAGTGTGATGGAAGTACTGTGTGAATAAGTGAAGTTTAAGTCTAGCTATGCATTGGATTGTGGAAGAAAGCATTCTAGGTTTAAAAAGGACTCAAAAACCCTGCTTTGGAAAATCTCACAGGTGTCTACAAAAACAGTTATTTCATTATACTCTGATGATTGTTTTCCTTGGTTTTACTGAGGCAGGTTAAAGCAGGTGAGGTACATGATGGATAAGTTCCTTTGTGCCTGGGCAAGGAAAGTTTGATAACTAATAACTTGTCTGAGAATTGTTGAGAGGTGTTGCCATTTAGAGCAAGTATTCAGGAGATGCAAGCTTGAGCTAAGGCCAGAGTAAATACTTGTCCCAAGTCTGAATGATAATATTTAAAAACTTTTAAGTTTTGTTACAAAATGCAAAATTAATTTACTGATAACCTGCCACTCTCTTCGCCACTTATTTCCCATTTTGGTGGATTATTTTATCCTAGAAATGAAAAGTTCTCCGTTGACGGTGGTCCTTTTTACATTACTGAGGATTCACTAGGCTCAGAAAGGCTTTTTTATTGTTTCTTACCAAATTCCTCTTTCCTATAGGTTTGGTAACAGATTTGAAGGGCCATTTCGTAATTCAGGTAGCTATGGGCAAAGCTCACACTTGTGTTTTAATGAAGAATGGAGAAGTTTGGACATTTGGTGTAAATAATAAAGGACAGTGTGGAAGAGACACTGGTGCCATGAACCAAGGTGGGAAAGGTAGGTGTTGACTGTGTTAATATTAAATTGTGTGTTGCCTTTTCATTACCTTTTCAGAACAAGATGGTAAGGAATTTTACTCTTTTCAAAACAAGTAGCTCTTTGATTTCACATGTATACATTACGAAAATCACGGAATTTCTTATTTGACAGTATGTCACTGGAATAATCAAATACACTTTAGACTTTTAATTTCTGAGCAAATGAGTTTATTTACTTCCATGTGTTTCTTAATTTTTATAAAAATATAGTATTGATTTATTATTTTGGGTGATTAAATTATTCTAGAAAATTATTTTCAAACTTTTCATTATTAACTTTTTATACCATGTTTTCAGCTTTAACCATTTTTAGCAGCAGTGTGGCAAATATTTTCCTGTTTAACAGCATGCACTACCTGTAATTCAATCAGTTCTTGACAACTAAGAATGAGCCTTAAGAATACTGATCCTTTATCAAGTATGAAATTGTAGATGCCCCTTATTCACCATATCCTTTACCCAAATACTCAGAATGTTGAAGGGAAGAGAGGGATTTATCCATGCTTGCTGTGGTTTTGTTTTTATAATACTTTGTGGCTACTTCATTCTTGCACTCAATTTTTCTTATCAGTGCTTTCCTATACCTTTCATGCCAATTTCTTGTCTTCTGTTTTTAATTTTGCGTGGACTTGAGAATAGGAAATAGATATATTATTAGAACTATGCATTGAATTGTTTAAACTACAAATGAGTTTCAGGATTAATATTTGTATAAATTGACAAACACAAGTTCAGCTCTTTGGGGGTCTTCTTGATGGCAGACTCATCTGGATATTAAAAGCCCATTTTCTTTTTCTTTAGCTTCTTTATATTTGTGTGCGTTTAAAAATACTTTAGTTTTTTGGGTTTTTTAAAAAATTTTAATGGTTGTTCAAGTACAATTTTCTGTCTTTTACTCCCATCCCAGCCCACTGTAAAAATACTTTCATTTTAAAACAGCAAGTCTGCTAGACGTATATTGATTTTTTTTTTAATTAGAAAAAAGAACAGAAGAAATGGATTAGTCCAAAATGGAAATATTTTTCGTCCTGCTAAACTAGTGAACCACAATTTTTGGATAATACCTACTAAGCAAAGAGGAGAGAACTGTTTTAGTTTTCTATATAATATACATATATGCTCAAATGATGTTTTATATGAATTCTGAGCTGAACAAAATTATTATTCTGAAACTTTTGTGAAAGTTGAGCATACATTTACATCTATGTTCTGGATTCTTAATGTAAAGTTTGTAATAACCAAAATAAAGTTGTTAAGAGATTTTATTTATTTACTAGAAATTATGCCCATTCTGTGAGTATTAGATTAAAAAGCATGCTGCTGTAGTAGTGTGAGACACATAATGAATACAGATTGCTGAGTTATAAAGAACATAAAGGGATTTTTTAAAGTTTTTTGCCTTCCCCCTCCAACTGATAACAGAAAAGAGTAGGTGGGAGCTGTGAACACCAGTGTACCTGTTGCAACAGAGAACCCACCAACAAAGGAACTACCAACAGGTAATAATGAAAGAAGATGAAGGAGTGAGTGGAAGCCCCACTAACCTCCACCCAGGACCAATCTGGAATTACAACTAAACAGTGGTGAAATTATCCAGAGTAAACAACTGAACAATAGCGAGAGAGAAGCCTCAAAACCTCAGACAGACAGAAGAAACAGCTTCAATATGACCCGTCCTCACCTGCACAACAGAATACAAGATGTGGTGGGTGGAGTCACTCTCAGTTAACTAGCTGGAGTGAAGGCCCCACCAAAGAAAGACCCAACAACAATCAAAACCTAAAGACATCCAGAGAGCCAACATAAACAACAGCCCAAGACCAGCAAACTCAGGAGATCAAGGAGACTACACTACTGAATCTCACAGGTCTTCTACTATAGAAGTTCACACCATAAACCCAGGGAGTCAGAACAGATCAATTTAAGAAGCAGAGGCTAACAAGAAGAGTCTCACAAACAATGGGAAGACAAAGAAACAATCCCCAAATGAAAGGAAAGGAGGAAGCATCAGAAAGAATGCTACATGAAATTGAGGCAAGTCAACTATCAAATATTGAGTTCAAAGCAGTGGTTATTAGGAAGCTCAATGAGCTCACAGAGAATTACCAAAAACTACAGGGAAACTATAATGAACTCACTGCAAACTATATCAGCACGAAAAAGGAAATAGAAACTATCAACAAGGGCCAAGAGGAAATGAAGAATATAATTTTTGAATTGAAGAACACAGTAGGAGGAATCAAAAGCAGGCTCGATGAAGCAGAGGATCGAATCAGCAAGCTGGAGGACAAGGTAGAAAAAAAACACCCAGAAAGAGCAAGAAAAGGAAAAGAGACTTAGAAAGAATGAACAGGTGGTAAGGGAACTTCAGGACTACATAAAGCATAATACTATCCATATATTAGGGATACCAGAAGGAGAAGAATAAGGGCAATACAAAATATGTTTGAAAAAGTAATGATGGAAACTTCTCTAATTTGAGAGAAAAAGTCACACAAATCCAGGAAACACAGAGAGTCCCAATCAAGAGGAACCCAAAGAGGCCCACTTCAAGACATATCATAATTAAAATGGAAAAATTCCAAGACAAAGAGAGAATGTTGAAGGCAGCAAGGGAGAAACAGGAAGTAACATACAAGGGAGCCCCAATAAGACTCGCAGCTGACTTCTCAATGGAAATGCTCCAAGCCAGAAGGGATTAGCAAGAAATATTCCAAGTTATGAAAAGCAGAGGCCTGCAACCAAGATTACTTTATCCAGCAAGGCTCTCAATTGGAAGGCCAAACAAGGAGCTTCCTGGACAAAAGAAGCCTCAAAGAAATTACCTCCTCCAAACCAGCTCTGCAAGAGATGCTAAAGGGGCTGCTTTAAGCAAAGAAAGAAAAGCAGTGAGACAGAGAGGAACACAGATATGGAATAATGGCAATGAATAAATATCTATCAATAATAACCTTAAATGTAAATGGATTAAATGCTCCAATCAAAAGACAAAGGGTAGCTGAATGGATAAAAAATCATGGCTCATACATATGCTGCCTACAAGAGACCTACCTCAAAACAAAAGACCTACACAGACTGAAAGCGAAGGGCTGGAAACAGATATTCCAAGCAAATGGACAGGAAAAAAAAGCTGGGGTAACAGTATTCATATCAGACAAAATAAACTTCAAAAAAATGGCCATAAAGAGAGACCCAGAAGGTCACTTCATAATACTCAAGGGAAAAAGCCACCAAGAAGACATAAACATTGTAAATATATTTGCACCCAACATAGGAGCACCCATTTACGTAAAGAAAATCTTGGAGGACTTCAAGAAAGATATTGACAGCAACACGATCATAGTAGGGGATTTCAACACCCCACTGTAAAGAATGGACATATCTTCCAAACAAAATATCAACAAAGATATTGTAGCATTGAACAATGCCCTGTGGATCAAATGGACTTAACTGATACATATACAGCCTTTTATCCCAAAGAAGCAAAATACGTGTTCATTTCAAATGCACATTTATTTCTCTTGGGTTAGAGTGTGGTTAGGAGTCTTTCTGTGGTCTGTTGAACAAAAGTGCTGGCAGTGAGGGTGGTTAGGAGGGAGTAAAATAAAAAAAGTAGAAGTGTGGTTGACAAAAAGTAACAGCTAAGAGATGTTTCTGCCTTTCCTGACTCTGCAGAAAGGAAATGAGAGAGCATGTATTAGTGGTCCCTAAATTAAATTTTATTTTTCCTGCTTTTACTGTTTAGCATTTCTTTATGTATTCACTTGGATTAGTATGTGTTTTTATATATATGTATACACACACATATTTAATTGAGAAATACAATTGTCAGTTTTTTAGACATTGGAGTAATCTGTTTATCTACTCAAAAATTATAAACTGATCTGTCAAATAGGGTTTGGAGTTGAAAATATGGCCACGGCAATGGATGAAGACCTGGAAGAAGAACTAGATGAAAAAGATGAGAAGTCTATGATGTGCCCTCCAGGCATGCATAAGTGGAAGCTGGAGCAGTGCATGGTGTGCACTGTCTGTGGAGACTGTACAGGTTATGGAGCCAGCTGTGTCAGCAGTGGGCGTCCAGACAGAGTTCCTGGAGGGTAAGAAAATGATTAATATTGAAGAAATAAAATACTGGTAGCAAAGTTGCAAAACATTTCTTTTCAAAATTATTCCAGAGTATTCTACTGTGTTGTGTCTTAAAGGCATATTGGCCTGTCTTATACTTCTTATAATTGTTTTTTATTACAATAATTTCTAATTTAGTGTCATTTAAGTTGTGTTTCTTTAATTTGATTCATTTAAACTGTTATTTAAAAATGGGTCATAAATTTTTTCAAGGCTTGGGCCTTGCCTTCATTTGTATTCTTTTTCTAAGGCTGCTTTAGTGCTAAATATCTATTCTTTGTTTTTAATATGAATCTTTTCTTAGTAGAATTATCAAATATCATATAGGATATTCTGCTAGGGATAGTAGTAGTAATTTTCCTTTAAATTAAATTTGCAGTTTTTACAGTTTTACAGTTTTAGAGGTTCTAGGAACTATTGCATTTAAAGTTGCATTATACCTTTTATATTTATCTTTTACTCTTGTTGGAGCACTTTTTCACACTCTTGTTGTTGTTTAATGTGTGAGTTAAAGTTAACATGTGAGTTTGGCACAATCAGAATGCAGATTTTCCCCTAGAATGTTGAGGAGAATTTTCATTCTTATTGTTGTGTTGCCATTTATAGCCATTGTAGCATAGTGGTGTATCCTTTGTAAGACCGAATTAATTATGACAGATTTTATATTACGACAGATCTGATCTTTGTCATAATCTGATCTTTGTAAGACCTGCCTCCACATAGCAGACTTGCGTACTCAGCACCTCTGTAGTGTAGTGTCGGGTGCTTTTTCCCGAGTAATGTCTGGATCTACTGTGAGTCCATTTCTGGGTGGATACTATGCCTAATGTAGTGAAATAGATCGTAAATAACAGATGTTTTCTTTTCTTTTAAACTACTGAAATAGTACAGTTTTTAAACACTACATTTTATTTGCATTTTTAGCATATTAGAAATATTTTGGCTCTCTTTGTTAAAGAATAATATTTCTTTTACAAGGAGTTGAAATTTATCCTCCTGGAGATGTCTTGAGATATTTCCATTAAAATTAGTGTCCCCGATATCTGAACTTAAGTAATTGATAAATATTATAAATCATTTTATAATCCTCTGGGCTTTCCTAAAACTAATTATTCTTTTTTATATGCTCTGCCCCCAAAGACTTACTATCAGTTTCTAGTAATTATTTATAGATCAAAATGGACAGTACCTAACCGAGTACAATAATTTCTTTATTAATGAAGCAGAAATGAATACATGAATGAAGTCAACATAAGAATATGTGCCAGAACACTTAAGTACCATTAAAAATGATTTCAGTTACTATGAAATTGTGACTGCCTATCTTAGAATAAGTTTAGAATTAAACATTATTTCTTAAATAGTGCCCACAGACAATTCAGTGGGACATAATATTGTATCACTTATTACTGTTGTAGTTAGTCATCTTTCAGTTGTCGGTATTGCTTGCATTTAAAAGCCAGGCGTTTCATAGGGCATCTAGATTTGTCTTTCAAGGCTACTGCTAGATAAATCCTTTCTTTTCTACCTCTACAAATCTGGATAACCAGGGGCTCAGCAGGGCTGTCTATAAAGTTTTTCAGAACTCATCCAACAAATAACATTAAAGCAATGATTCCTACATCTATAAAATACACAACTGACTAAGAAGTTAGTTGTTCACTGACTGACCCTCTAGCCAACTTCTGAGAGTATTCTTGTCTTCTTTGTAATATAATCAAATACCCCACACTTAGTTCACAACTAAGGACAAAAGGACAAAGAAGAGGAAAAAGAACAGGTAATTGGACACAGTAAAAGGAGCAAATGGGAGATGATAGTGTATAAAGGAGGGGGAGGAAAAAGGAGACACAATATAAGAAGCTGGCAAGGTGAGCTCATGTGTTGAAGGCTGCTCTCACCTCCCTTAACTTGCCTGGTGGATAGAAGTGTTCGTTTACTAGCCAAGCTGTCCAGACCACTTCATAGTAGCACTGCTGGTGCTTCACTAAATATGAAAACTTGAAAAAATATTTAATAGCAGCATTGAAGATAGAATATCTTCATATTTTCTGTAGAAATATTCCAACTCTGCCTATGAGGAACTTAATAAACTCTTGTTTTTAATTATTCATTTATTCAGTCCTTTTCCTGACCCTGATCTGAAGGGATGATTTTATTGTTCACTCATTTAACTTAATCTCAAAAATGTAGAAGAGATGTTATAGAGAAGAGTTTTAAGGAAAGAGTAGAAAGGTTTCAGTTAATTTTTTTTTCTTTTAAGGATTTGTGGCTGTGGTTCTGGAGAATCTGGCTGTGCTGTGTGTGGATGTTGCAAGGCTTGTGCAAGAGAGCTGGATGGTCAAGAAGCAAGACAAAGAGGAATTCTTGATGCAGTGAAAGAGATGATACCTTTAGATCTTCTGTTAGGTAATTTGCTTTATTGTACAAAACATCTTGTCCTCAGCTCAGTAATAAGGATAGTTAAAAATTTCTGTTAGATATTCATTAAAAAGTTAAGATAATAGTTAATTATGTAATACTGCATGTATTATAACTGACAATATATCATTAAGGGAAGAGGTTCTTTTTCTTTTTTGCTAAGATTCTTGCAGTAAAAATAATTCATTCTAGACAGTTTTTGTTAGCTGTTACATTCTTAAATTTTAGATAGTTCTGTTATATTTGTGTATGTGTGCCTAATTTTTTTTTTTTTTTTTTTTTGTAAATCAACTAGCTGTCCCAGTACCTGGAGTTAACATTGAAGAACACCTTCAGTTAAGACAAGAAGAAAAACGGCAGCGAGTAATCAGGAGGCACAGAATAGAGGATGGAAGAGGTAAGTAAGGTGTAGCTGCATAGAAAATGTTATTTAAAAATCCATTTTTCACCCTATACTGAGACCACGGAAAAGTTACCAAACAGGCTGATTTTGTAAGAAATTGAAATTAAAATTAGTAACATTTTAGTGCTTATGAAAATAATGTGAAAATATTTAGGGTGTTTATGATTATGCTCATAGCATACATTTAATCTGGTAGGTTATTTATGCATAAGTCAGCTGTTTTAACAATTGTTTTGCCATCTGCCAAGCATCAAAAACTGTTAGCATTGACAGCTTTTTAAAAAATACAAAGTGTAAAAAATGTGTTCTTTATCAAGATTTTGGACTCATCTATTTAATCATAAAACAAAGTAGTTTAATATAGTATCTTATTTTCTGTTTTCTTACTCATTATAATTATTATCATTTAGGCATAGTCCTACTACTTTTTGTTCCAATCCAGTACATAACTATGATTTTATGTCTTTTTTAAAACTTGTTATGTATAAGAAGGAGAATCTTCAGGTTTTAATTGTTAAGATATTGTAGATTTTTCTTTTCCTCATTGTATGTGATCATTTCTCAGCCTAATTATAATAGGCATTTAAGTATGTACCCAACAAGCAGAAATAAACATACATGTTTCTAAAGCTGTTTTTGCCTAATAGATAATCTTTTTGTTATTAAATTAATATGGATTGTTATAGAAATCTGTGATTTTACTTTTCTGCTAGACAAAAACTTGAATAGAAATATTTACTGATGTTTATTTTCAATACTTCAATACTTATTAGAAATGACATGATATTTGATACATGAAATAGAACCTATTATTCATTTAACTGTCATTACAAATTTTTTCTAGGCATTTTCTTAGTGTAAAATGGAATGTTATAAAATTCATAGCACAGATGGTAAATTCTATTTTTATTAAACTTAAGTTGTAAAATATCTGCTTAGACTGTTTTTTATAGTGCCTAATAAGCAATGTTGATTAATTGATACAGTAAATATTCGCTATTAGTTTGGCTTTGTTTTAATATGATTAATGTATACAAGGATTGTCCAGAAGGCATCCAGCCGTGTAATATGAAAAATTGAGACATTTATTGAAGAAGGTATGAGATACAAGAAACATTGTACATAGGACAGTGATGCCTCTTCAAAGAAGGCACCTTGGGACCTCACCCAGTTCTCTAATTGCCATCACTGCCCTGTTGTATTTTCCTGAATCTCATAGATGGTCTGAAATCTCTTCCCTTTCAAAGGTGATTTTAGTTTTGGGAAAAGCCAGAAGTCTCAGGGCACCAAATCTGGGCTGTAGAGGGCCTGAGTCACCTGGGTGATTGAGTGTTTCTCCAAAAAACTCCCCACAAGTTGTGATGCATGAGTGGGTGCATTGTCATGATAAAGCTGCCAATCGCCAGTTGCCCATGGCTGCAGCCTTCTGAATCATCTGAATAGTTTACAGGGAGGAATGTTTAGGCTTAACAAAAAATTTGATGCATAGTCATTGCTGTACTCACTCAATCATTTTGAATGCAGTGGCCACAGGGTACACATGCTCACTCAAGTACATCTACTGCCCCTGTGACTAGTACGGTGAGGTCATCATTGTTCATGCATGTGCATTCCAATCCATTCTCCTTGGCTGCCAGGTTACATCAATATTGTGCAAACTGTTCTCATTATATTAACAGTGGCTGGACTTTTCCCAGACAGACCTTTGTATACTGTCATTATTTATATAATATAAATATGTGGAGAAATTGCACATTTAATGTTTTAGGTAAAATAGGGTAAAATTCAAGTTCTGGGTCTTTATGACATAGGGCAATTGAGTGATAATTTCTTTCATGTTAATAGTATGATTTTTCTAAAGTTAATTATCAGTGTATTTTTTTTACTACCTGTTTCTTCTCTTTTTGGAAATATTAGATTGAATCATATGAACTGACCTACAGAACAGCAAATTTTTATGTTGACATTTAATCACTTGCCTAAAGCTGTGTATTTTGTTAATCTTTTTTCTATAAAAAGCTATTCTTCTCTAGCTATATATTTGTGCATATCAGAAGTAAAAAGATGTTGATTATGCATTGGTTATTTAACAAAACTTTGTGATTGCAGAATATTTATTTTAAAATATGTCATAGATCTTTAAAACATAAACTCTAACCTTTTATAAGTGAAAAACTCCATTATTTAAATATATACAGAAATTATGTTATTGTATCTGATTTTACAAGCACAGACTTAGGTTCCAGGCCATTGGTATATATTTTGTGACAAGTTAGTTGCATATGTAGTCCCCAATATATAGAAACACTTCTTCAGATTATTGGTATGCAAAAATTTTGTCTTGTTATTTTTTTTGGTTGAGCCCTTATATATATCATTCCCTTTCATTTTGTTAAAACACAACATGTAGTAAATATCTTTTCTTGATGGGGTAGGATCTTCATCTTGGACCTTAATTGTGTTAGTTACTGCCTTGTGTGGTACTGAAATCCGTGCGTATTAGGACCACGTCCTTGCTTTGCACAGTCGCAGCGCTCATTGTGGATCCTGTAGTGAGGACATAGTTACAATATGCATGTGCTTTAGTTAGCCTAGTACTGTGCAGAGAGAAGCCTGCTTGAATATTTTATTTTGTAAAAGTACTTTTAAGGAAGATTTCTAACTTTTTTTCCATGTTTTAAAATGTTATACTTTAGCTCTTATTCGATGACTTTGGAAAATTCTTATTCTATATTAAATAATTAAAAAATAATACTGTGATTTTAAACTTTATACAAAAAATAAAATGTACAGAGATATACCCATACTTGCATAGGGGAAAAAAACTAGAAGGGTATATACCAAAATAGTAGTGGTTTTCCCTGAGAAGTGAATGTATAGGTGATTTTTATTTTATAATTTTTTCTTTATAACTTGTTTTATAAATGGTCTCTAATATATGCATATTACTTTATAAACAATATAGGAGTTAGGTCTTAAATCTGAAGCCATTGTTTTTTTAAAAATATAGGCTGGTTCTAAGGAATTTATATTTTGCCTTTGTTTTTTGAAAAATATTTTAAGTGGATGGAGGAATTCGTTTTAGATACCATGCTTTTAATTATTTCAGGGCATGGGTTCTCAAAGTGGTCTCAAATAGATAAGCATAACTTGTTACGTGTCGCTTGTTCTCAGGCCCCCCCCCAGACTTACTGAGTCAGAAACGTGGGCAATGGGGCCCAGCAAACTGTTTAAACAAGCCCACCAGGTGATTCTGATGGGGCTGAAGTGTGAGAACCACAAGGGCAGGGATGTTCAAAACCTATTCCATGGACCTTCTACATCAGCATCAATTGGGTCTAATGGAGTAGAATTTCTGCATGAGGATGCTGGATACAGATTTCAGTCATACCCAGGTGTTTGTTGTAGGGTTCTTGTTTGGCATGATGCTAGGATTGTTAGTCTTGTTTTGTC
Organism: Trachops cirrhosus; assembly: GCA_028533065.1. NCBI lineage: Eukaryota > Metazoa > Chordata > Mammalia > Chiroptera > Phyllostomidae > Trachops > Trachops cirrhosus. Next base: position 18,588,924 of record CM052548.1, read on the forward strand.
CTCTTGGGGTACAGGAATATCAAAAAAACTTTTAGTGTTCCAACTGCCACACATACTTGTCTTTTTTTTTTTTTTTTTGGCCTCTGCTTGTTACTTTTTAGATACCAACACTTTAGTATCATATTAGGAACTATATTCATTAGTAATTAGCTTTTATCTATATTGAAATTTCATAACTTCAGCATTATATTATGTTAAATATTTTAACTTGATTTGTTTGTCTTATCTTCTTTACCAAGCTTGTGTTAACTGTTTCAAAGTGGATCAGAATTTCAGTACCTCATTCATGGATTAAAGCCTTGCTCAGTCCACCTCAGGCCTATTGATGCTGCTATTTTTGACACAAAGACTTTATAATGGAATGTGCTATTGAAACTCATAAATTTGGATGTTTGTCTTCAAATGTTTTATGATTAATCTTCCACATTAAATTTTTCTTTAACATATATTCTTAGGCACCAATACATTTCTGATAACTTTTAGTTTTTGTGGACTACTACACAGGGTTGGTTGATTGATACATAAATTCTCTGAGACTTTTTAGTAACTTTGTAAGTGCTTGTTCAGTGGAATTTTTGAGTAGATTTTCTAAGTCATTGTATCAGTGATTGTATTAAGATCTTATCTTTATATTTCTTCTCAACTCTTTATTGTAAGGAAAACTAAGCTCAAGTAATATTTGCTACTTTTCCTTCTTTTCTCTCTTGATGTCAAATCAAAGTTTCATAACTGAGCTGTAGAAGGGGTGAGCTTATGTCCTGGCATAGTCTCATTTTATGCCTACTGTCTGGGCATATTTCCTAATAGTGCCCTCAGTAGAAGGTCATCTGGATAATGTTACACAGTTAACATAGCTATATCGCCTGGAGTTTAAGAGCATGGGTTTTGAAGTTAGACTTTGGTTCAGAATTTGTTTTTTTTTTTCATTATTACTAGAGGTATATGACTGTGGAATTTAACCAGTCTGAACCTGTTTTCTTACCATGAAAAATGGGGGTTATGACTGACTGTACCAATCTATGTCAGATGTTAATGAGGATTAAGTGATATGCATGAAAATGCTTCACATGCACTCAGTAAATGTTTGATGATGATGGCTCTGGGGACAGTGATTTTGCTAGTACTGGTAGGCTATAGCTTTAGTAGACTTTCATTCTCTTTGCATTTGATTCTTTCCCAGCTCTTGCTTTGACTTGATGCTTTTTATCACAGCACTGAGGTGCTAATCACAAAACTGATTATTATTAACAAAACCCTTCACTGCTTCTGTAGAATAAAGCAGATTCCATTTTAATAGAAAAACAGTTTTCCATAGTTACAGGTGAGAATACAAGACCGAATTTATTATAGTCAGTCTCTTTAATTTCAAAGTGATTGAGTTGTTGCTGTTGATCTTTAAGCCTCTGAAACCATTGTGTTCTTGATTTGACATAATGAAATCCATATTAGCTGATCTTCCAATGCTATATGAAATTCTCTTTTTAAATTAAAATATTATATGAAGCATTTAGAAAACGTAAGTATAAGTAAGAAAAAAGGTCAGTATAATTCCTCATCCAAAGATAACCAGTGGTAGAATTTTGGTGTACTTCCTTTTTGGTGTACAATTTTTTCTATGCGTACCTTGTAAAAGGTATTTTTTATCATTTCATACTGTGATATATATTAGTGTTCTCTTTTGTTTCCTTTAATATTATATTGGAAAAAATATTGTGGTTCATTGCAACCAATGTAATAATTAAAGTAATACAGAAATTTAGGTCAGAGGTTTTCCACAAACCTATCTTTTATTTAAATTACTGTTTTTATTTTGTTGTCATCCTCTAATCAAGTTTTTTACATTTCAGATTATATCACTGACTAAATTTTGTTTTATATATTTGCTTAATATTACATTATATACATTTTATGTGTTTACTGAGGGTTTTTTCTTGCCTTCCCATTATCCTCCACAAAGCAAATGAGGTTTTAGTTCAATTGGTACACTTCCATATCTTACTCTGTTATAATATATAACAATTATATACTTCATTATAATAATCATGTGCAGATATCTTCCCATGTGTGAAAGTATAGGCATATGTTTATTTACAAAAGCAATATAATTCTTTATAACAGCTTTTTCTCATTTTGCAATACAGTGTAAACATTCACTAGGTCAGTAAATATGGACTGCCACATTGTATTTAATAATTACATAACATTTCATAACATGGCTGTAGTAAAGTTTATTCGGTCATTATTTTGTTGATGGGCATTCAGGTCATTTTCAGGGTTTTGTGCATTTTGCTATAATATATGTAGTGAAACTTACAGCCATCTCTATTAGATGTATTAGAGTTTTTGTTTATGTAGTAGTAGTGCTTTCTAGAAATAGACTATCTGGTCCAGAGAATGTTTTAATTTTTAATAGATATTTCAAATTGTTTTTAAAATATAGGAATTTATCTTCTCAAGACTAATGTGGCATTTTTCTCTAGTATCACTTGTATTAGTTATTGTTATTTTTAATTTCTGCAAAAACAGTGAACTGTGTTATCTCATTGCTAATTTAAATAACACAAAAGCATTTTCTGTGTAAAATTCTTCATAAACCTCATTTTTGTGGCTGAATATTTCATTGTGTGTATATACCATAGTTTTTCATTAATTATTCTCCTATTTGGGTTCTTTAAAGTTTTTATTAAAATTAATAAGATATTCATAATTTTGAGCTGAAACTTTTAAAAACATTTCAGAGTTTTCTTTAGGATAGATTTTTAGATATACAGTTACTGGGCCAAAGCATAATAATAATTATTTTTAGGTTCTTGAATTGTGTCACCAATAACTTTTTTGAAAAGCTTGTCTTATTTTGCGCTGCCACTTATTCCAGTTAGCCTTTCCACCTCCCTGCCTGTGGATGTTCTCTGAAAAACCGATTTTCTGCAGGTGAATAGAAAGAGCTTTTAAATAGCTAAATTTTTACTTTTCATTCCCCAGTTTTATTCACCCCCCTACCAAAACAAATAAATCAGCAAGTTCTGTTAATTCTGCCTTCTTAATTCTATTAAAAAGTTATTAAAGTTTTTGAATATGTATACTTCCTAGAATGCCACTGCATTATCCCAGTTCACTTCTGTGCCTCAGTTCTTTGCCTGAAGTACAGCAAAAAGCCTTGTAAAGCGTCTTACCCTTGATCATCTTCTAAGCCATTGTCCACCTTCTATCAAGAATGTTTTTTCTAAAATGCATCAGCAGAAAAGTGATCAGCAGCACTTTTCTGTTTAAAACCAAAAAGCTATTCATAATTTTTTAAAGAATTCTAGTTATCTCTACAGCTTCATCTCTCTTTACTGTCCTTCCTATATCCTGTCCCCAAACATTTTCCCCCCCCGTATCTCTTAAGCTTTGTAGTGCTCATTGCCTTTTTATTAGGTCTCAGCTTGTGTGACATTTTCTCTTCTTGTACCCTTAAACGTCCTACTTTCCCACCCTCAAGGTTTGCTAGCTGCCCCTCCAGGGTGCTAGATTTTACCATAGCCCACTGTTTTAATTTCTGGTTGAGTTGTGTGTAAACTCTCCCTGCCCCCATTAGACTGTGAGCTTTTGGAAGCAGAGATACTGTCTTGTTTATCCAAGGATCTAGCACAGTGCCTGAAATTTGTCAGTACTTACTTGATATGTCTTTGTTGACTAATTGAAAACATTTCATAGACTTCTCATCACCTCTGCAATGAAGTTTCATGGTATAAAATGATTTTAATTATTTTTTTTTTGCATGTACTTGTCCAGATCTCCCAACACCATTTATTGAAGAGGCTCTTTTTACTCCATTTTGTGCTCCTGCCCTTTTTGTCAAATATTAATTGTCCATGTGACATGAGTTTATTTCTGGACTCTCTGTTCTGTTCCATTCATTTATGTGTCTGTTCTTATGCCATTACCAGACTGTTTTGATTACAGTGGCCTTGTAATATTGTTTGGTGTCAAGTATTGTGATCCCTCCTACTTTGTTCTTCTTTCTCAAAATTGTTGAGGCTCTTCAGGGTCATTTGTGGTTCCATATAAATTTTTGAAATATTTGTTTTACATTGGTGAAATATGTCATTGGTATTTTAATAGGGATTGTGTTGAATCTAAAGATTGCTTTGGGTAGTATGGACATTTTAATGATGTTAATTCTCCCAGTCCAATCCATGAACATAGTATGTGCTTCCAGTCATGTGTCTTCCTTAATTTATTTCTTCAGTGTTGTGTAGTTTTCTTTGTATAGGTCTTTTACCTCCTGTATTTTATTTTTCTTGTTGCTATAGTAATGGGGATTTTTTCCTAAATTCTGTTCCTGATATTTCTTTGTTAGTATACGAAAATGCCTTCAGTTTCTGAATGTTAACTTTGTATCCTGCTGTTTTGCCAGACTCATTTCTTAGATCAAGTAGTTTTTTGGTGGAGTCTATAGGGTTTTCTGTGTACACTATCATGTCATCTGCAGGCAATGACAGTTTACTTCCTTCTTTCCAATTTGGATGCCTGTTATTTCTTTTTCTTGTCTGATTGCTGTGACTAGAACTTCCAGTACTGTGTTGAATAAAAGTGGTGAAGGTGGACATAATTGTGTTGTTCCTAATCTTACGGGAAAAGCTTTTAGTTTTTGCCCATTGAGTATGATCTTGGCTGTAGGTTTCTCATATGCAGACTTTATTATGTTGAGGTATGCTCACTTTGCTGAGTGTTTCTATCATAACTGGGTGCTGTACTTTATCAAAGGCTTTTTCAGCATCTATTGCTATGATCATGTGGTTTTTGTCTTTCATTTTGTTTATGTGATGTATTACATTTATTGATTTCCATGTATTGTCCATCCTTGTATCCCGGGGATGAATGCCATTTGATCATGGTGTATGATTTTTTTGATATATTGCTGGATCCAATTTGTCAATATTTTGTTGAGGATTTTAGCATCTGTGTTCATCAGCAATATTAGCCTGTAGTTTTCTTTGTTGTGTCTTTATCTGGTTTTGAAATTAGGATAATACTAGCCTCATAAAAGTAGTTTAGGAGTCTTCCCTCTTCTTGGATTTTTTGGAATAGTTTGAGAAGAATCAGGGTTAGCTCTTCCTTAAGTATTTGGTAAAATTCTCCTGTAAAGCCATCTAGCCCAAGGCTTTTGTGTGCTGGGAGTTTTTTGATTACTGCTTCAATTCCACTAGCTGTTATTGGTCTGTTCAGGCTTTCTGCTTCTTCTTGACTCATAGGCACACACAACGGGATGGGGACTGACTGTGGGAGTGGGGCAGGGGGCAGAGGAGAGCAACAGGGAAATATGTGGGAGAACTGTAACTGAACAATAAAAATAAAATAAAAATATTTTAATTATTTGTTTTTCATATACGTCTTTAAATTCATTTCCCACCACTTTTGGCTTCATAACCCTATACTCTCCATTCATTTCATCTGTGTGTGTATGTATGTGTGTTTTATCAGTAGAGTGTCTTTTAATATTTTTACACTTTATCAGGTTACAACTTCAAAGGGAATAGGTTCCAGCAGCCCAGGCCCTTTTCCATTGGTTCTCATAAAGTGTGCATCCCTGGGTGGAGCTGACTGATGCCTCAGTTGAACCCAGGTACCTTTTTCTTTGTCTTCCTTCTTTTTCTGATTATTTTCTTTCACACATTTCAGGAAACTCTCTCGGCTCTTAGAGTGCTTGATATTCTCAATATGTGCATTAATCCTCTTGGCAAGAATCTTGCCCTTTTTTTGTGCACAGTGTCCACTGCTGGATGACATTGTAGGCTCTTCCAGTTTTGCCATGGGGACGTTTGTGGGGCATTCCTTTTTGAACAGTGCCCATTCCCTTGATGTCTGTAATACCACCTTTCTTGTAGATTCTTATGTACGTGGCCAAAGGAGCAACTCCATGTTTTCTAAAAGGCTTAGAGAGTATATGGTGGGTGTCTCTCCTCTTTCCCTTTGTGTTAGTCATTTTGGCGAATTAACTGGAAGATGGCATTTCCAGCTGAAGAAGCTGTTTTTAATGAGTAGACAATATGGTTAATATCATCATGCTTTTATAAATCCTCTTCCTTTGACCTGGAGTTTCCTCTCTCTCCTTTCTTCTCTCTTGGCAAATTTTTCTCATTCTTTGAAACCTCTCCGATTCATCCAACTTCGTTTGATCACTTTTCATCCTTCAGGATATAATATGTACAGATTTCCTTTATAAAATTTATCACAACATTGCAATTCTTTGTTTTTTTTTTTAGTCTTCCCTAGGGACTGAATTCCAATAAGATCTGTGTCTTTGTCATTATATCCATGACACCTAGTGTTTTATTACGTTAAAGGTAATAAAAAATGTTTGGTGAAATATGAAAGACTAAACTATTTAAGAAAAATTATTTTAGTCCATGGGATAAAAGAGTTTTTCATCCCTGATAGCTTATTGTTATAACTGGTGATTTAAATTGAACTCTGGTGGTACACTTTCTATGTGTAATTGCCTGTGAGCCTCCTAGATTTATACATCAAAAGACTAAAAAGATTGAATTTAGTGAGAAGCTACATAACTATGAATATTATGGGTGTAATGTTTTTATGGGGATAAATAATATCCCAAGCAGAGCATAGAAATCAGGAAATGGTAATACAACTTAATATTATTGTTTTTTAATATTTATAATACTTCTGTGTAGTTAGTTAGAAGGTGTCATATTTTTAGAGTGACTTATATTAAATATAAATCTGCTTTAGTCAGATTATTTTCTGACTAAATATAAATCTGCTATAGTCAGATTTATATTTAGTCAATATAAATCAATTGAAAAATAATACATTTTGAAGAAATGATATTTTGTTCATATTTAAAATATGGCCCATTTATTACATTTTGTAAAAAGCTCAGTTTATATAATCTTAGCTTAAAAATAATTGATACTGTATTACTGGGAAATAACACAGGGTGGGGCAAAAGTAGGTTTACAGTAGTTCATATGGAAAATAATACAATAAAAAATATAATACAAGAATAAACTGTTTTGTATAGTCAACACTATTTTGTGTACTGAACACTACTTTTGCCTCACCCTATATTTAATTCTACCATTAAGTTAGCATATTTCTATCTGTAGTAATCACAATATGTTGTTCTTGGTTTTTTATAGATGTGGAGCTGCTTGTATTTTTATCTATATTTAGAGACATAATAAAATATATTTTTCTACCCATTTTTAAATACTTAAGGGTATTTTGGTATTTAATTTGACATTTATCAATTTTTCTTACAGAGCAATAATAGTTTTATTTTGTTCATTGTTAGAAAAATTAATTATAGCTAAAAACCTGTAGGGAATTACGAAGAAACTTGCTTGAATTAAAAATGTTTAGTGCTTATATACTATCATTTTTTTCAAATACTTCTTAACTGGCAAGTTTAGATTGTTTTGAAATTTGCAGGCATGGTGCTAAAAACTTAAGGAAGCTGTAGTTGAAGATATAATTTAAAGTTTCCTTTCTTTTCAAGCTAATGATGGGGAAAAACAGTTTTTACATTTTATTAAAATTAATTTGGCTATATTTTTTCCTTGAATACTAAAAAGTGGAAATAACTGTCATCTACGTATGTGTGCATGTATGATTTCAGAAAGAAATGATTTTATGAGCGATAGTTAATATTCCATAAATGCTTTGGGTTTAGAGTCCCCCCTGCAGCATTAATATGAAGCTCAGTTTATCCTTGTTTCTGAAATTGTGTCTGTGGTGGCAGAAATTATACATAAATATTAGATTGAACATTTTTAGAAAATTAAATACTTACACAATTCTTTCTTTGTTAAGCAGTGATTTTATGTATATACATATATGTGTGTATCGTATCAGTAATTTTTTGGTTTTTGTTTTGTTTTTGGCCATCTTGTTTTCTTACTTGTATGACAGAATGTAGTTAAATCAATAACATTTATCTTTGTTTTGTTGCAAGACTGTTATGGATATTAAGTCTTGAAGACAGTTTAAATTTAATCATGAATTTAAAACATTAGTTGGTTTTGATATTTTAATAGGAAAGATATTTGTTTTTAATGAACATGTAGTTTACTAAGTTTGAATATATATGATGTTTAAAACAGTTGTAAGATAAAATTATTCTAATTGAATTTTCTAATTATTTACTTGATACTGTTAGTAGTTACTTGATAATTTTATAAGTATAAAAGATAGAACTTATATAAACTATTAAGATATTAAAGATATTTAAGATATTAAAACTTGTGTGTGAAATGGTGAATAGGTTATGGTTGGGGGTGATAGGGGTTAATGTGGGGGAATTGGGAGAAAAGTATAATGTCCAAAACAGTAAAGAATTAATTTCCATGCTTTTTAGTTTGAATTATTTTTGTTCATTGTAGTGTTTTCATTTTTTGAGCTTTTCTATGCACATACAAAATGTTTCTCCTCAGGCCCCCTTCTATTTGCTGGTCCTATTTTTATGAACCATCGAGAGCAGGCTCTAGCCAGACTCAGATCCCATCCAGCACAGCTAAAGCATAAACGGGACAAGCACAAAGGTATTTGGTCTTCCTTATCAACTAGGCGGGAACTTCCCAATTTCTTCCATTCATTTGAATTTTGTCTCTGGGAAAATGCGCAAACCTAATTCTTCTACTTTGCTTCTGTCATTATCATTAGCCTGAGGAGAAAGAACATGCTGAAAGTTGTACTGTTTGTTGATGACTATCAGTCTTGCTTCCCTTTTTTGGTTAACTTTGATTAAGACATTTTACAATGTATCTTTTTATTTTTCTTTTCAAATTTTATACAGTTAAGAGAAGGTAGAAAAAGTAATTATTGCTTTCTATTTTTATCCTTTGTTATCTGTTCTTAGATGACTGCCATCTGGCATTTTATGCTTCTTAAATTTTTAAATGCTGTTTATTTGCTTTAGAATTAATGAAAGTACTCAGTTTATTGTATAATGTAATGATGAATTGACTGCTATTACACTTTTCCATTGTTTTAATATTAAAGTTTATATACACAACACACATGAATTATTTGATTTTTGAGGGTTAAATAGTGATTAGGTGTAAGCAGTCCGTGGGTTGTATAGACCTACTCTAGTGGTAAGAAAATGACAGAGGTCTAAAAAGTCTCTAAGTGATAAGGAATTCATTCATGCATAGTTCTTTGAGGTATCAGAGTTATATATTAATTAAAAATATGCCTAAAGCAAGCTTATTTACTTTTAAACCGCAGATCAACTAAGATCAGGAAAGAATTTAATTCAGAGAATTTATACATTTATATGTAAATTCTTTCTTGAATCATAGCATGTGAACAAAGGGTTCTTTGTTTAGTGCAATTTACCATTGCTATTTTCTTAAATGCCTAAGATAAATACTGCCAAATAGAATAGAAAATTTTTAAATCACCCATTTCAATAGTCAGATTAATTTGTTTTGTGTGTTATTTTTTTGCTGTAAAACTGCTGTAGACTAATTTTATTTTTAAGCTTTCACATACAATATATTATGATCAATTTTATATTTATTTGTTTCCCACTTTATCAATGCGTCACTCAAAGCAAAAACGCAAACAAAGCAGACAAAACCCATTTTTAGTATAAGCACAAATAGAGCATTACTTAAGATATATTCTGCAGAACTAAAAATTCCAAGTATTTTAAATCTAATGTGAGTAGCCATAGGAAAATTTATGATTGCTTTACTTACGAGTGCTTTAACACTACCATAAATATTTACTGTAAGGAATGATATTTTGGGTGTGCTGTGTAAATTATTTTAGTTATTGTTAGACTCTCTGATCTCATATTTTCAACTGTGTCCCTATTAGAACAGATATTCTTAGTGTCATTTTCCCCACAATTATATAAGAGCGAAGTTTTTTCCCAATATTTTACATGATGTTAAATATTTACATTATATGAAATAGTTTAAAACTTTTTCAACTCTGTGTTAGTATCTTGTGGACAAACATCTTTATTCTTCCCAAAAATTTAAAATGAAATGCAAATGGAGACTAAAAGTATAAATATAAAACAGACTTTTTGTAGTGTTACATTGATTAGCTGCAGAAATTACTCAACAATAGCTAGCCTTACTTCCATCTTTTCTGCCACAGGGTTGTTTCATAACAAGATTTTTGTATTTTCATAGCACTTTTTGGAAGGACTTTTTTTTGTAGTATTACAGTTTAGGGCCATATTTTTAAATACCAGATTTTATGATTTTGAGTGACAATTTCCTCTCTTTACCACCAAAATTTAAATTTAAAGTGTAAGTAATGGTGTCCTATTTTATATAAAGATTACTAACTTTCCACTTACTAATTCCTATATAACCAGATTCCCTCTCCCTTGCCCTCATTGCACTCACTGTTCCTGCCATTCAGTCATCTCACCCTTCACTGCTTTTTACTCTTGCTACATATTATCAGTCTTTTAATACATATTTTTTCTTCATATATTTTCTCTTTTTTCTTACCCTATTTGTCTTCCAGTGAGGAATTTACTATGTTAATTGCTATATTCTGTCTTATATTAAGTTATGTTGGTGGTATAAATTGTAGGATGATAATAGTTAGAATTTTCTAGGTTGATTTTTTTTTTGGTGGGGGTGTGTGGAGGGTAAGACTGTGGATTTATTGTTAACAGGAGTGAGTTCTAAGATGGAAAGTTGGAGAACTTGTGGCTGATTGGAGAGAATTCAGGAGAGGTCACGAATCTATCCTATCCAGGCCAATTTTTGACTCGAGAAAATAATAGAGTATTTAAGGCTGAATCAATAAGTATAACAAGTAATCCATATAAACATATACAGAAGTAACTTATTTTTAAAATGTAACCATAGACTATATTTCAAACAGATATCTGGGTTAATATTTGTTTTAGCTGTTCACACAGTGCCTTACACAGAAAAAAGATTTTAATACAGTATTCCTACTTAGGAACATTCTGCATTTGTCCTGGAGGTAGTCTTTGAAATTTCTGTCTTGAAGTGAATGATGTGAAAATCGAGAGCACACTGGTAAACATCTGTGTGTATTTTACATGTTTTTTGTTTGGAAGGGGTGTGGTATAATGTAAATGTTTTTGCCTTTGGAATTAGGCCTCATTTTTAATCATAAATTTGTCATTTACTAGAACCTCGTGGCCATTCGTAAATTAGTTTTCTTATTTTAAAAACAAGAGTGAGAGTTTTTGACTGATTATGTTGGTATGAAGATCAAATTAATATGTAGGTATGGGTATATACAAATACATATATATATTTTTGCAGATAGAAGTCATGAATACTTTAATTCTTTGAATTGAATTCTTTTTTAGAATTATCCTAAAGATACAAAATTTAAGATATATTAAATATGTAATTAGTTTTACAATTTCAGCCATTTGGTGGTGGTAAAATACATGGGCCTTATTTTTGATCAAGCACCAAAACTGCTCCACCGTTTATTACTTTGGACTGGTTATTTAATTTCTCTAAGCCTTGGTTTTTCCAACTGCAAAATTCAGTAACAGTACCTGTGTCATCAGATTATTGTATTGATTAAAGAAAGTAATAATTGCGAATATTGATTGAGCACTTTTCTTACATTATTTTACTTAATCTTCATAAGAGCCTTGTGAGGTAATGTACTATTATTGCTATTTAATAGATGGGAAAGCTAAGACTTACAAAGTCCGGATGTCGTACAACTCGCAAATAGTAGAACCGGGAGTCCAATCCAAGTCTCTTAGGCGTTCAGGCCCCAAAACACTTATCCCATTATGTTATTTAAATTTTCACAGTGTTTAGCAGATAGTCAAGTGTTTAGTGAAAGTACCTACTACTTTGCTGTTTTATTTTAATGATTTTGCTCAAGTCCTCACTGTGTTCTATGATATATTTTATGATATACATGACCGTAAGATTACCCAAAAATGTAGATTTAAAGAAAAATTAAGTTAAAAGAACAGAAAAATTAAGTTAAAGTCTTTTAGATACTGAATTGTCTTCTCTGCACACAAATATGCGTAAATAATGTATATATACACACAAAATTTTGGTACATATCTGTCAAAACTTTATAGCTATTTATAGTTTCAATATCACATGATATATGTATGAACATACTTATATTAGGGAAAATATAGATATATTCATACCTGAATGGCTGCTTATAAGAATATTCAGACCAACTAGTTTTCCTGCAAATGTGAGATTAATTTTATTGCTGCTTATTAACACTTTACTGAATAGTGACCTTGACCAGAATTAATCTTCTTGAATTTCAGTTGGAATTTACACTAAATTTTTGGCTACTTAATGGGTACCAATTTTCTTTGATAAACTTTTATAAATTTCTAAATTGTTAGAATTGTATTTGATTTTTTAACTGACATCAAATACAGATACAGATTTGTTTTTTTCATTCTGCCACTGCTGCTGCTAATCATAAAAAATCTCATCCCTATTTTTTTATTTATATTAGCAATATTTTCATCATCTGTAATAATTGAGAATTATTTTATATAGATACTGGTTTGTTTAGATTAACTTGAACAAAATGTTTTTAGTATTATTTTTAACCTTTAAATACTAGCTGCAGTTCTTTTAATCACTGTGGTATTAATCAATAAATTACTGGGCTTTATTATTTTTTTTCTCCTTCCCTGATGCTATGTCTCTATTGTGGGATTTGTATCTATATTTAATCTCTGACACGAAGAGAGGGCAAATGCTAAATTCAGAGGTAAAAGATTGTAAGTAGGCATCAATCTATTTACATAAAGTGGAATGATACTTGTAATGTTGAATTTACTTAAGTTTGGCAAAATTTGGCAAAGTTAGGAAAATTTGTATTTATGTTAAATCAGATTTGGTTTTAATAATTAGATGCTTTTACCAATGGAGATAAAGCTGTGAAATTTCTGCATCTTTTATCTTATTTAAATAGTCTTTGGAAGCTACCATATTTCTTTTTGTATAGGCCCTTGTTTATGTTTAACTATTCCATTGTCTTTCCAAGTTGAGGCATCTTTGAATAAGAGTATATTTTGTTTTGGATGGAGTGAAACTAAATGTTATGATTTCTTTTTGTAGCCCATCCGTTCTTGGCAAACCCACATTAGATAATTTAGCAAAAGTGGAATCATATTCTTTATCCTATCATACATAGTAAAACCTCTCACTAATTCAGAATTTATGATATTTCAGATGCAGTATTTGTGATCTTTTTGAATTAAAAATTCAAAGTAATTTCTTCCTCTGAATTTTCAGGGTCATTCTTATAAGGGGAAACCTGTCTAAAATCACTAGCTTTTCAAAGGCTCAAGAAATGAAGGATTTCTTCAACGTGCCTTCAACCTCTGGGTCAAGCAATTAATTCTTGTATGTTAAAGGACTTTTATGTTTATGGTACATTTTTATGTAATATAGGCCTATTTTGAATTATAATGTAGGTAACCACATTTTATTTAGTGTAGCATTTAGTTTAATCTGTAATCTGTACTGCTTGAAGGTAATAAAACTGAATTTTTACTTAAATGTCCTATGATTGAGACCTTTTCAGTAAGTCATATAGGCCAACCTATTCTGTGTTATTCCGAATTAGTGAGGTTTTACTGTCCTAGTGGTATAACAAGCTCAAAGCTTTTTAAAATGATAATCATTTTGTTCTAGAAAGGCATAATTTAGGCCAATTTTGTCTTACCTGGACATTACTAAAGGTTAGAGATGTTAGATAAAAACAAAGGACAGTGTGAATATGAAATGATTTGATTTGATTCTGTTTAGCATTCTAAAATGAGCAATGAAAATACAGAATTAAAAATGTGTGTCTGTAGATCACATTTGTACCTGCATATTAAACACACTTGTTTAGAGTTGCTATGCCAGAAGAAAGTGACTTAGACTAGTTGACCTGTTGACATTTCTTCCATGTGCAAGGAATTTGAATCTTGATGGTATAGAGGTCATATTTTAGTGATACGTAGTTTTACATGAAGAAAAATAAGTTGACTCCCTTACTTACACATTCCAAATTAACATTTTTATGTTCTGGAGTGTGTTTTTATAACGTTATGGTTAGAATGCCAGGGAGGATATTTAGTCTGATGTAGAAATCAGGGAAGGCTTAAGGCAGACTTAGGGGGAAGTTACAAGAAGGGAGGAGGAAAAAGGGAATGAAAAAGAAAGGTTTGGTTGAGAGCAGTTAGTGGTTGGGGGCCAGAAGGACCACAAAGCAGAGTGGCTGAGGGGAAAGGTGAGCCAAGAAAGATGAATGAGAGTAAGCCGTATGTTGGATAAAGCTATTTAGTGTTTATAAATTTTAAAAACTTTGAATTTAGTGATACTGATGAACAGTGTAGCCTTTCTGAGATTGTTTGGGAAATCTAAGTCATTTGTAAGTCAACTAGGAAGTCAACTAGGAATTTTTTTTTAATGATTAGTACTAACAGTATCACTAAGTATAAAATAATTGTTAAATGGCTTTGCATGCAGTTACTTTTTGTGCAAACTAAATTTTCCCATAAAGATTATTACATTTAGAATTATTTACATAACTTATAATGACCCATTTATATTACATAACTGATTAGATTAATAGATTTTATTCATTACTAGATCTCTGTTTTTATTGATTTAGCGATATTTGCAAACAGAAGTGTATAGTACTATATCTTTTCAAAATTGCTTCTTCGCAGGTAGATTCTTGATCTATCACTTCTAACAGTTGCAGATTCTTCCTGCTTGTTCCTTTTAACATTTTTCTCTTGTTCTTCCATAGTAAACTGATTTAAAATTTTATTTTGAATATGAATAATGGCTTAATTACAAATTATAACACTTACAGATGGAAGTGGAGAACGGGGAGAAAAGGATGCAAGCAAAATCACAACATACCCTCCAGGCTCTGTGCGGTTTGATTGTGAGCTCCGGGCAGTGCAAGTCAGCTGTGGATTTCACCATTCAGGTAGCAGCGGAACTTTAGGGTATAACTGCATTTTTACAGTTGTGCTAAATCAGTTATTTGTTTAGCATAGACAAGTGTAGTCTGCTGTGTGTTAAAAGCTATAGTGTGGCAATACCTCTCAAATATAAAAAAAGCTTTATATTTATTACAGAATTTTAAAAAAAAAAACTGTGGCATGATGGAATAGGTATGTACTTGTCCAGAGATCTGACTTCTAGTCTATCTTCTGTTGGAATTACATTATAATTTAATTGAGAAAATTCCTGAAGATGAAATAATTTCTGAAATTTTTTTGGACTCTAAAATTCTGTGATTTTTATAATCTAGTCCCCAGTTTTGTTACTGTTCAGGTAGACATATATATCAACATATTTTTTTATTTTTTAAATGTAAAAAATATTTAAATTTTTAGTAAATTATTGCATTTAGGCTCTGTAACTTAGGTTGTAATATTCAACCTTTATAAAAATAAACCTGTTAAAATTTTTTGATGCTGAATATATTTCCTTATTTGATAAGTATTGAAAGATATTAAAAGCTCTGACATTTTATTAATGTTGTACATAATTGTACATAGAGCATAAATCTATCTGCTACCTATATAATTATCTTAGATAGGGGAGAGCAATACTTTATGTGCAGTTATCATTAAAAAAATTTACAGTTGACCCAAACCAGTGTTTTATTAATGTTATTAAATGGCACTTGTAAACATTTTTGAAGTATGTATTATGAGAAACATTATGCATTTTATAACCTACAAAAATGTGCTAAAGAACTAAAATTATATTTTTCATTAAATATAAATGTGTGTTTCAATTACCTATTTTAATGGCTCTATAAATTTTAAATAGTGAAAATTACACTGTTCATAGTAGAGTGTGATAGAAATATAAAATGCATATAATGAAATAATAAAGCGCTTTATTTTGGCTTCAGTGGTTTTAATGGAGAATGGAGATGTCTATACATTTGGCTATGGGCAGCACGGGCAGCTAGGACACGGAGACGTCAATTCCAGGTACTCCGACTTACTGTTTGAAGACATTGAGTTTGTTTTTTCTTTTCCTTTCTTTTTCCTTTTCTTCTTTTTTTCCTAAATATATATTTCTATACTAGAAATAGTATTTATACCACTATTTTACAGAGTGTGCCTGTAAATTATAGGTGGTTCTTGATTTTATGGTTGAGTGCCTTTGTTGGGGATAGATGTGTAGTTTCAATAGAAAAGCTTATTTACATTTTATAAATTTAAAATATGAGTGATTGTGATTATCACAAAAATCCTACTGTATTCTTTTTTAAAACTTTGTTTTAAAGATTTTGTTTATTTTTAGAGAGACGGGGAGGGAGGGAGGAAGAAACATCTGTGTCAGAAACATTGATGAGTTGCTTCTTGCACAGCCCCAACCAGGGGCCTGGCCCGCAACCCAGGCGTGTGCTCTGACCGGGGATTGAACTGGTGGCCTTTCGGTTCATAGGCTATCACTCAGTCCACTGAGCCACACGTGCCAAAGCCCTACTATATTCTTAATAATAATTACTTTTTTAAAGGTTGCTCATAGCAATAGAAAAGACAATGAACATCTTCAGATTGCACTTTAAAAAATCAGTAGTGGATTCATTTGTTACTTGATGTGTGTTTGGAAATTTTGGTCCAAAATTAAAAAGGAGTTATTGAAACTTTTGGATGATTTTTAAACAGAACATAATGGTCTCTCGGAGAAACTGTTTTGACTTATCCAGAACAGTAGAGAACTAATTGTGGTGGAGACTACTAGACATGACCTAATTTCCATCTGTTCTCTTCATTTGTTGTAAAGTTTTAGTTAGTGACCTGACCAGGCAGCTAGACTTGTTTTCCCACCTTCACTGCAGCAAGGTAAGGCCATGTAAACTAAATAGACTTGGTTTCCAATATAAGCTAAGCCACTTTGGAATCATGCTGTTGCAAGGAAGGGAATACCCTTTATTTCACCTTCTTCCTTCCCAGTTTGCTGCCTGGAACCCATGTGTGGTGGCAGGAACTGGAGAAGTGATCATAGTGATCATAAGTTGGAAACCATGTATTGAGAATAGCAGAACCACGTAATAGAAATAGTCTGGGTCTCTGACACCATGAAGCTGCCACATCAGCTTCTTGCAGTTGGATACTTACCTGAGAGAGAAATAAACTTGTCTTATTTAAGTCCTTGCTAGTTTGGCTTTCCTTATAGCAGTTGAATCCACGTCCTGCTTAATATAATGAGAGTGCTTTTATTAAAAAGTATAGAAAATTCTTTATTCAGGTCTTCCAAGGAGAAGATGCTAAGACAGGATTAGATGTACAAAGAATTTATTGGGAGAAAACGCATGAAAGATACCATATTTTGCCATGTATAATGTGCTTCCGTGTATAATAATACACACCCACATTTTTGGCCCAAAGTTTGAGGGAAAAAATCTTTTGTTTTGATTTTTTAAATTCAGTTTTTTTATTTATTATATTTAGATACTTGTTTTTTGTATTATAAAGGAATTTTATCATTTATTTTTGAACATATTATGGTACACTAAATATTATGTACTGGTAACAAATTGATGATATTTAGGCATCATAGAAGGGCAAAAACTCTTCATCACTGTCAATATCATAAGTATTGTCTTCTTCAATTTCTACATTACCAGTATCTCTGAAAAGTCACTTTCCTCATCCTGGTAAATTTTACTTTCCTCAGTTCTATCTGTAGCATTGCCGATGCTGCGTTTTTTAAACAATTTCACAACCACTTTTTTGTTGAAACTGTTCCATGATCTTAGGATCCAATCACAAACCCAGACGATGGGTGTTTTCTTGATTCTGCTCGTAGGTATTAAATCATTCCCAGCTGACTGCAATGTCCACGATTTCTTCATTAGGGCCTTAAAGGGCTTGATTACTGGCACATCGAGAGGTTGCAGGTGGCTGGTTAGCTCACCAGGTATCACACAGTAAGTTGGGTTTTCAAGTCTGCTGAGATTGCTTTTGTACTTTGTGTAACATGGGCTTTGAAGTGATCAGAAACTAGCTAAGCTGGTTTTTTAAGTAACCCTCCAGGCCTTTGTGACCAGACTTTGTTAAACCAGATTTCCATGCCACCTTCATTCATCCATCCTTTTTTATGCACAGTAACTCCACTTGAAATTCTTTCTTTAAGAAACATTTTTCTTTTAAAGATAATCATAGGTGGTAGCTTTGTCCCACTGTGTTTTAGTTACATTTTAACACATAAGCATAAATAAAAGAATTAAAATATTTGTATAGATACTACATTAGTGTTACCCATGTATAATGTACATCCTTAATTTTCTCTAAAAAATTTGGGCAAAAAATGTGCGTGTTATACGCAGCAGAATATGGTCAAAGGGAAGAGAGCAGGAATAAGCAAGGAAAACCTCCAGATAGGATGTAGGTCTGACCCCTATGTACAGAATCTGGATTACTATGCAGTTCTGAGAGAGTTTCAGCCAGGCAAGTAGGATGTCCTCAGGCCCAGGATGCCCTTTGAAGAGTCCCAGACTAGGCAGCATGGGCCAGTATTAGTACCTTCAAGGTGCTCAGTCACAGGCTGTTGGCATCCCATGAATGGCCTCATGGATCCAAAGGGAGAGCATCTGAGGCTCAGTCAGCTATTCTCCTTGCAGCACATTATCTTGAAGATAGGAGTGATCCACTTTGAAACTAGGCTTATTTTATTAAGTCTGGAGATATGTAGCGAAGCTTCAAGCCAGACTTAGCTCATCAGTTCAGTTTGTCACAAGAATTTCTTCCTTTTGGTCTTTCCACTCTGCTTTATTTTTCCTTGTAGTCATAAGATACCTGCTGAATCAACTGGACCTGTATGGTTTCTTATTCACATTAATTAAATAAAATCCAATATGTTTAGTTTGTTCTTAAACCACTCCATTATGGCATCAGGGATGGAGTTATGCTACTTACATAGCAAAGATCAGTTATTCTTAATCCTGGCTGCACACTAGCTTTACTTGGGGAACTTCAAAAATACCATGTGTGGCTTCCACATCTAGAATTTCTAAGAGGTGTGCATTGGGTATCAGGGGTGGTATTGGAGGCAGCAGTGGTAGTCCTGGATAGGATGCCAGCATCTGTGTTTACAGATACTGTCCAGGTTCTGCTGCTCATCCAGGATTGAGAACTACTGCGTATCCTTAGAGGGCAGGGTCAGACCCATTAGCAATGCACACGAAAGTGGGATGAAATGGGATGAAATGGAATGTACTCAGTTACTTTGAATGCTGTTGCTAATGAGAAGAGATGACTGAGGTATAATTGAGTTGAACTCACTAAAGAACAAGACAACATATATTTGACACTATTGTCAGAAGGTTTGAAATCTGTCATAGTCTTAATGACAAATGCTGTGCTTATAAAAAGAGCAAAAGGTCGTGGCAACATTACTTTATCAAATGTCACTGGATATGATGTTTGAATATTGGACATTGGATATGACAGGATATGAAAGGCTTATTGGGTTGAGCAGTTACTATCATAGCTGCTAGAGGCAACAGATATTTTGTCTCACAGTTGAATGACCTCACTGATAAGCACAGACTAAGTCAGGGCTTGTAATTTGTGTGGATAATTTGGCAATTTATTTGACTTCTCATTGGAGATCCATGGCACAGAAGAAGGCTTATTCTATGACCATCATCATCATTACTGCTGTTGTTATTTAGCTGGTGATGTTTTGTGAGTCATTATATAAACTGGGAAAGTAGTGCAGGTAGGCATGGTGGTGCATCAGTCATGGGCATCAAGGAGGTCACTTCTTCACAGATCAGACTGTACTTGGATGTCATTCCACAGAAAATTGGCGAATAGTTATATTTTGTGGTCTTGACTGCAGGGAAGGGAAATTGTGAAAATCATGACTGTAATCAAATCACAGCCCTCAGGTAACTGAAATATGAAGAATGAACAGCATCAGCACAAGATTCTGCCACGCCACATTGGGGTGTAATGGCTGTTGAAAGCGAGGGTGCTCATGTCAGCTTGCAAAGTGCAGCGGTTACCAAAAACCATTGCCTCATGGTCCTGATTATACCAGTGAACTCCATTCCTTGATTTACAGTGACTTGCTCAGGTGACAATATCATAACAATCTTCTGAAGTATGTTCAATAGCTTGAATTGATCATTTTCATGAAACATGATAGGGTTTAATGTTGAAAATAAAATATTAGGGTTTGTTTAAAGGAATAAACACTGGTGGGATTTGCTTCAACTGTTCAAAGTTGTTCTTTTCCAGCACATAAATTCCCACTCCTGGTCCCATCGGTGGAGCTGTGACTGTAAGACTGAGTTCACGAGGTGTGGGGGAGCTAAACTGGATGGCCCGTGCGGTGTTGCCTACAACACCGTGCCTGGTGGGTTAAGCAAAAGTTAGTCAAAACTGTTCCTGCTCTAAGCATTCTGGTTACCCTGTTTGTCTGGATCTGTCGGACTTGGAAGGCAGGAGGCAAGAGCTGTGTGATTAGTTCAGGAAGGAGTTCGCCATTTATATGGAGGAGCAGTCTTGGGGAAGAAAGCCCCCGTAGCATATATATTAATTACCACCAAGCAGAACATTTACAGACAGTTTAAGTAAGTGTACAGTTGGCAGGTCTTTTTTTTGTTTCTAGTAATCGAGTGCTTTTTAAGTGGAATTTATTGTATAGCACGCACTGACAATGTGTGATTAATGTAACATAAGTGTTGTGGTGGACGTGATGTAAAGATAGCCAAAATGACTGAGTTCAGTTTCTAGTTTGGGTCCTGGTTCTAACACTTGGTACCCGTATGACCTTGGCCAAGTTACTTAACTTTCCTGTGTCTTAGTTTCTTTCTCTATTAAATGGGAGTAAGTATATTTCGCTCAGAAGGTTATTGTGAAAATTCGGCGAGATGATGCATATTATTTACTTAGCACAGGGTCTAGTCCTTAGTAAGTGCTAAAGTGAATGTCAAAAGTGTATGAGGGCTTTTATGTATTCTCTCATGACATGAGTCTACTAACATGCTTTGTTTGCTTCTTTATTTTGTCTAGTATGCTCCTAAATTTCTAAATTCCACTTTCTTTTACCATTTTCAGTAAACTTAAACCTGGATGTTGGGGAAAAGATTATATTGTTTTCGATGCTTTTACTCTCCTTTTTCCAATAGAATCTCGCTAGTTTTTATAATGTTTCTGAGTTTCATCTTGTTCTTGCTATACTGTCCTCCTTCTGTGTTAATGTTCCGTACCGCCATAGTGTTTGGAACAATTTGGACAAGGTTCAGATCTTTGCTTCCTGTCCTACCAACTATATGAGTATAATTTAGTGAGCCTCAGTTTAAGTAAAGATTGCTGCAGAACCAACATGGTATATGTAAAGTGCCTGGCGTGCACCTACGCACACACTTATACACATAATTTTCCTTTTCTGTTCTTCCTGTGTCTTCCAAATAATGTCATGAATGTGCTCACTGATATCATGGAAAGAGTTCAAAGACTATGTATTAGAAGACTTGCCACCCAGGCTTGGGGACATCCTTTAAGCTCTTCAGATCTACCCACACAGAGTTAATTTAGCAGTCAGTTATGTATTTTTTATGGAGGTGCTTTGTAAACTTCAAGCAAGTAAGTAGTTACAGGAACTTTTCTTTTAATTCTTCGTTTGAATTGAATTGCACATTTCTCTGAGGGCATTAGTTTACCATACAGCCTTTTGAAGGGGTTATTGTTTTTTTGCCAAAACTCCCTGTATCTCAGAGTTGAGAACCATTTTACTGTTCACTGCTGTCCTTAGCCATCCTAGAATGAAATGAAATATTTAAAATAAAATCCACTACTGCTTTTTGAGGTATGGCCATTCTCCTCTACTTCCCTATTATTACCTATCTTTGAGTCACTGCCTTTCATTCATTGAAAATTTATTATCTCTCCCTAGCTGGTGTGCCTCAGTGGATTGAACGTGAGCCTGTAGACTTAAAGGTTGACAGTTCGATTCACAGTCAGGCCACATGCCTGGGTTGTGGGCCAGGTCCTCAGTTGGGGGCATGCAAGAGGCAACTGATCGATGGTTCACTTGCACACTGATGTTTCTCTCCCTCTTTTTCTCCTTCTTTTCCCTTTTCTCTATAAGTAAATAAATAAAATAGTTTTTTTAAAAAAGAAAATTTATCTGCCTCATAGTGTTTTCTCAGTCTGAATCTTGTCACACTCGTGAGTGACTTTAATATCCATGTGAATGGCCCCATACACCTTTATATCTGGTAAACTTTATTTCCATATTCATGGTAGCTATTCCCAGAGCCCATCTTGGATCTAGCACCCCTCCAATGCTGAATTCTTCAGTATACACAACCCACAATCTGAGGTCAATTTCTTCTTCTGTTACTTAGCTTTAATTTACTTTATTTGGCTATTGACATTATCAGGACTTAATTCCCCATAGCCCTCCACTTTTTTACTCTTTCACCCTTTTCATTTTATTTCCTACCCAAGTCAGAGATTGTTAATTATTCTCTTCACCTGTACTCTTACCAGTATCCTCAATTTTCACACCCTCTTGGTCTTGATGCTCAGGCATGGTAAAACTTAAAGCATGAGTCAGTCTGTCTATATTTCCAATGTCTAACTTAGGTTTATGGAAAAAAATAAATCACCCCACATGTACAGATCGTTACAAGGTTTCCAGATTCAAACAATTCCCCTATAATAGGCAGTAATCCTCCTGTTTTGTAGTTTTGGACTATTTAGTTTAAGACCTTTTGAGAATTTTTTAAAAGATTTTATTTATTTATTTTTAGAGAAGGGGGAAGGGAGGGTGAAAGAGAGGGAGAGAAACATTGATCAGTTACTTCTTGTATGCACCCCGACCGACCGGAGTCAAAACCCTCAAGCCGGGCATGTGCCCTGACTAGGATTTGAACTGGCGACCTTTTACTTTGAGGGATGACACCCAGCCCAATGAGCCAAACCAGTTAGGGTGACCTTTTAAGAACTTGATGAAAAATAAAAAGATACAAGAATATATATGTAAAAACTGACTTACAAATTTAGGAGGTTCACAGATCTGAAACTCATTTAAAGATTTCACAGAAAACCTTTGGATCAGGTTTAAAAACTTCTGATCTCAGTATTTTATTTATTCCATTCACTATCATACCTCTTCTGTAATTTTCAAATTCTAGCATATGATCTCTATCAGAACAAAAATAAAATCTATTAGATGGGAAATTCTTCAGCCCCGCCAACTCTACAAACATACCTACACCCATACTACTACTTTGCTCCTTTTTAATGTGACATTTAAAGAGAGACTTGTTCTGATCCATGTTATGAAGCCTATCTACCTTTTCCTTAGGGATCAAGTTCTGTTTCTTGCTCCTCTCTGACCTATATCTTTGGCCTCTTTATTTTTACTCACTCTTTTAAATGTCATCAAATCTCTATCGTCTTAAAGGACCTTAAGCCTTTCTTTCAGCTTCATTTTCCTTCTAGCTGTTGGTTTTTTTTTCTCTTTCCTGCTGAGATGCTTGAGATTTTGCATAGCCTTGGACCCCACTGCTAACTTCTCATCTGCTGCAGTGTTGTGCCTACTCCTACCAAAGAAACTTTCCTCTTCCTAAAATACTGAGTGATCACTTTTATGTCTCACCAGAGCATTTGGTATGTAGATTATTTCCCCCTTGTTGAAACCTTCTCTTCCAATGACTTTCTTCATATCACATTTCCCAGAGTTTATTCTTCCTCTTTGGTATGTCCTCTATTTCTATGAGCTTTTCTTTCTTTCTCCATACCAAAAGTGTTAGAAGAGACTCAGAATGAAAACCAGGATCTCTGCTTTTCTCTCTTTAATGATCTTCATTGATTCTCATAGCTTAAGAATGTTACTACCACGTACCTTGTTGCATAAGCAAAAAAGAAATCTTCCTCACCCTGTATCAATCATTTGCCAAGTCTAGTTAGTTCTGTTCTTTACGTAGCTCTCAAGTTCATTCATTCCTTTCAATCCACTTTTTCTTGTTTGTGCGTTCATCTTATTGTGAAATTATTTTAACTAGATTTCCAGCTGCTAGTCTTGCCTCTTTCAATTCATTTTCATTGCAGCCTGAAAAATTATTAAAAATTTTTTATGTAACTTTTTTAAAATTTAAAGTATCATAATAACATTGTCTCAAAATCAGAGTGCTTTTATTGTGTGTGGACTATTTCTAGAGTGACAGTTATTCTAATTACAGATGATTACTAAAAATGGTTAATAAATGGTAAATAAGGTGATGTAAGAATGGATACAAGGATGTTATTTATCATAATCGTTACCATTTATTAAGTGGTAACAATTTAACTGTGTGCCAGACACTGATCAGAATAACCTTAATACATGTGAACTTCCTTGTTGTTCATAAGAACCCTGTGGGTTAGATAATGCTTATTATTATCCTCCCTATTATATTAGTGAAAAATGGAGTGTGAAAAGGATGAGTAACTTGTTCAGTCATGGTCATGTTGGCATTGTTTGGTGGAGCCAGGATTCATACTCCGGCAGTCTAGCTCTAAGCATGAGCTTTTGGCCACTGCTACATTGCCATGATCCAGTATGCTGATTCAGTAACTACTATGTTAAAATCTTAAATTATTAGCTCCATGAAAAAAAGTAGAAAAGAGGACAAAAAAATCACTTGTTTCTTATAGTTCCTGGATTGAAATTCTGTTAAATTATTGTATGATTATTTCATCCAACAAATATTTGTAAATATCGCTAACATGCCATTCACTGTAAGAGAAAAAATTTTTTGACAACAATGGTAGCACCAGTCTTTCAGAAAAATTAAAAATTGTGCCTATAATTAGTTTAATGAATTTAGGGAATATTTTTAATAATCTCCTTAAAGTCAGTCATTGTCTTTTTCATCTTTGAATACTGAGCACCTATGGAGACAGGCATATAGCACTTAAATAAGTTTTTACTGAATATTCTCATTAGTGCCTTATTATCTCTTCTCCTTATTGCACTGTTTATTTTTTTATTTCAGTCGAGTCTTGTAAGATACTGACTTAATATATTTTTTTTTAACCTAGGGGATGTCCCACTCTTGTTCAAGCATTGCCAGGCCCTAGCACACAAGTTACCGCAGGCAGCAACCACACGGCAGTACTTTTAATGGATGGACAGGTCTTCACATTTGGAAGTTTTTCTGTAAGGAATTTTTAAAGCATTAATAATATTGCATTGTACCATTGCCTTACAATTTGTCTACTCTAGCTATTTTTTACAGGTTTAGTGAAATTCTTGTACTGTAATCATTGCATATTTCTTGTCTTCACCCTCAGTACACACAAAACTCGAATGACATTTCTTTGAAATAATTTGCTTCTCTAGTTTAGCATTATACTTTATTGAATTTAACAGCTGTGTTAGAATTGGACATGTTTATTCCGGGTCAGAGTCCTTAAGCATTCAGTAGATCTAATTGTATCATTTGAAAACTTATTTCTCATCCAATTTGTAAAGCTTTATTTTTCTTAACAGATAATTTTATTTTAGAACTTTTTAGAAGCCTAGTTTTATTAGATTTGTTTAAAATTATAGTTTTCTTTTTCTTTTTTTTTTCTCTCTCTCTCCTGTTTGCCTCTCTGTTTCATTCTCTTTTTCTTTTTACCAAAGCTTGAGAAGAGTGAAAATGCTCTGAGAATATATTATAGTGTGATTATAGTAGGGATCAAGGAAAAGCTTCATAAGATTGCTAATAAACCTATACCATCTCTTACATGGATAAATATTCAGAACTCTATAACCTGAATCCTTGAAATGTAATTGGCAACTCGATTATTAAAAATTTTGAATGTCAACTTTGAAAAAATCTTTTATTTAGCAATTATTTTAAGCTTATAGAAAGGTTATTTAGTTTCTCTAGGTGTGTTTCTGGCAATTTTGAGCTGCTGCGTCTGTGCTGGTGCTTAGAGTGAGTGAGTTTATGAGTGATGATTTCATGGTCCAGCCCTTTAAGAGGGAGCATCTCAGTCTCCCATAGCCCTTTGTCTTTCTTGAACACAGCCCCCACTGGTTGGACAGCCAGATATTATGAGGACTTCTCTTGCTGGCATTGGTTCCCTGGGCTGGGAAGTCCAATGTGGGGCTGAGACCCCCCACTGCTCAGTTGGGACCTCCAAAGCTGAGGTATTCCTCCTAGTTCTTAATCTCCACCCCTCCTACCAGTGTAGACATGGTTTCTTCTTTTCACTCTTAGTTATAGGAATTCTGTTCAGCTAGTCTTTAGGTGGTTTTCAGTGATAGTTTTTCTGTAATTTAGTTGTAATTTTGATGTGGTCATGGGGGAAGGCTAGCTCAGAGTTTACCTACTCTGCCATCTTGACCAGAAGTCTCAAGATCTCTTACTCTTTTTTACATCTATATAATACTCTGTTGTCAATATATACTGTAGTTTATTCAATCAATTTTTTTATGCTTGGACTTTTAAGTACTTTCCAATATTTTGCAATGATAGCAGTGAATATTGTTAGAGGTTTATCTTTGAGGTAAATTTCTAGAAGTGAGATTGCTAGGTCCAAATTTAATACCTAAGCAGTTTTGTGAGATATTATCAGTTCCCCGGTATTTTGATTTCTCATCAGCAATCAGTGTATGAGCATGCCTGTGTTTCACAGTCTTGTCAGCAAAATGTGTTGTCACACCTTTAATTTGTATCATACTCAGATGGGTGGAGAAATGGCCCTGCATACTCTGAAGCCTTTAATCACTACTTTTACTTAGTATTTTGACACTCCGGGTTGGATTTTCTCTTTGGGGGAATGCTTTTGCCAGTGCCTTTTCTAAGTCTTCCATGCTCCTCTGCTCATGTTCTTAAGCCTCCCCTTTTGTACTCTCCGCCCCCTCAGGCTTGCAGTGGCCAGTGGATAGAGAAAACTGTTGCAGTTTGTTTTTTCCCTTTGGTAAATGAAAAATATAATTAATTTCTTTTCTCTCCAAAAGCATTTTATATACCTGAATATGATGTACTTTGCTCACTATTTATATTTTTATGTTCTTTTGGGGGGATGTAAAAATATGAGGATAGTCATCAAAAGAAGCTAAGAATGAACATTGAAACTTTTGAGTTTCTTCTCCAATCAGGTGCTTGCCACCTTACCTTCCCCTGGTTCATTCAAGGGATTGGAGCTCAAATGCTTTTATAGTCAGATTACGGCTGGATTTTCTTGCTGTGATGTTGAAGGAGTCATAGAACTCACTAGAAACCTGGTAGTTGGGTGAGAACTTAATCAGTCTATTGGCAGTGCTCCAGGTGCATGCATGTGCTCTCTTTCTCTCTTTCTCTCTCTCTCTCTTTTTTTCCCCCATAGTTTTTCATTGGCATTACTTACAGATAAACCTGGGTTCCGTAATGCACCATTTTTTGCCCTCCAAAGGATTTTTGGAAGAGGAATGCTGTGGGGGGAGAGAAAGCTCGTGTGCCAGGGTGGATAAATATTTATCAATCCATCTACATTCTTTTACAGCTAGCTACTAGCTTAGTTGTAAAAAGCTTCCTGCTACTTTCCAAATTAAGCTCTCATGTAACCAGGTACCATTAGACAGCCATAAGTGATTCTATTTGTTTTGAAACAAATGAAATAATTTGATTATGTGGAAAAATGTACTTTTTACACTGTATTCATAGTTGCAGTGTTTACTGTTTTGGTTTTTTACCCAAATGCTTTCAGATTGTCTGAATTCAATATACTATTTACGATACTGTCAACTCAAAATGTCAAAGCAATTTTTTTCATTTTATTTACTTTATTTGAATTTATTGTAGCATTTCCCCCTAAATTTGTCTGTTTACTTATTTATGTTTTATTGTTTATTACATTGTAATACTAATTTTTAAACATATTTATAATATTTAAATGTATGTTTAATGAAATGAAATTTATATTTCATTTAAATGTAGCTGAAGATCATTCATAGTATTTCACAAAGATTTCTGACATGGAAAAATAAAACTTTAACTTTGTTATTATTTTTTAAATAATATACTTTGCCACTTATTATGAGGAGAATTGCTAGGGATAAAACATTCCTTTAAAAATGTTTGGTACACATTTCAAAACAGTTTATTTAAAAAAAACTAACACTTGATGAATAATGTTTCAGAGCTGTTTTTGTCTACTGTCTTCTGTATAAAAAAATTATAGATTGTTCAATCATATTATTAATATGATTTATTTGAACTTTTAGAAAGGACAGCTGGGCAGACCAATTCTGGATGTGCCATACTGGAATGCAAAACCAGCTCCCATGCCTAACATTGGATCAAAATATGGAAGAAAAGCTACCTGGATAGGTGCAAGTGGGGACCAGACTTTCCTGCGAATTGATGAAGCACTGATCAATTCACATGTGCTTGCTACATCAGAAATTTTTGCCAGTAAACACATAATAGGTAATACCCAAAACAAATGGACATCCCCACCAAAAATTGTTGTCCTGATTAATAGTAAATAGTTTGTTTTTCCCTGTTACAGGATATAGTCTAGTAGCTCTTGTTTTCTTTCTGTCTGAAGAAATTTAACAGAAGCTTCTAAGTTTCTTTTTTTTTAACATTTATCTGTGTGCTGGAAGAAGGGAATAATTGGGCAATCTAGAAACAAATTATAAGCTAGAGAGTGGTAGAAAGATAAGTTGAATTGTAATTAGATAAAACCTAATTGAAAGGAATATGTGTGAATGGTTCTTGTTAATAAATTATAGAAATTAATTGTTTGAAAGAGCACATAAATCAAACTTACCAGTCCACACCGTGTCTTTGATATTGTTAATTATATGGTAGAATGGTGTAGTGTAGAAGTTAGGGGCATGTGTTGTAGATTTAGGAAGTCTGAGGTTTTAGTTCTAGCTCTGCTATTTGAAGGTTTTTAGTTACTCAGCCTCATTAAGTTTCAGTCTCTTCATCTGTAAAATGGAGATAAAAATAATGCTTTATAAATTTGGGCAATATAAAAAGGTAATGCATCTTCAAAATATGTGAATTTTTCTCAAGGCTTGATACCTGCTTCTATATCAGAACCTCCTCCATTTAAGTGTCTTCTGATAAATAAAGTGGATGGGAGTTGTAAAACGTTTAATGACTCTGAGCAAGAAGATCTGCAAGGGTTTGGTGTGTGTCTTGATCCTGTGTATGATGTCATTTGGAGGTAAGTGTCTCTGTTTACAAAATAGAGTAGTAAATAAATTTTGATCAAATTATGTTCTCGTGGTACTATAATAAAATTTATGTACAGACAGATTTTTCATACATAAGACCTCTCCTGTTTAACTCTTTTTGTTGTTATTGTTATTCTATTACAGTTTTCCCAATTTTTCCCCCTTTGCCCTCCTCCTCCCAGCCCACCCCCAAATCCCACAGTCCATCCCCACACTGTTGTCCAGGTCCATTGGTCATTCATACATGTTCTGTGTCTAGTCCCTTCCCCTTCTTTTCACCGTTCTTCCCCTCCCCTCTCCCATATGCCTGCTGTAGATCTGTTCCATGCTTCTATGTCTCTGGTTCTATTTTGCTCATTAGTTTTTTTGTTTATTAGAGTCCTCTTAATGGTGAGATCATATGGAATTTGTCTTTACACTTTTATCATAGTGATTCATAGGGTCCCTTACAGTGTAATGTAGTGATTAAGATGGGTCAGACTGCCTAAGTTTATCCCAGCTCCACAGTTTGCTTTGTGTACCTTTGGAGAAGTTACTTTGACTCTGTGTTCCTCACTTTTCTCATTTATAAAATAATAGTACCTACTTCAAGCTTGTTAGAGGGACATAGTAGGTGCTATAGAAGTGTTTGCTGCTGTCATTATAATTAGCAGTTTTACTTTCAAGAGTTCTAGTGTTAATTATTTTTAGTCTGTTAGCAATCCTACCTAAATTGTATAGAATTCATTCTATTTCTTGATGTCATAAATATCCAATTATTACCAAGTATGTAGAAAAAATTATGCCAAAGACAATAGAGAGTAAGATATGAGCTTGCCCTTCAGGAATGTACATAACAAAATTCCCATATTGGTTGAGAAATATTCAGGGTTATTAAACTCCAGACATTATAAAAATGTAGAGGTGGATACAGGTACCCAAGACACTCAACAAATTATATTGTATTTGTTTACACTTTATTATGGTGCTTTATGGACAAAATAAGTAAAGAGAAGAGTTATCCTCAGCATTTCTAACTTTGAATAATAATAGGAAGTGTATCCTGCCATTACCAGAATAGCTAATCAAAGCACTCAAAATGTTTTTCACCTCTTGCATTGTTTGTTTGGCCTGCCTTAGTAGGCAGGAGTTCAGAGAAGTTGAAAGGTTGAAGTGGTATGAATGGAGCCGGGAGACTATTTCATTGTCTTTCTTCTTCTGCCCATGCCTGTTTTCATTTCCTTCAGCCTGTCAAGTCTTAAAAGTTTTCCATCGATGTTGAGGCCTGCATTCAGAGTGAAGGATCAGCTTACTGATCCTTCCACAATTTGGGCATTTTGTTAGAAGTCCTGGAAGCCAGAATTAAGTTGAGCAATAGTGATTTTAGATCTCCCAGGGAGAATTATACAATATAAATTAGATAACAAGAGAGTAGAGGTGAGTCATCTTGTAGTAATTCATACAAAGACTTGAGATACTAAGTACCAAAATTAGAGTAATCGTAGGGAGATACAATGGAGGGGATAGGTTGCTGAATGGTATATAGATAGAATTATCCTTAATTATTTACTGATTAGAAGTTAATACATAAGAGATTCAGTTAACAAAAGAGTAAGCTCTGGTTTGGACCTATGTTTATTGATGTTTTATTTTCTACAGTCCTTATGTTTTATTTTTAAATGATGTAAATGTGCATTAACGAAAAAGTAAAAATTGGCGGTATGCAACTTGTTTCTGTATACATTCACTAAATTAGAAATGCATTCTCTAAGCTAGAGCTAACAGTAGAACTAAGATTCTAATAGTAAAGCTAGAGCCATTTCCCTGGGGTCTTAACAGAACTCAGGAGTGTGGTACACAGTTAGTTGAACCTTGCCCTTTTCACGTATGGTGGCAGCAGTGGTCCAGATGATCTTAAATATCTTGCCAGGTCCTTGATCATTTACCCCCTTGTTCCAAAACAGAGATTAAAAGATGAAGGACAGTTTTCTCCTGTGTTTTAGTAAAATAGCTGGAAAGTATTTTTCTTTAATCAGGTTTAGAGTTTCATTTCATTATTCTAACTTCTGGCTGCTTTGTATTTTTCAGTAGTGTGCTCGCACTTTATAGCTATCGTAGGGCATTTGGGGTTTCTTTTAGTTTTTATTGCTGCGTTAATGTTTATTAGTAAGGTTGAACATCTAGACAATTCTCTTTGTGCTTGCTTTCTGAGAACAAGATTCCGTGTCTTTTGCCCACTTAGTATTGAATTGATTGTCTCTTAATGGCTTGCAGGAGCTCTTATATTTGTGCATATTGTTCTGCCTCATATGTATGTTTCACATATTTTCTCTTGACATTGCCACTTTTAAAATGGAATTTTTATTGTATGCATGCTTCATACCTATAAGTATGCATCAGATTGTTAAGTATACTGTTGCTCTGTATTCATGAAGGATAGTGATCTGTATTACTATTGTGTTTAAATTATTTTACTTATAAGTGACATAAATTATTTATATGTTTACCTCAGCTGTGTAAAATAATGAAGTACATTTTTTCCTGTTTAAGCTGCCTGTATTATTCTCTTTATGTCAGTTATACTTTAGAAAATTTTTAAATGAAACTTTATGTTAAGGTGCTGTAATTATTCTCTCTTGAAAGGTTTCGACCGAATGCTAGAGAACTGTGGTGTTACAATGCGGTGGTTGCTGATGCCAGGCTTCCTTCTGCAGCAGACATGCAGTCCAGATGCAGCATTCTGAGCCCTGAACTTGCATTGCCAACAGGATCAAGGGCTCTCACCACCCGCTCTCATGCAGCTTTGCACATTCTAGGTAGAGCTGCTCTTTGATGATCAGATAATTTTAGCTAACGTTTATTAATGTGCGCTGAGTATTTTTAAAGAGAATTTAAATTTGTATATTATTTTTTTCATGTTTGTTATATAATATGTTAGGCACAAAATAGGTTAAATCTTACTAAGAGATTTATTCTACAGAAAATAATACATCAGACTTATACCAGCACCATGAAAGATTCATATATACCCAAATATATATAATTTACCTATAGGAAAACTTTTAAAACTAGTTTTTGCTTGACCTGAATAAATAAATTGACTATTCAAATGCATAATTATAACATTTAATTTATATACATTATTTTAAAATAAATTCTATGAAATACTGTATGAATTTTATAGATACTGTTTCTCTTTACACAATTTTCCACAGCACATCAACTTTCCTTCTTTCCTTCTATTTAATTAACTTGAAATATAGCACTTTCTTTCTCTCTTTTTATGCACATGTATACACATATATATATTGTTTGTTTCTGGAAATCTTATACTATTACACATAACTACTTATTTTATTGTTTTTAAAAATTGTGCTTAAAAGATTCAGTTATGTTTATGTAGAATTTTCAATTGTGAAATTGTATTCTTAAGCATAATTAATTACTTGGTTCTTTTTACACAAATTTTAGCCAAGTAACCATTGTGAACATCCAGAATTAGCATCAGGTAAGGTTATCTCAGGCTGTGTCTTCCTCAGATAGTACTTTAAGAGTTAAACTAAAATAATTTGGAGCTTTGTGAAAGGAAGAAGCTTATAAGGACTCAAGTATTAAGCAATTTTATCTTTCAGAGATACATTCTCATACAGTATATGTTTAAATATGATAACTACACAGAGTGTTTATTGGTTGTATTTGTCCATGGAACATTGTTTAAGGCTTAGAATGCATTTGTTGCGTACACTTATAGTTTATTATTTTAATTTATCCCCTATAGAATCCATCCCATCTCATCCATACTATGGGAGATTGTAATTTCAAAGAACTGAATTCTTGCTTGTTTGTTTTTAGGTTGTCTTGATACCTTGGCAACTATGCAGGATTTAAAAATGGGTGTTGCAAGTACAGAGGAGGAGACTCAAGCAGTAATGAAGGTTTATTCCAAAGAAGATTATAGTGTAGTGAACAGGTTTGAAAGTATGTATATTTACATTCAGGAAATATTACCTTCTAACTGAGTCTGTATGACTGTTTTAAAACATAAATGATCTTTTGTTTAGGTCACGGAGGAGGCTGGGGTTACTCTGCTCATTCAGTAGAAGCTATACGTTTCAGTGCTGACACTGATATTTTACTTGGTGGTCTTGGTCTGTTTGGCGGTAGAGGAGAATATACTGCCAAAATTAAGGTAAGCATTTCATTGAAAGTGTCGCCCTTTTTGTTGAAGATGTTAGTTTTGACTTAGTTTATTATTTTTTATATTACTTTCTTTTCAAAAGGACTCGAGGAAACTGCTAAAATCTAATACAATAATACTAAGTCATTAATTCATAAAAAATTTAAAAGTTAAGTAAGAAGGGAACAAATGAATGGAAGAGGGTTTTTCAATAATTTTAGACTGAGAAAGCCTTTAACAGTCAAGCTCGGACCTTTGAACTAGTGATCTAGGAACAGTAGTACCTTATGAGCTTACTTCCTTTAAAAAATTTTTTTTAAATTGATTTTAGTTATAAAGAGGAAAGGTTGAGGGGGGAGAGAGAGAGAGACAAACAGACAACAATTTGTTGTTCTACTTATTTATGCATTCATTCATTGGTCACTTCTTGCTTGTGTCCTGACTGGAGATTGAACCCACAACCTTGAAGCACTAGGACAGTGCTCTCTAACCAACTGAGCTACGTGGTCAGGGCTGTGCTTACTTTCTTGTAGTTTAAAAATGATAGGAGGCACAACTGTTTTGATGCATAGACATTTTGATGTAGTTTTGAACGATTTTAGCATTTTTAATGCCAAATACTTTATAAACAGATAAGATCACTCCAGAAGTGAGGACCCGGGATGAAGTGAGACATACAGAGATAGAATGTAGGGGATGGGTTCCCCCTGGTGGACAAACTAAAAATAATCCAGAGTCATAAGTTTACCATACTGATTCATCTCATGAAAGGATAAAAGAGAAAACTATAGTTTGTGCCTTAATTTTAATGACAGTCTTCATAAAAATTCTCAATTAAGTGCTGTTTACGTAGGAGGTATTGTCTTAGTTCTTTTTTAAAGTTAGTTTTATTGAAATAACAATGGTTAGTAAGACTATATAGGTTTCAGGTGTACAATTCTGTGACACATCGTCTGTATATTGAATTGTGTGCCAGCGCCCAGAGTCAGATTTTCCTCTGCCATCATATATTTGACCCCTTTATCCACTACCATCCTCCGACCCCCCTTCCCTCTGGTGACCACCATACTGCTGTCTGTGTTTGTGAGTTTTTGTTTGTTTTTCATGTTTATTTTTTGCTTTCAGTTTTATATCCCACATATGAGTAAAATCACATGGTTCTTAGCTTTTTCTGTCTGACATTTCCTTTAGCATGGTATTCTCAAGATCTATACATGTTTTCACAAGTGGCCGTATTTCATCTTTTCTTAAGGCTGAGTAATATTCCATTGTATGTATGTATCACATCTTTATCCAGTCCTCTGTTGAAGGACAGTTTGGTTGCCCCCATGTCTTGGCCACCGTGAATGATGCTGCAGTGAACGTAGGAGCTCACGTGACTTTATGAATATATGCTTTCATGTTTTTCAAGTAGATACCAAGAAGCGAGATTGCTGGGTCATACGGTAACTCTGTCCTTCATTTTTTTGAGGAACCACCATACTGCTTTCCATAGTGACTGCAGCAGTTTACATTCCCACCAGCAGTGAATGAGCGTTCCCTTTTCTCCATAACGTCTACAACACTTACCACTTGTCTTGTTGATAATAGCCATTATAACAAGTGTGAGGTGGTATCTTGGTATCTACCTGGAGTTCTCATTTACATTTCCCTAATAGCTAGTGAAGTTGAGCATCTTTTCATATATCTGTTGACCATTTGTATGTCTTCTTGGCAGAAGTGTATATATAGGTCCTCTGCTCATTATTTAATTGGGTTGTTTATTTGCATGGTATTGAGTTTTATGAGTTCTTTATATATTTTGCATAGTAACCCCTTGTTGGAGCTGTTATTTGCAAATATCATTTCCCATTTGGTTGCCTTTTTAGTTTTTGTTTTTGTTAATTTCTCATGCTGTGCAGAAGCTTTGTCGTTTGATATAGTTCCATTTATTTAATTTGGCCTTTACTTCCCTTGTCATTGGGGTCAAATTCATAAAATGGACCTTTCTAAGACCAAGGTCCATAAGTTTAGTACCTATGCTTTTTTCTATGTAATTGTTTAAAGTCTTATATTTATGTCATTGATCCATTTTGAGTTAATTTTTGCACATGGGGACAAGTGGTAGTCTAGTTTCATTCCTTTACATGTGGTTTTCCAGTTTTTCAAGTATCAATTATTGAAGGGGCTTTCTTTTATTGGTGTTTGTTTTTGGCTCCTTTATTGAAAATTATTTGTACATATACATGTGGTTTTATTTCTGGGTTCTCAATTCTGTTCCGTTGGTCTGTGTGTCTGTTTTTCTGCCAGTTCCATGCTGTTTTAAGCATTGTTGCTTTGTAATACAATTTGAAGTTAGGGAGTGGGACACTTTCGGCTTTGTTCCTTTTTTTCAGGATTGCTTTAGCTGTTAGGGGTCCTTTGTGGTTCCATACAAATCTGATAATTTTTTGTTTTGTATCTTTAAAAAACGACATTAGGATTTTGATGGAGATTTCATTAAATCTTTATATTTCTTTCAGTAATGTGGACATTTTAACTATGTTGATTCAATCCATGAACACCAGTATCTTTCAGTTTCATTGTGTCTTCCTCAGTCTCTTTTAATAATACTTTGTAGCTTTCAGTATATAGGTCCTTCACATCCTTCATTGTTTTTTTCTAGGTATTTTTATTCTTTTGTTGCAATTGCAAGAGGAATTGTTTTCCCTATTTCTTTTTCGGAAATTTTATTGTTACTATATAGGAATGCAGTGGATTTTTGTACATTGGTTTGGTGTCCTGCACCTTTACCGTATTCATATATTGTTTCGAATAGTTTTTTGTGTAGTCTTTAGAGGGTTTTTTGTTTATGTTTATATTTTGTTTATGTTTTTTATTGTTTATGCTTCTATAAAGAACCATGTGATCTGCAAAAGGTTACAATTTTACTTCTTTATTCCTAATTTGGATGCCTTTTATTTTTTTCTCTTGCCTAATCGCTCTGGCTAGGACTTCAGTACTATGTTGAATAAGAGAGGTGAGAGTGGACATACTTGTCTTGTTGCTGATTGTAGAGGAAAAGCTTTTAGATTTTCACCATTGAGTATAATACTGCCTGGCTGAGGATTTGTCATATATGGTCTTTATTATATTGAGGTACTTTCCTTCTCTACCCATTTTAATTAATATGTTGAAACTCACTATGTTTTTTGAGAACATTTCTTATAGAGGGCTATGCAGAATGTACAGACTTCAAAAACTATTTGATTATTTCTGCTTATAATTGGAATGCATGCGCTAAAGAAATTCAGATAATATAGAAATGAAGGAAGCACAGATTTAATGTCCCTGGAGTTATATGGAGTGTGGGGATGGAAGGGATGGAATAATGATTAAGAACACCTGTAGCATATATATGTTGATAATAAGAAAAGCAGTAGTTTTAGTTTTGGTTCACTTCAGAGCACCTGCTGTGAAATGATTATTTTAGGATGTTTGGATGTAAAGTCAAGATAAAGAAGAAAGCTCAGTGATTTATGCCATTGTACTTGGCAATATCTAGTACGCTCATCAGGAAGATATATTTTGTTCCTAGTTCTGAGAGGCTATTTTTTGTGTACGTATGGTATTGAACACCATGGTGAACCTATCTCTAGTAGTTGTGTAGAATTAGAGAGGCCTTCTATATATATTTTTATTGTGGTCCTATTTTTTTTTAAATCTCAAATCCTGATTTACCCTCCTCATGACTTTGAAGTGATTTTACCCTTGTATTTAGTTATTCAAAAAGTGTCTTCTTTAAAGTATAAAGTATACATTTTTCTTTCTAGTAGTTGGCCTGTATTTTTTTTTATCGGTTTGTTTTCCTAGCTGTGGTTGTTTTCCTTCTTTCCTTGTAGGTCTGTCCACCTAGCCACTCAGTGTTGGAGTTCTTCTAGGCCAAGCTCTAGGCCTCTTTCTTCACTCTGTATTTTCTCCTAGGCTTTCTTTTCTAAGCCCAGAGTTTCAGTAGCTATCAATGTAGCATGATGCTCAAATTTATTATCTCTAG
Source organism: Trachops cirrhosus (assembly GCA_028533065.1). Taxonomy (NCBI): domain Eukaryota; kingdom Metazoa; phylum Chordata; class Mammalia; order Chiroptera; family Phyllostomidae; genus Trachops; species Trachops cirrhosus. The sequence continues at coordinate 18,626,254 of CM052548.1, forward strand.
CTCTGTCTTCTTTGACCCATTTCGGACTTTGTTGACCCATTTCTGTGTATATGTTTTAAAGGCATGCCAATTGTCAGTCTTTATATCACAACTGAACCCATGCATTCCTCTTTGGAATACTGCTGTCCATCGTATGTTGATTACATAAGGCAGAAACGTAGCTGTCTTTCTTGATATTTCCTTTTTCATTTCTTTTTCTTCCCCCAAAAGGACTCTTTCCTCACTATGCTAGGCAAAGCTAATTGTCTTAGACTAGCCACCTAGCTGGTCTCTGAGCATATTTTAAACTTTCTGTATTTTCTCCCTCTATTCACTTTCTTCCTATTGCTCCTTGAACCTACTGTAATTAGGTTTTTGCCCCAACCGTTCCACTGAAACATCTTGTCAAGGACATCAGTGACACCTTTATGCCTAACACCAGTGGTCAAGTCTCAATCCTCATCTTTCTTAACCATTCAACAGAGTTTAATCCAATCAGGCTCTTTCTTAAAATACTTTCTCCACTTGACTCCCAAGACACCACACTCCATTTTACCCCTTCTCTCTGGCTCCTCTTTTTAGTCTCCTGCTGGTTGTTCCTCATCTTCTGACCTCTAAATGTTGGAGTTCCAGAACCCAGTCTTGGATGTTTTTTAAAGTATACTCATCCCCAGTGATCTAACCTTAGGGCTTTGAAGTATTTTTTTTCTCCTGTCACTCTCAAACCTATAGACTTCCAATGCTCTTATATAAACAACTACCTGATCTGCATCTCCACTTGAATAGCTAATAGGCATTTCAGATATGACACATTCAAGACTAAGCTTCTGACGATCTCTCTAAACCTGTCGTGCCCCTATTCTTCCCCATCCCAGTTAACTGACTCAGAGTTCACTTCATTCTTCCAGTTTCTGAGGTCAGAAATCTTGGTGTAATTCTTAACTTCTCTCATTCTTTTATACCCCACACCCACTTTAGCAGCAAATATTGTTGCCTGCACTTTGAAAACAAATCCAGGATCCAACCACTGCTCTAAACTGCTCCTCATACCACGTTGGTCCAAGCCAAAGCCATTTTTACCTTGATTGTTTCAGTAGCCTTTCAGCTTGTATCCTGCTTCTGTCCTTGATCCCTTCAATATATTCTTAATACTACAGTGATTTTTCTTAAAATTACATGAGAGTATGCCATTTCTCTGTTCAGATCCCTGCAGTATCTTCCTATATTAGAATTCAAACCAAAGGCCTTACAAGAGCTTACAAAACACCACCAGAACTGATTGCCATCTCCGTTCTAATCTTAACATCGCACAAGTTTCTTCACTCTAATCCAGTCATGCTTGCTCATTCCTGTCCCTCAAACATGCCAGGCATAGCCAAACCTCAGGACCTTTGCTCTTGCTACTCCCTCTGACCACAACCCTTCACTTTAATGCCCGCATATTTCACTTCCTCATTGCCTTCAGGTGTCCACTCTCTGGTGAACCTATTTAAAACTGTAAATCCCTTACCACAGATTTAGTCGCAACAGCCCCATTTTTCGTTTGCATCATTCACCCCTGTGTGCTCAGTACCTAGAACTCTGTGTGTTCAAAAATATTTGTTGAAAATACGCAGGGGAACCAGGTTGAGGGCCGATCATTGAGGAGTTTTATGTCAGGCTTCAAGGGGGGGAATGAGTAACCACTGAGTAACTCTAAGGACGTATTCTGATCAGAATTGATTTTAAAATATTAAAAGCAGAACCCTCAACTTTGTGGAGTATGGGTTAGAGCAAGGAAAGAATGGAGATGAGAAGACTAATTATTGTTATTGAACTATTCTAACTAGTAACAGTGGATTTGGGTGAACTGACAAGCTTTGCTACCAGGAATAGAATAGATGCAGTGAGGGTAGAGATATAGGGAAAAGAGGAGTATTCCAGGTCTGTTCTCTGAGCAACTCGGTGAATGGTACTGACATTAATTAGAACAGAGAAGGCAAGAGGAGGGACAGATGAGTCGCTTGAGATTTCGTGAGACAGAGCTGCTGGGAGACGTCAGTGACCGTAGAGGATAAGGTCTGAACTGCAGGTAGATTTCAGATTATTAGAATATAATTGAGAAATCAAGACATGTAGCAAAGTAATTGTCCAGTAAATTTTAATGCCCCCTTCTCTTCCTTCTGAGTGTTTTATCCACCTTTTTTACAGTTTGCCTGCTATAATTCTCCAGAGAAATAGGGCATTTTTAATGTGTAATAGTCCATTAAAAAAGAAAACTCTTCCTTATAATTCTCTCTTTTTTTTTATTTTCACTTAATTTTGTAACCTTGCCCTTTTGCTATTTTCTCCTTTTTTCTTTTACTCAGACATTATGGTCCTTTGTTTTTTATATAACCATTTTTGTCTCACACTTTTCATCTTTCCTTTTACCTATTTTTTTAAGGATCCTTATCTTGTGTTATTCCTCACTCTTTCCATTGCTAACATTTTCTAGCCTTTTCTACTGGGTATTTTTTAAAGTGTTCCACAACTATTATTTTGTTTAATTCTTACAAATCTCATTGAAGTAGGCGATATTACTATCCATCTCTATTTTATTGATAAGGAAACTGGGCCTGAGGATCTCACAGCTCGTAAATGTTGAAGCAAGATTCAGCCTCACTTAGATAAATGCTTTGGTTGAGTTCTCTTCTTCAGATCTATAAACATCTCTCCTTCAGATGTTTATATTTGGTACAGAACTGTTTGGATCACTTAATATAAATAGATGAAGTTTTATATGAATATAAAACTGAAATTGATATATACCATAAGAGATTGCTTGTGTTTCTTGGTTTAAATATATGTTTGTGTATTTTATTTAATAACATTCAAAAAGCACATTTAGTAGTGTCCAGCATATATTGGACACGCGCACAATTATGAACATATTATTCAGCATGTTTACGTGACTGAGAGATTGGGCATCATGTGTTTTTCTCCTTTCCCCAGCTGTTTGAGTTGGGGCCTGATGGAGGAGACCATGAGACTGATGGAGACCTTCTTGCAGAGACTGATGTGTTGGCTTATGACTGTGCTGCTAGGTAACGAGTGCTTCGTTATTCAGTGTAATCCTTACAAATAATTAATGTGAAAAATTAATTATAAATGAATAAACAATTTAAAAAGGACGTTTTAAAAATCTGCTGTGATCAGACACTTGAAATTAAATTATATATTAGTAGGAATGGGTTGTTTTTACCAGTGCTTCATTAAAACTAATAGAATCCTTTATATTTGTATTTCACAAGATAAATTGACTTTCTATATTGAAGATGAGATGGAAATACTGTATTCATATATTTTGCACATTTTTATTTTTATGTGTCACTTAGAAAACACCTAATATGCTAGTGTTCTGTTGATATGATGTAATTATTTACCACCTAACTTTATGTATATAGTGTCAAATAGTCCTAGTGGGACATAATTCAGATCAACTGTATACTCTAACATCATGCATACAGTATCTGCTGGATTATAACACACTTTGAGAAGACACCCAGCTGTAGTGAAACCTCTTAGGGAATTACCAGAATCAGGGTGTTTGTTCATGAAGACTCAGGAAGTAAGAAACTTAGATTTTATCAGTCCTCTCGGTAATCCTAAGAATTATTTCAACACTGTGTTATGATAGGCTAGTGATTGGTATTGGAATATTGTGATGAGAAAAGTAAATTGAACTTAATAATATCACACTGTACTTCCCCATGAGAACTGTGTTAAGAAAACCTTGTGTGGTGTGCACATGCTTTTTGCTAGTGAAAATCTGTATTTTTTGAAAAATGGTAGTCAACGAATTTGCTTTTAACAGATGAATACTTTTGAAAACAAAATAGTAAATCTAAAGAAAATTTTGGCTATTTCTTCATTTGCATTAACCAATAATAGGAGATATATTTTGAGTAATTCTTAATGTTATATAAAAACAAAGATTAGAGAAATTTCAGGAAAGTTAATTAATTTTTTAAAAATATATTTTATTGATTATGCTATTAATTGATTAATTTTTAACAAAACCTTAGGATGCCATTGTCATTTAGCACTTATTTTTGTGCATATGATTATGAGTCAAAAAATAAAATGGATGATTTTGTATAGACAGTCATCTAGATTTTCTTCTTTTTTTTATTATTATTTAGTTCTTCATTTTTGTATTAGGATACAAATCCCAGAATCCTAAGTCTAGAGTTAAAGGACTTCCATAATTTTTCACAGCATCTTTTGTAACTTTCTATCCACTGCTGTTCTGGGTTTATCTTAATGCTATAATCTGGGCCCTGTGTTGTACTGCTGTGCCTCCGCAGAGCTGTCCACGACCTTCTCCCCTCCACTCCCGCTACCGGCCACACACGCTCCTCCCTTCTGTCAGCTTCAGCTTTGGAGCACACACGTCTCTGTCAGGTGCCTTATTACTTAGCCCGTTCTTTCTGCCTAACTCAGTAAACATTTTTTGTGTAGCTACTGTGTGACAGACACAGTTTCAAACACTTGTCCTAAATTCTCAGTCCTCAGAAGAAACTTAGGAGCTAGGTACTATTTTCATCCCTACTCTCAGACGGAGGCGCTGAGTTGAGAGAAGATAGAGTCATGTGCCCGCTGTAGCGTAGCCGGCAAGGCACGAAGTTGGGCTTTGAACTCCGGCAGTCTCGTTCCTCAGGCGGTTTCTTAACGTGCTGCCTCTCAGACACTGTAGTTGAATAAATTAACTTCAAAACTAAAATTTAAAATTTCACTTTCCAACAAAGCTGGCATATTTTTTAACAGCAACTTTTAACATTTTGGTTTTATTTTAATATGAAAGTATTATAACATTTAAACAAGTTTTAAAATTCAAGGTGAAGGGAAAAGAAGTGTAATGCCAGCCCCATGACACAAGTAAATATTATTTCTGTTCTTATCTGGACATTTTTGAATAAAGGCGTGTTAGTATTGTTTGACAAGAATCTTATAATACAATGGATTTCATGTTTTTTTAATAAAGGATTTGAAAACTAAATGTATGTAGTGGAAATGCAGAGGCATTGTCTTTGACTCACTGATGTTTCCCTCAGAGAAAAATACGCAATGATGTTTGATGAGCCAGTTCTCCTGCAAGCTGGGTGGTGGTACGTCGCCTGGGCTCGAGTGTCGGGGCCCAGCAGTGACTGTGGGTCCCACGGGCAAGCGTCCATCACTACAGATGATGGGTAAGCAAGATGTTTGTGCCAGTCAACTCTCAGTTTTGGTAGTGGAATGCTGCTTAGAAATCTCAAGAGGTTTTTTTTAGCAATGTAAAAGTCTTAGTGAGGGCAGAGCATGATATGACTACTAAAATTAAATTCACATTACCTCATGCCAAATTAAAGTCTAGACAGAAAAGGGAGATAATGGGACTGCACTGCTTTGCCCTCGCCAGGTGGCGTTTCTATGTATTTCTGGGTGTTACTTTGTTTAAAAGCTTATTACTAAGTTAGAAGTTACATAGAGGAAAGTGGCAACGATAGGAGTTTGGAAACCATAAAATAAGAAATATATACTTGATATAAAATTTGACAGTGCTTGTGAGAACAGTCTATGCATTGCAAAGCTTCAGCAGTATGACATAGTGTAGTGTTAGTAAAATAGGGGAATTTTACTGTTTAAATTTCATGTATAAAGTGCTTTTCAGTTTCAGAAACAGTTTCATATATGATTTGATGTCCTCAACAACTTTGTGAAGCAGTTATTAGCTCATTTTACACTCGGAGGGGTAGAGACACAAAAGGCTGTCACCTTTTATTGTTGTGTGGCAGACCCACATCTGGTCCTGGAGTCCCTTGACTCTAAAGTCAGATTTCCTCATGCTCTGCACGCCGATTCGTGTGTTTGAAGGACCACCATTATAAGGGCAATTCAATTTATTTTTTGTCATTCTTGAGTATAAACTATTTGAAAAGTTATATAATAGTTACAATAGTTAAATAAATGTTATATTAAAATTATATAATAATATATCTCAAATAGTTTGTCCAGCTCATAACAGAGCTGACCAAAAAAAGAACAGACTGATTTACGAGGTGAATTCCATGTTGCCGAATATTCAAGTAGAATGCTATAGAAAAATTAAGTCTCATATTGTATGTGTACTTTTCAACTTATTGTGAGAGTATGTGCTGGAAGTGGGGAGATTGCTTCAATCCTGGCCTGTATGGTTCCCATACACAGCTGAACCTTGGAATGTCATAGCATTTGGAAGCTACAGCTTATAGAGTATTTATTTAAGCAGCTTTTAAGTTATTTGTAAGTTCAAATATTTTGTTAAAAGCTTATTGGGCTGGTAAAAGTTGAGCCAGAAGGGCTAAGGAAGGGGACAGGACAGCTTCTCAGCAAGTAGTTCCTGATCAAGTTCAACTCCTTCCTTTTATTGATTAAGCCAGTGATTTTCAACCAGTGTGTCACAAGAATTTTCAAAACATGCAGTATCTGACTATTTAGTCAGGGACACCAACCACTTTTCCCTTAGATTGTCAAAGTAAAAAATGACAATGGCCAAGACAACAGTAAGTGTCTGCTGGGAATGAATCAAAATTCTACCTACATTTTTGTCAGAGCAACAAAAAATAGAATGTGTTTTTTGGTGTGCCACAGAATTTTAGTAATTAGTTTGTGTGCCATGAGATGAAAAAGGTTGAAAATTGCTGGATTAAGCCATTCAGGTCTAGAATTAAAATCAGAACCATACCTTTTTTACTTCTATTCTTTTTCCTTAAAGAAAACATCTCAGTCCATTAATATAAGATTTGAAAACATAACTGTTAAATTACTTATTTACTTCAGTGAATCTTGAACAGTGTTGGTTTTGGTATCATTGTTATTTTGTTCTTTTCTTAGGGTTGTTTTCCAGTTTAAAAGTTCAAAGAAGTCAAATAATGGTACAGATGTTAATGCTGGTCAGATACCTCAATTATTATACAGGTATTTAGCATATTTATAGTTACTTAAAGGTTTATTATTTTGCTATAATGAACACGGATTACCATAAAAAGGGAGAAATTATTTGAAGCATTCAGCAAATTATAATAAATTTAACAAAAAATTTAGTATTTTGTATATTTGAAAACTTTTTCTACATCAAGCTTTTTAAACTTTACAACTGACTCAGATTATCTGTGTTATGCCAACAATATTTTAATGACTTATACAGGGTGGGGCAAAGTAGGTTTACAATTGTGAGTATGCAGAAGTTTATTCTTGTGTTATTATTTATTAATCATTGTATTATTTTCCATGTGAACAACTGTAATCCTACTTGTGCCCCACCCTGCATTTATAATTTGTCCTGATGTTACCAGTATCAGAGTGTTATAAACCAATAAAAGCTGTCTTGGCAAAGTGAAACCAAGGCGTCAGAGAGGCGGGATCAGAGGGGCGCAGGCCCGACTGGTTTGCTGCCGTCGTGCGCGTTCTCGTGGGTCATCCTGTGAGAGTTGGATTGGGAAATTCCTCACTGCTGAAAATGTCACCTTCGCCTCAGATACCAGATAATAACATGCTTGTGTATAGCGTTTATTATATTTTACTGCTATTTATAATCTTAATTTTTGGTAATGGGGACATGTGAAAGCACATGCTTATGTCTGTCTACTTTTAGAAGATTACTGCAATAATTTTTAGAATAAAGTATGCAAATAGATAGAAAAATATCATTCTTTAAGTAGTAAAAGTTAAAAGAAATACTTCTAGAACAGTAATTCTCTGTCTCCTATATCTTCCTTTCTGGTAATCACTTTGATGATGTGAATAAACCTCACTTTTCCCAAGAAGGGAGTTTTTGTGTCATGCTTTTTATTATAGTTAATGTTTCTAATATGTAGCATTATGAACATAACAAGCTGTTTGGACTACTCTTGGTTGCACTTGCTGAATAACTTTTAAGTAGTAGAATTTAGTAGTAGCATTAGTGCAGAACGTAAGTTATATGTGTTGTCTGGTAAGAGACTCTCTACTGTCCAGCCTTACAAAGGTGGGATTTAAATGATGAAATGCTCACGGGCTAAAAATTTTGCTTAGCCGTGAAAAATACTTCTGAAAAGCCCTATATTGGCATTTTACCAACAAAAATATTCAAATGTATAGTTTAATTATTTCACTATTGCAAAAATAGATACTTTGAGAGGAAAAATGTCACTGGCCTTGCTAGCATAAATGTATGTGTGTCTGCTACCTTCAGACTTCCGACCAGTGATGGCAGCGCTTCAAAAGGCAAACAGCAAACTAGTGAACCTGTACACATTTTAAAGAGATCTTTTGCAAGAACCGTCTCAGTGGTAAGCCATTTTTTTAAATTTCAGCATTTTTATCCAGTGCTCAGTTTCCTTTTGATGTTTAGCATTTAGCTACTCTTCTAACACTCTATTTCAGCATAGCTTTATGAACTCAGATTTGTTTTTGTATTAGCATTGACATTCCACGCCAAAGAATATGAACTTTAAGTAATGGGAAAATAGAAATTGTGACTGATTTTAACATGCCTTGCTATTTCTGAAATAACTGGTGAATTTTCTGATAGGTCATGTATGGGCATGTACACTGAAGCAGTTAGAAAGTAAAGGCAAACTTAAGGGTTGTGTTGCTCCCACAATGTTGTTTTAATGCTTTAGGAACTAAACAGAAGTGTCTCATGTCTAACTAGGGATTTTATTGAACTACCTGACATCATCGTTCTACATTTAAAGATGCAAGATGCTCTGATGAGGCTTCCTCTGTAGAATGAAAAGTCAGCATGATGTAATTGAAATATCATAGCATGTTGCTTAGGAAGTCTTGCTTTTTCATTTATTAGTTGAGGATGCTTATTGCAACTTATCTATATACACTGCATCATAGTGTCATTATGAGTTTTTAATGACATAAGGGATACAGAAATTCTTTTTAAATTGTAAGGTACTATATGAATGTGATTTATTAATGTAGCTGATAGTCTGTCCTATTAGTAAAAGGCAAAGGGAAATGTGTTTTTTATTAGTTTTTTAAAACACAAAATTGATACATATCCCTCGGTGGGAGTAAGGTAGAGTAGAGATAAAACAAAAGCTAAAGATATATTAAAGTTTTTTTCCCCCATCACGCTGTTATTACTATATGTAACTACTATTTACATTTTGATATATGTCCTTCCAGCTATTTTTTATATATACACATATTTATCAATCCGCATATGCAGTGTGCTTTCTTATTTGTGTTTGATTATGCTTCAAGTTTTGTATCTTTAAAAATTTTATACTATGCATTGTGGACGTATTCCATATTAGTACATTTGGTTCTGTTTCAATCTTTTCTAATGTTTGCATCACAGTCCTTAGAATGGTAGGACAGTAAGTCCGCACTTAACGTTGCTGATAGGTTCTGTGCCTTAAGCTAAGTGATGTATAATGAAACCAATTTTACCATAGGATAATTGATATAAACAAGAGTTAAGCTCCTACACTTCTTATCATGTTAAAACAAAATGATGTTTGAATGAAATGACATTATTTGAGGACCCACTATATTTTACCTATTCCTATCAAAAGACTGCTTCTCATTTTTGTTGTTATATTCATACATATGTGTCTTTGCTTATTTATGTACTTATGTCAGTATTTCTACTGCAAGTGTGCTCATTTCAATTTTGATATAATATGCCAAGTTGGCCTTCTAAAAGAGCTATGGCAGTTTACAGAAAATGTGCTTTGGGTAAGAGACTACAAGGCTTTTGGCTCCTTGATAACTTGGATCCTTTTATTATGAAGATCAGGTTTGTGCCCTGGCTGGTGTGCCTCAGTGGATTGAGTGCCAGCCTGCGAACCAAAGGGTCGCTGATTCAATTCAGTCAGGGCACATGCCTGGGTTGGGGACCAGGTCCCCAGTAGGGGGTGCATGAGAGGCAAGCACACATTAATGTTTCTCTCCATCTCTTTCACCCTCCCTCCCCTTCTCTAAAAATAAATAGGTAAAATCTTTTTAAAAAAATCAGATTTTCTATCTTTTGATCCAAATAAGTATATATGATTATATTGGGGTTTTTTTTTTAGTGATCTCTTTTCTGTGCCTAGTAATTTTTTTTATATTTTTGTCTTAGTGGTTTTGTGGTCATTAGGTAATTGTAATCTTTATATAGGAAACTTAATCATTTATTTAAAAAGTTAAGTTATAAGCTTTTTATTTTGGGTATTACTACACCAGAGGACTAGAATTTGGCAGGGATAAGGGAGTAAGTTCCTTGCTTTAAGAGCCGTCTATGGTAGTATCCATTATCATGCAAACATGATAAAACCCGCAGACCAATAGAACTACAGTGATGTTAAATATGGGTTTATTATACCATAAACCCATATTTTAGAATGTTAAAAAATCCACATAAGAATTTTTTAGTATTTTTATTGTCAGTTTTTATATTCCATTAACTTACTGATATTTGACTTAGTTTATATTGTAAAATTTAATATGTAGACATAGAATAAATTTTTTGATATCACTGATACCTTATAATAAATACTTTATTATACTCAAAAATTACTCAAGTGGTTCAAGTACTTGTGGTTTATCTTCACATTACTACCTTGAAAATGTAGAGTTTGATTTTCCTTTCAAGTAAACATGTATTTATAAGTGATTTTCTTATTTTTTCATAATTATATGATAAACTAGATAGATTGGTAGCAGAGAAACTTAAAGATGTGTTTGTAAATAAGTAAATACTGAAGAATGTTGTTTTTATAGATGCCTAACTATCATTTTTGTCAAGCTTCAATGATGTTCCTAGTGTTAATTTAATGAATGAGCTAATAAAATGTCTGTTATTTGGGCTACCAGAACTTTTCAACACAAAGTTTTGAAGTTGATTGTCATCTTTGCATTTGATTCAACAGATAGTATCATTTGAACTAATTGTTTTCTATTTCTTCATATTCTGGGTTAGGAATGTTTTGAGTCACTATTGAGTATTCTTCACTGGAGCTGGACCACCCTAGTCTTAGGAGTTGAAGAACTTAGAGGATTAAAAGGATTCCAGTTTACAGCTACACTTCTAGATTTGGAGAGGCTGCGCTTTGTGGGTACCTGTTGTCTGAGGTTATTGCGTGTCTATACCTGTGAAATTTACCCAGTGTCAGGTATGGTGCATTTTTTAAATGACTTTGGGAAGAAAATATTTGAGACTTGAGAAGGCATCTGCAGGGAGAGCCAAGAGTTTTAAGATCCTTTGGCAAACACACAGCACATTAAGCAGATGATGTATTACAGAGTTGTAGGCCTGAAACCTATATAAATTTTATTAACCAATGCCACTCCAGTAAACTCAGTTCAAGTTTTTAAAATAGAACCCTAGCTGCCTTTATGCTTATGTATTGATTATAAAAAGTAAAATACCTTACATGTTATTCTGAAAACAAATACTCATGTTAGGCTAAAATTCAGTAATGAAGTGCTATTTTAAACAGATTCTGTCAAATAGAAATATTTTGGACAACTGATTTGGACTTACATGCTAAAACCAGGGTTGTGTTTTGTTTTTCTGTTTAGATTTTAAAAAGAAATAATCTTAGACCACAGTCTCTAAGTTGTTTCCTGTCTAGGTTATGAGTACCTTTGATTTTTAGCTGTATAAGAAATGACGAGAATTATATTGAATGTTTTCGTGCATATTTATTATTCTATTTAATTACCAATCTACTTTGTTTCCTTAAAGCTACAGGTAAAGCAGTTGTGGAAGAAACGAGCAAATTAGCAGAATGTATTGGAAAAACCAGAACTTTGTTAAGGAAAATTTTATCAGAAGGAGTGGATCACTGTATGGTGAAGCTGGATAACGATCCTCAGGGGTATCTCAGCCAGCCCTTGAGCCTCCTGGAGGCCGTGCTGCAGGAGTGCCACAACACCTTCACCGCCTGCTTCCACTCCTTCTACCCCACGCCGGCCTTGCAGTGGGCCTGCCTGTGCGACCTGCTGAACTGTCTGGATCAGGTAGTTTACGTTTCTAAAATGCTCTTTGAAAATATCATCTATTAGTTAATTCCCTTCAAGAAAATCAATAACAATTGCCTCAATCTTTCTAACTTTTATAGAAGGTAAGTCAGGAAATTGGTTTAGAGTATGTGATTTCATAATCAGAGTTCAAAAATTTTTTCTCTTTGCTTTATCATGTTTTAGATGTAAAATTGGCAAGCACAAGGTGCAGCTGCCAGTTTGTTCTTTGAACCTATGAGTGAGTGAGTGTGTGTGTGAAAGAGAAAAAGAACAATAGTGAGTGAGCACGTGAGAGGCAGGAGAGCACGAGAAGCACCGCCCCGACTGCCCTGTATCTGCAGAACAGTCAGGAGAGAGCTGTGAGCTGTGAGCTGTGAGTTAACTCGCATGCTGACGGCCTTTATTTCTTCGTTCCTTCATGAGGAAACCACAAGCCTCATAAATGTGTATGCCCCACAACACAGTTTCACAACACCTGAGGCAACAAACTTACAGAACTAAAGAGAGAAAGAGACGCATTTATGTCGATAACTGGAGACCTGAATACTTCTTTTTCAGTAATTAATAGAACAACTAGACAAAAAATCAGTAGGGATACAGGAGATTTGAACAACACAATCTACCCCCTTGGTCTAATTAACATTTAAAAAGCAGAATGTGCAGCCCTGGCCAGTGTAGCTCAGTTAGTTGGTTGGAGCATTCTCTCATGACCAAAAGGTTGCAAGTTCGATTCCTGGTCCAAGTGGTATGGAAGACAACTGAGCAATGTTTCTCTCTTACATCAATATTTCTTTCTCTCTCTTCTTATCTCTAAAAAAAGCAATGAAAAAATATCCTCAGGTGAGGTTAAAATAAATAAATAAACAAACAGAATGGGCAAATACATTATACATATTCTTTCCAAGTATACATATAATATTCATGAAGATAGATCATAGATCATATGGTAGGCCATAAAGTGTCTTAGTCTGTTTCACAAGACTAAGATCTTAAAGTGTTTTCGGAGCACAATAGAATTAAATTAGAAATAAATAACAAAATACATTAAGAAAAGTACCAAATATTTGGAAAATAGACAACATTTCTGAGTAACCAGCAAATGTAAGAAGAAATCCAAAGGAAATTAGAAAATATTTCACATTGAAAGATAAATATATAACACATAAAGATTTTTAAGAAGTAGGTAAAAACATTGCTTAAGAGAGGAAACGTGTACTTTTAAATGCTACTACTAACAAAGAACAGTTTAAAACCAATGATCTAAGTTTCTACCTTAAGAAGCCAGAAAAAAAGAGCAAATCAAATCTGAAGAAAGTCACAGAGGATGGAAATAATAAAGAACAGAAATTAGTGAAATAGTAAGTACAGAAAATAAAGTCAAAAGTTGGTTCTTTGAAAATTAGACACAATTTTAAAACTCCTGGAAAGTCCAATTGAGAGACTAGTGAGAAAGAAAAAACAAATAAAATAGACAATATCACTGGTAGATTTATCAGAAATCAAAGTGATACTAAGGGAATATTATGAACAAGTTTATACTAATAAATTATAACAGAATAAAATAAAAAAATTCTTGAAAACTATAACTGAACAAAACTTGCACAAGAAGTAAACTTGAATTGCCTTATATCCATTAAAAGTTGATTTCATTATCAAAGACTACCACAAAGAAAACTCTAGTCCCAGATATTGTCATTGGAAAATTCTTTTAAACATGTCAGAGAAATACTATCAACCTTTTACAAACTCTAAAATATATAGGAGGCAACACTTCCCAACTAATTCATCAAGTTAGCTTTATCCTGATACCAAAACTTGACAGAGCTATAAAGATAAGATTAGTATAGACAAATACAACACAGAAACATAGATGGGAAAGTTATTGACAATATTGTCAAATCAAATCTAACTGTATAAAAAATGTATCATAGCAGGTGGGGCTTATCTTAGAATGCAAGGGTAGTTTAACATTCAAAATTCAATGTAAATCACCATATTACCTGAATAAAATTATATGATCTCAATAGATACAGAGAAACTGTAGCTAACCCTTGAACAATGTAAGGGTTAGGTGCACCAACCACCCACACAATCAAAAATCCATATATAACTTAGGTCAGCACTTCACATACGCAGGTCCCAGCCACAGATCGAAAATAGTCATTGACAAAGTTAGCATTTATTAGTGATGAAATTCAGCAAACTGGGATTTAAGGAAACTTCCTAAATCTGATAAAGGATATCTGCAAAAAGACATAGGTAACATCAAAATTAATGGTGAAATATTGATTGCTCCTCTGAGTTTGGGAAGAACACACAAGGTGTCTTGTTCTCTCCACCTCTACTCAACATTGGACTGGAATTCGTAGAGCCCCATCCCACCCTCAGACAAAGCGTCACTGACATCAGTCACCAGGGTATCCTAGCCTAGTGGAAGCGTGTTCCAGCAATAACGTCTGGGTAGGCCGCTTTGTTTTCATTTTATTTTATTTTTTTTAGCTGTGTACATACTGACTATTTTTCTTGTCATTCAAAAAAAAAGTTATTGTGGTAAGAATGTTTACTGAGTGCACAATATAATATTCATTAGCTATAGATACAACGTTACATAGCAGATCTCCCGCACTTTCATAGATAAATGCTACTGACTAGGTTAACGTTAACAAACATTGACTTACCTTTTAGAACGTTGTTTTACTTTTAGCCAGTTTTGTGACACATGTTTGATGAACAAAGGAACGCGTACACGGAATATACGAATTCCTTCATCAGTTAGGACATCCTGTGTTGATAAGTTTTTAATTCTCCTATTTGCTACTAATTTTTCCTGAATAAACTGTGCAGTGTGATGACATGATTTTGTGACTTTAGTGAGATGTTATTAACATCAGTGAAATGTTATAGTAGGACAGAATTATAATTTAAATTGTTATTTGAGGAAAATAGTTTCAGTGTTTGTTACCGGAAATGCCTTTGATATATGCTAACAGTGCTAGAAAGGACTGATTCTGAAGATACATAAATATATATAAATTCATTTACTGGAGAACAGAAGGCTGACTTTTCTGGATCATATTTAATAGGTTTTCATCTTTATTGGATGGTAACTTAAATGTGTTCAAAAGTATTGATGTAGTATTATCCTTTAACAAGATAATTGTAGTGATTGAATTCTAGAGAATTTGGTATGATTTAAAAGGGTGTTTACCTTTTGTATATCCAGAAACTTGTATTATACTGATGCAATATTTCTTAGGTGGGGTACATTTTTTTGTTTTCAAAAGGATATCCAAGAAGCAAACTTCAAGACATCAAGTAGTCGACTTCTAGCAGCTGTTATGTCAGCTCTGTGTCACACTTCCGTTAAGCTGACTTCTATCTTCCCTATTGCCTATGATGGAGAAGTACTGCTACGATCGATCGTTAAACAAGTTAGCACAGAGAATGACTCCACGCTAGTTCACCGCTTTCCCCTTTTGGTAGCGCATATGGAAAAACTCAGCCAGGTAGGTCTTCTGAAGTATCCTGTGTAGTGAAGCAATAGAATATAAATGGAAGCATATTTAGCCTGGTGTTTATTCTTTTATATCAGTAAATATCTTTACAAGATAACTATGTGTTTCACAAGAAAAACTAAGACTAAGAAAATATTCCCCATGTTTACCTGTGAGTAGTCTTTTTTCTCTATTTATTTTTAATGATTCCTAACCTGTAAGAAATTTGAGAGTTATATAATGAATTTCTGTATATTTTGTTTTTGGCTGAATATTTGAAAGTTGCAGCTACTATAAGAAAGTTTTATATTCTAATATAATATTTTATATTGCCAAGATAGAATTATAAGGAAATAAATAACTTTTAAAACATTTTTATAACATTTTTATTACATTAAAATAAGCGTTATAAAACAATAGTCATAGAAACATTTTCTAATAACTGCTTCTGGTTTATTAGAAAGCACTATGGAGAAAAATTAACAAATACACATGAAAACTATATATAATTGCTCACAAGTTAATGAGAACTAATCTTTAAAATAAAGGTAAATAGGAGTAGGAAATAGAAAAATTAATTATTGTACAATAGCAGTTTTCTGTTGACTGAAGTAACTGAAAAATTAAGAGAAAAATTTTAGTGACATTTAGAAACAAAAAGGATAATAGCAGAATTGGAAGGAAATTTCCAGAGTCAATATAATACCTTTGAAAGATCTCAATAAAAATAATAAAAGTAGCTATAACAGGACTTTAGAGTGAGCCAGCATGGGAAAAATTTCAGTCTTATAATTAAAGGTGAATGAAAGTTCTTTTGAGGTTATCTACTTATTTGTAAAAAACTTGGAAAAATAAATTTCCTATAAAGTGCTGTGCTGGTGAGATCTGCTAAACTTATAGATGGTTTATGGCATTATGTAATTAGTGTAAGTAATCTTTTTCTTCACATGATTCACAACTATTTATTGTACATCTATTTACTGGAATTTTAATTAGCTACTAGTTAACACAAGAGTGAAAAAATATAGCTCTGAAATTTGGGCAGATAGAAGGTATTTTAACAAAATAAATTGTTAATTCAGTGCAATGAGTATTTGCAAAGAAAATTATCTGAGGAAATAACTTGAAGACTAAAGCTATATGTGTATTTTATTAAAAAATATTTAAAACCTTAATTAGAGGCTTAACGGTACATTATTAAGTGAAATGGTTGAATTTAGGTACATTGATTTGACAGATTATGGTTTAGTCTTTAAAAATAACTATGTATACATTCAGTATCAAGGCAGATGTTTTTAAATTTAAAAAATCAACCAAAGTATATATGCTTTATGATGACTGACTGTAAAATATGAATGCAAAAGGCATACATTTTGTAGTATGTAGGCAGGGCATATTCTGGAAGAAAATACTGAGAAATGAAAATAATGCTTTGGTGATGAAGTTTGGGTAATCTGTGGTTTTCTTTTGGACTTCCTGTAGTGTTGCAGTATTTTCTTGAAAAATACAGTAAAATTTACTTTATTCATTTTTTAATTATTACTTTTAATAATATTTTTATTTACTAACTTGAGAGAGAAGGAGAAATGTTGATTTCTTGTTTTACTCATTTATGCATTCGTTGGTTGATTCTTGTATGTGCCCTGACCGGGGATGAAACCTGCAACCTAGGTGTATGGGGACGACTCTCTAACCAACTGAGCCACCCGGCCAGGGCCCAGCAATATTTTAAAAACATTTTTAGAGGACTACACACATTTGATGATTGTTAAGAACTAGTAAATGTATTTTTGTATATCTGTGTATATCCCGGTTAGTATTCTTCTACCCTCTTTTTAATGGATATTATAGAGTTCTACCATTTGAGTGTAGCATAATAATTGTAATCAAGTCTTTATATATATACTTATATTTCCCGTATTTCAGTATTTTAAACAATGATGTTGAAAATATCATTGACTAAAATTTTATGTATATTCATGCTGGTTTTTTCCAGGATAGATCTTTAGGGGTGGAAATTCACAAGTCAAAGGAAAGAATGTTAAGACTTTGTTACAAATCGACAAAATACCTTCCAGAAACCTAATGTCAGTTTGTATTTCCCACCACTAGTGAATACGGTCACCTTTTCCTAAAACTTTTGTGGCTGGTGATGTGCTAAATTTTATTTTTTCTTTTGGTCTTCTAACAAAAGTATATTGACACAATGAACTCCATGTTAAGATTATATGGGAAGCTTCTTGTATTAATCTCGTCAATCACTAATTAGAAGATTAGTGGGCATAACTAAGTAAACACAGTCCACTTATTCCTCACCCTCTTCATCCCAAGTAAAGTCCTTCCTACAAGATTATAGATAATGAAGGACAATTGGGGATTGAATTTTATCAAAAGCTGTCTTTCTGACATGTTCCAGAAAGTAAAGTTTCTGGGGAATGAAAGTGATATAGGGATAAAAGAATTCTCATTTTAATAGAATTAATAACTGATTATTTTAAAGACAGGAAAACTAATTACATGAGAAATTGACCAAAATGTTATAGTGATCTTATTCAAATGGATAAAGCAAATAACTTAAAGATGGAAGATGATCTCTAAGTGACTTATTGTTTTCAGCCTAATATTGTACATTAAGGAAGACATTGA
The DNA here is from genome assembly GCA_028533065.1 of Trachops cirrhosus. Lineage (NCBI taxonomy): Eukaryota > Metazoa > Chordata > Mammalia > Chiroptera > Phyllostomidae > Trachops > Trachops cirrhosus. Next base: position 18,644,361 of record CM052548.1, read on the forward strand.
AAATGATTTATAATAATGCTCTTGATGACTTTAACTAAAAATTTACTTAATTTTCCTTAATGGGCTGAAAGTATATTCATTTACGGATTTGATTTGTCTTTGGAAGAGTGATAATAACATTATGATCCTTTTCCACCCTGAAATTTTATGAGTTTATGAAGTCTGTTGGATCTGTATATATAGTATAGCTTATAAAGCAGTGTGGAATATAGTAAGTATTGTGGAGGAATTTGTTTGCTTGGGTGCCCACACAGTAATTTCGATCTCTGGATCATAGCAAAGAGTTCCCTGATTTTACAGATGAAGTTGAGTCACTCTGAAGAAACTGAAGCTAGATCCAAATTGCTTGATTCCCTAGTCCACAGTAAAACTGAAAGGGTTGTTGGTCACTATCGGCCCTTCATGAAATTGAATGCATTTTGCTCTCTGTCCACAGTGGGCTAAGATACTGAGAATGGTAAAGGAGATAAATAATGTCTGTGCTGGGTATTAATTAAAATCCATTAATCATCTTCCTCCTTTTTTTTTCTGGAAAAAAAAGTATTTTCCCATTGGTCTTTAATGGCATTCTTTAATTTCTTGAACTTTTTTCATTGGTAGGTGTTGGAATTTTTCTCCCTTCACTTATAAAGTCAAATACATATACGTTATAAAATTGTATTGGAGTAGTTGTAGAATTTCATACTTTTATGACATGCATGTACAGAAAGATTTTTGTTAGAAAATGGATTTGTGCAAACTGCATTTCTTAGTTGTTTTACCTCCAGACATATCAGAAATAATTATCTGAGATTGGAATCTTGACCATAGGGAGAGCTTTTTAAATGGGAAGAGTTTTATTCTGTTTTCATGAAGAAGTATTATTGAAAAGTTAAAAGAATAAGTGAAAATGACAACAAGCTAATAAAACGTACCTTGTAAATGTGTGGTCCTTATGATACACAGAGCCTAATAATTCAAAAAGAACTTTTAAGTGAAAAGTGGATATAATGATTCCACATACAGCTGGACAGATTTATAGATATAGACTCTGGTCTGAATTTTAAAGATTTCATCTAGAAAGAGAAGATTTTGAAACCGAGTGCTCATATGAAGGAAATAAAGCAGTAGCTTGGAACTTCTCTTCCCCATGATCACAGAGTGAAGAGAATATCTCAGGGATGACGAGCTTCCGCGAAGTTCTGGAGAGAATGCTGGTTATTGTCGTGCTCCCAGTCAGGAACAGCCTGAGGAGAGAAAATGAGCTGTTCTCCTCCCACTTGGTCTCCAACACCTGCGGATTGCTGGCCAGCATTGTCAGTGAGCTGACGGCTTCAGCCCTGGGGTCTGAGGTAAGGGATTATTTTCAGATTGGATAATAAGCACATGATCAAACTTCCCACGTAGTTTCTTTTTTCATATATATATTTTGGCTTCATAGAAACCGATTTCAATCCTACTATGGTGTTTTGTTTTTTCTTTTTTTCTGATTTTATTGTTACTGAATTTTTCCCATTACTATTTAGTCCCCTTAAATCCTCTTCCCCCTGTTTTTCTCAAAAAATACCTTTAAGCTAGCTAGACTGTTTTTCCCTTCCTTATATCTCTTCTCTGCTTTTCTTTGCTTCCTTTCACCAGTTTACCAAGGATGTTATAGTAACACAAAATACCAGTATGTACATTTTTCTCTTAGCTGCTGCATTGCACAGCCCCACTGCCGTGTCCCAATAAAAGCAAAAATAGTTTGCGTTGCTGCATAAAGAGTAATGGAAGTAGGACTACTACTAAACGTAATGTGGAAAAGGTAAAGAGGTTCAAACCTTAGCTCTGCCCACTTGATTGACCCTAGACAAATATGTAAGTCACAAAGTTTTTTTTAACATAGTAAAATGCAAATGACAGAACATTTATTATTCTGTTTTTCTGTGTACAGTTCAATTACATTAAGTACATTCACATGGTTATATAGCCATCATCAAAAAGTTTTAAAAGGATCAAATATGTTTAAGAAGACCATTTTGAAACATTTTAAAGTAACTTTACATTTTGTAAAGTAACATATTTTGCTATTTCACTGACCTACAATATCTGTTTTATAAGTTATCTAAACATTTTGGCCGAATTTGGTAAATGGTGCTGTTTTTTTCTCCAAAAACCAGACAGTACGTTGGTTTTGAAATATGTATATACTTGATATATGTCAGTGGTTCCAGGTCTCAAGGTTCTTACAGAGGAACTTTTTTCTGTATTTTACAATTCCTGGTCTTTGCATTTTCTTATTTATAGATTTATTGTAGAATCTATTCTGAATTAACCCATCCAGTCTACACTCATTATTGTGACAGTTTAGCCTTTAGAGTTTTTGAGTGAGTACATGCATCTGAGGAGATTTTAGTATCTCACCCTGGAAAGCACTCCCTCCATTTCTTAGTGAGCTTATTAGGCTTTGGCCTTGGATGCCGCTGAAGTTCTGTCAGGAAATTTAAAAATAATTTTTTTTACTTATTCATTTAGCCTGTAATATCCTTCCCTTCTGTAAAGATGCCAGAAGAAAAAGTCTGTAGTGCACGGGTACCCCTCAGAATGTCACTATCTCAGTATTCCCTGTGAACTGACCTTTCTAATGAAAAGGAATGCCCAAAATTTCAGGTTCCTCATATACAACCTTGGAAGTTTCTAAAGGTCCTATCTTAGACATCCATATTTATTTCTTTCCCAGAGTAGTTTGTAGTGCTGTAATTATAAACTTCACTTTTCTTCCTCTTGTAGGTCTTCCAAATTTTTGCAGCCAACTTAGAACAGCAGCAGGATCTATAATTAAGAAGACTGTTTTTAAACCAAAATAAGTTCTCTGGTCTTCTGTAATGAAAGCCTGTAATTAGTGGGGTTGTATTTGTATACATATTCAAAAATATTGAATGCTGAGTTATAATATCACTGTATACGTTAGTGTTATTCAGACCCGAGACAGAACATTTTCTGCAAATGCAGTCGTACTTGAAAACTCACAGAGGAGAGTAGAGATGGTCTGACTAAAGAGAGGACCTGAGTTCACCTCTGTCTTGAATACCTGTCTCTGCAGAACTCCTAGAGCTGTCTGTGGTATTGATTGAAATCTGTTGGTCCTAGAGTATTGATGAAATTTTTTTTAGTATTTCCTTTCGAAGTGAGTAACAATTCATATGGTATAACTATGACAACATTAGCTTATAGTTTTGATGTTATAAATTAAGTGAAATGTATAGTTTGTATGACTAAAAGAAGAAAATACTCTCAAGTGATACTGATTTGTGAATATGGAATGATAAAATCTGGTTTTATTGCTGGTTAGTCTCTTAATGGAATGTACCTTTATGTAAGGTTTCAACCCACCTGTTAAATGTATGTTATTATGTTGACCTTCTTAGAAACCTTTGAATAGTTTTGTTTAAGGTATGTTGTTAATACTCAGCTAGACTACTGATACAATCGCTTTTGTCATTCACAGATTGACGGACTTAATTCTCTCCACTCTGTTAAAGCCAGTGCTAACAGATTCACAAAAACAAGTCAGGGAAGAAGTTGGAACACTGGGAATGGGTCCCCTGATGCAATCTGCTTTTCAGTCGACAAGCCTGGAATAGTTGTGGTTGGCTTTTCTGTCTATGGAGGAGGTGGAATTCATGAATATGAATTAGAGGTGCTGGTTGACGATGTAAGTAGCACTCTTAGAGTTCATGTTGCCGTGTGAGTCGTGTGTTAGCACTTCCTATCATAGCATGATGGTTCAGATCTTTGAGGGTTTGATGGGTGACAATGAAGAAACTGAAAGAGAGCAGTTCTACCGGGTTGCTTCTGTGCCATCTTGGGTCAGTCCTCCTCATATTTTTTATATTTCCAATGAAGATTTTAAATGAAAAGACAAGAAATTATATAGCTAAGCCTATGATTACAATCTTGAGTGAATATTTTTTGCTATTGTCAGTTCTCAAGAAACAAGAGTGATATTCAGACTGGTTTTATTAACTTGTATCCATGGTTAAGCAACTCTGTCATAGAGTGCTAACGGATGACTTTTAGTGAAGATATTTATTGAGGGCACTTTTGGTCAAGATGGAGGCTTAGGAAGAGATGCTTCGCCTCCCCAAGGAACCACAAGAACAATCACAACTACCCTCAAAACAAAAAACACCCAGAACTGCCAGAAAATTGAACTGTATTGAAGTCCAACGAGCAAGGATTTACAGAAGCCATATTCATTCAGATGAGTCAGAGGGGTGGAGCTGGGGAGTCAGAGCAGAGAGGATGCAGTCTGTGTCATGGAGAAGCGGCCGTGGCAGAATGGGGAGTCCCGCATTCATGTGTGGTAGATAAAAATCGGGAGGGATACCCTAGGAGCAAATGATCCCAGCCCCCGGCCAGACCACGCAGCCCAGGGTTCTAGCACTGGGAAATAAAGCCTCATAATTTATGGCTATAGAAACCAGTGGGGTTTGGGGCAGCAGAAGAAACTGCCAGTCACTTGGGGAGAGTCTGTTTAAAGGTCCTGCACAGTCCTAGAATGCACGCAACCCTATCCACTTGGGAATCACCACCAGGGCAACAGCTAGAAAGGTGCCAGTTGCAAATGGAAAGTGGGTGAAGTGACTGGAAATGAGGTGAGTGACGGGCAAGCCTCCAGAAGCCAGGCTGCAGCATTGTCCCCTCTCCAACCCCTTCCAACACACAGAGCCACAAAATCATGAAGTGTGTTGCCCTGAGCTGGCAAATACCTAAGGCTTTGCCCCATACAACTTAACAGGTGTGCTAAGGGAGTCAAAGCAGCTCTACCTAATGCATAGGAGCAAACATAGAGAGGCTGCCAAATTGAGGAGACAAAGAGATATGGCACAAATGAAAGAACAGAAAACAAAACTCCAGAAAAAGAAGCGAAATGGAGATAGCCAACTTATCAGATGCAGAGTTCAAAACACCTGGTAATAAGGATGCTCAGAGAAATCGCCTAGTATGGCAAAAATGTAAAGGAAGAAATAAAGGCTACAGTAAGTGAAATAAAAAAAAATCCACAGGGAATCAACAGTGAAGGGAAGGAAGCTGGGATTCAAATCAACGATTTGGAACGTAAAGAAGAAATAAACAATCAGAACAGAAGGAAGAAATAAGAATTCAAAAAATGAAGAGAGTATAAGACTCTGGGACATCTCTAAAGGTGCCGACATCCGAATCATAGGGATGCCGGAAAGAAAAGAAGAAGAGCAAGAAATCAAAAACTTACTTGAAAAAATAATGAAAGAAAACGTAGACATACAAATCCAGGAAGCACAGAGAGTCCCAAACAGATTGGACCCAAAGAGGTCCACACCAAGACACATCATAATTAAAGTGCCAAAGGTTAAAGAGAGAATCTTAAAAGCAGGAAGAGAAAGGCAGAGAGTTACCTACAAAGGAATTCCCATAAGACTATCAGCTGATTTCTCAGAAGAAACTTTGCAGACAAGAAGGGCCTGGCAAGAAGTATTCAAAGTGATGAATAGCAAGGACTACAACCTGGATTGCTCTATCCAGCAAAGCTATCATTTAGAATGGAAGGGCAGAAAAGTGCTTCCCAGACAAGGTTAAGCTAAAGGAATTCACCATCACCAACCTGTTATTACATGAAAAGTTAAAGGGACTTACTTAAGAAAAAGAAGAAGATAAAAACTATGAACATTAAAATGACAACAAACTCAAAACTATCAACAACTGAACCCCAAAAACAAAAACAAAAACTAAGCAAACAACTAGAACAGGAACAGAATCATAGATATGGAGACCATTTGGAGGGTTATCAGCTGGGAGGGGAAGGGGTGAGAATGGAGGAAAAAGTACAGGGAATAAAGCATAATTGGCAGGTACAGAATAGACGGGGGATGTTAAGAACAGTATAGGAAATGGAGAAGCCGAAGAACTTTTATATGCACAACCCATGGACATGAACTAAGGGGGAAGGATTGCTGAAGGGAAGAGAGGTACCAGGCAGAGGAGGGTAAAGGGGGAAAATTGGAACAACTGTAATAGCATAATTAATAAAATATTCTTTAAAGAAGATATTTATTGATTTAGCTATATTTTGCTATATTCTGTGAAGTACCTGAGTTTTCAGAGTTTCATTGAGGGGACAGAATATAGTTTTTCCTGATAAGTAGCAATCTGTATTTGGTTTTTTGAGCAATTAATTTAAATTAATTATTTCTCTACCTCAGTAAGCTCTATAATTAGATACAGCATTATTCTCATGAAGAGGTAGGAATCCTTTTAGTATATCAGATGAGAGAAGTCCATTTATATGATTTAGGTTGTACACTTGCCAGGAAATCAGAAGAATGTAGTTTATTGAGTACTCAAAAATTGTTTTTGTAAGTAGGTGAAATACTAATAGTTAATGTTACGTGCAGGTAACTAAAGTGCTTTAAAATAATTTTTGATTATAAGTCAAAATTACTCATATGGTAAAGAGTACAGTGGATTTTGTTTTGGTTTGTTTTAATAGAGCGAACATGCAGGAGATTCAACTCACTCTCACAGGTGGACATCTCTAGAATTAGTCAAAGGAACCTATACAACAGATGACTCGCCCAGTGATATCGCTGAAATCAGACTTGACAAAGCTGTTCCTTTAAAGGTAATTTTGCCAATATGTTTCTTTTGTAAGAGGTATTATTCTGCAGTTTACTTAAAAAATAGCAAAAATATTCCTTTATGTGGTGTTTTAAATGTCTTAGAGTACCTACTATATTCATGTTACTGTACTGTATAATATTCTATTGTTACAAAAGATCTCGTAAAATCTGGTACAGTAAAAAGTATTGTATAATGAAAGGCACTGTTAGATTTTGGAGTCAAATAGACCTAGCTTCAGATCCTGCTCTTCCACATATTAGCTCTAACACATGGGGCATGTCATCATGTAACCATCTCAGACATACCTGTAGATTGGGAAGGATATCACACCCACATCGTAGCGCTGTTCTGATTAAATTAAATAATGGGTACTTGCCTTAATGTCTAACACAGTTTAGAAACTCAATAAATATTACTTCCTGTCTTTCCTTCACTTAGTGTGCCAAGACTCATTTTAAAAACAAATAGTATTATTTAAGTAATTATTAGTTTACATAACTTAATTGCCTAGCACTAAATCACTTTATCAAAACAGAAACTTTATTGGACATTAAAATAATTATTAATAAGTAATTCTGAATGCAACTGTAATAATTCTCATTATAAAGCAGAATTTTACATGAGTTCACCAGAAGCTTCATCAAAAAAGAGTTTAGATAGCAAAAAACAAAAACCCTTTATTGTGAAGTTCATATCATGAATCATAAGGAGCCATAAGACACCAGTACCTGTATCTCACATTTTCTGTGTGCAGTGCATCACGTTTTAGACAGCTTTTTCTCATGTATAGTTTCTCCCCTGCCTGCCTATCTATTCCATTTCTGATGATCTCTTAATAGAAACATGTATTGGACTCACCATTACGTTTTCTGTCATTTAAAATTATTTCAAAAGTTAAATTCATCAAAACAAAGTATTGTCTTATGTATTTATAATCTTTTACTAAGGCTGGTACTCTTTACAGTGTTATTTGGAGCAGGGACTAGAGTCACACTGTCTGTGTTCAAATCCTAGCTTTGTGACTTTGGGCAGGTTACTTAACTTCTCTGTACCTCAGATTCCTTATCCTTAAAATAGGGATGATAATGGTACCAGTTTAAGGATTAATATAATCAAGTCACAAAAAGTACTTTAGGACAGTTTCTGTTAAAAAATAAATATCATTGTATTAGTTATCATCCTCTTTGATTCACTAAAAACTCATTTAACCGAGTCATCTCTGTACATAAGAAAGAAATTCAATATGTTTGCCCACTTTACTGCATACTTCTTTTTGTCTATCTTCTGTATATTATGAATACATATAAATATGTTTTACATTTTATTGTAAAGGAAAATGTTAAATACGCTGTGCGCTTGAGGAACTATGGGAGCCGAACGGCCAATGGAGATGGAGGAATGACCACAGTTCAGTGCCCTGATGGTGTGACGTTTACATTCAGCACATGCAGCTTGAGCAGTAATGGCACAAACCAAACCAGAGGACAGATTCCACAGATACTTTACTATAGGTAGGTGTGTGTATACAGATAAAGTAACTATTTTAAAGTGGTAGAACATACACAACTTACTCCCAAGGTGAATAATAGTTGTAAGTGAATTATTCAGTATGTCTTTCTTGCACATAGTACTTGTGCTAATTCATATTAAAAGGTCTCATTTCTTAATGTGTAGTAGTTGTACTATAATAGTGAATGCTTTGAAATGGTTTTTTTGCCATTATTTCTATAATACCTTTGAAACTAGGTACTGGGCGTATGTGCTGTTGTCACTTTCATAGTTTGTGGTTTGCAGTTTCAAATTTAAATGAAATGTACTGGTTTATTTTTTAAAAATACCTAAGCTGATAATCAACTTACCCAAGTATTAGTATTGCCTTGATTTTTTTGGTACAGTCTGCAGAATATTTTGACATCTGTGAATCTAGTCCTTAGGGCCCTAGAATATGTAAAGATAGATATTCCTTGTATTATGTTCAACAAAACCATTCCTTATATAAACAGTAGGAAATTTAAAAAATGATAATTTGGGGTTAAAAAAACTTTTAAGTATATATTTCTCACTGACTGTAAATTTTCCTATAGCAACTTAGCTGAATCCTAGGGAGTAGTGCCTACCCATCACCACATTTATCCTCAACCTGACTTAGCATCAAATCGCTGAAGTTGCATGTTACTTGCAGAAGCTTGCTGCTTCCTCTGTTCCCTTCATAAACAATATGGAGACATTGCCTAGGCAGTTAGTAGCACAAAACAGTTTCCCTGGGTGTAGATTTTCTGCCTCCTTTCTGCCTGTGAAATAGAATAGAAATACTAGGTGTTAAATAGCTACATATTGGCACGTTGCTGCTGAGATACAAAAGCTCTCTAGTCCTTTCTCCTCAATCATAAAAACTTTGTTGCATAGCACTAAAATAAACACTACATTTATCTCTTTCTCAAACCATAGATTAAAAACCAAATCATACACGAGAGAAGAGTTACATGTTTCGAAGGCTGGAGAGCCCCTTAGAAGCATCTGCCATCCACCCTGGCCAGGTGGCTCAGTTGGTTGGAGCATTGTCCTATACTGGGGGTGTCCAACCTTTTGGCGTCTCAGTGCCACAATGGAAGAAGAGTTGTCTTGGGCCACACATTAAATACATAGTTACACGTAATCACCAAAAACTCTCATACTGTTTTAAGTAAGTTTATGATTTTGTGTTAGGCCTCATTCACAGCCATCCTGGGCTGCATTTGGCCTCCTTACCACAGGTTGGATACCCCTGCATGTAGGCCACAAGGTTGTGGGTTCAATTCCTGGTCAGGACACATATCTCTAGGTTGTGAGTTTGGTCCCTGGTCAGGGCACATAAGAGACGGCTAGCCGATCAGTGTTTCTCTCTCTTATCCATGTTTCTCTCCCTAACTTTTGCACTCCTTTCCCCTCTCTCTAAAATCAATAGGCACTTTCTCAGGTGAGGATTAAAAAAAAATCATCTGCTATCCAAGCTTTATATTTTCTGCAAAATACAGTGTTTCAGATACCTTGATTTTATTTATAAAGCTTTAATATAAATATCCTTAACTTCAATTTAAAAATTGTTTTGAAAGATTAAAATCTCTTAACTTTAATACCATTTTATTCCAATGGCTCCCAAGTATATATCTCTAGCTCTCATCTCCTCTGAGCCCTAGAGTAAGTAAGTATTCTGGTCCCTCTTTGATATTTTTATTTGAGTGACAGTGATAGAGATGATGATGATAGTTAATGTGGGCCGAGCACTTACTGTGTGCCATGCACTGCTCTGTTTTACCTGTGCTGTCTCAGCTGTTCCTCACAGAACCCGAGCGTATTCTGATGCTCTTTTCCTGTCCCTTCTTTACAGATGAGGGAACTGAGACACACAGGTTAAACATCTCGCCTAAAGGAACACTTAAACTGTGGTCCTGGGGTTTGTAAGCAGGAAATTGAACAACTTACTCATACCACTATGTCACACTTCCACGTTAAGCCTGCTCTAGATAATTGGCTAATACACATCTTAGTTCAGTGTGTCCAAATTAGTCCTCCTTATCCACAATTTCAGCCAAACTCCTTAGAGTCCTTCTTGATTTCCTTCTTTCCCTCATGCTTTACATCTAGTTTATCGAGTTCTGGTAGCTGTACTTTTAAAATGTCATATTACTCCCAAAATTAACAGTCTCGTTCAAAACATCACTTCTATCTGGGTAACTTAACAGCCTCTAAATCATTCTCCCTCCTTTCACATTGCCTCCTACAGTCAGTTCTCCACAGCATAGCCAGAGCAATCTCATATTATTGTAAATTGTATCAAGTTGCCCTTGCTTAAAACCCTCTCATAAATTTTCATTTGCATTCCAGTATAAAATGTAGTTGTTACTGTGGCATACACACCTCACATGATCTGACTTCTGTTTACCTTTCCCACCTCGTCACTCTGCACTCTTTCTCCTTTCATTCCAGATACAGTTGTCTTTGTTCTGTTGTTTGATCTCACTAATCTTGTCCCTGTCATAAATTGTCTTACTGTTCCTTTTCCATAAATACTTTTTCCTCAGATTTTTTTAAAACATAAATGATGCCTTTGTTTATTATCAGTTTTAAGATAGGCTCTCCTTCATCTTATTTAGAATAACTTTTTGCCCTTAACCTGCTTTCTTCTTTTTTGAAGCTCTGTCACCCCTGGAAGTTATTAGATATATAATTACATATTTACTTTTTTCACTTTCACTTTTTTAAAAGATTTTATTTATTTATTTTAGAGAGAGGGAAAGGGAAGGAGAAAGAAAGGGAGAGGAACATCAGTGTGTGGTTGCTTCTCATGTACCCCCTACTGGGGACCTGACCTGCAACCCAGGCATGTGCCCTGACTGGGAATTGAACCAGTGACCCTTAACCTTTTTAACTTTAAATGATGAGCTCTGATTTAGATACAATTCCTAGAGTTCGATCATGTTTTACCTACCATGTAAAATTATCTCATGTATTACTCATGTTATAGGAGTGAATTTGATGGAGATTTACAGTCCCAACTTCTGAGTAAAGCCAATGAAGAAGATAAAAACTGTAGCAGAGCTCTCTCTGTGGTAAGCACCGTTGTTCGAGCTGCAAAAGACCTTTTGCACAGAGCTCTTGCTGTGGATGGTAAGATTTTTTTTTACTTTCTTAATAATCATATTACATTAATTATGCACTGAGTGACTGAAGAGGAACCATCTTGTAGAATTCCAGAATGTTTTATTCATTATCGATTTGCACATACACATGCATTCATTTTGGATCAGTTATATATTTCCTGCAGTATGCAGAAATTTTTTAGAAAGTTCAAAAGCAGTTATTTGGTACTTATTATTTGCTTAGTTAGCAAGAGAAGAACTCTTGATTAGGACTGAGTCTACTTTATCCTTCTTTCTATAGACAAAAAGCATTTTGTTTTCTCCTGTAGACCTGTTTTTCCTCCTCTGTGTCCTATTTCTAGTAATGGTGTCACCTTTACCCAAAGTCTAGGTAACTCTAAACATTTCTCCTAATTCACTTGTCCAAACTGAGCTCTACCATTGGAAAATCTCCAGTTTGTCTTCTCCGCTCTGTCCTCTCCTAGTTCAGGCTGCCATGGTGCAAGCACATGTCCTCTTTTTCATGTATGGATAACATCCTGATAATCTCTCTGCCACCTTTCCCTTACTCCTGTCTGCTTACCTAGTCATCCTGCACACTGGCAGTAGTGTTGTATTTACAAAAACATTCACTGTCACCCACCCCACATTACTGTTATTTATAACATTTGTTCCTGAGCCTCGTTGCACGTCAGAATCACGTGGGAAATTTGCTAAAAATGAATATTTGGCCTGTCCAAATTAGGGTTTTAGGCTGGGCTAGAAAACTATGGGGGTTATTTTTGTTTGTTTTTGTTGTTGATTTTTTAGAGCCTAGCCTATTTAGATGCAACAGCTGGCCTAGCAACAAGTAATTTGGAAATAATCGATTGGTTTTTAATATAAAGGTCTTTACAATTTGGTGTCAACTTATCTTCCCGGTGCCATGTTTATGGATAAAAATGAGTAAAATGTCCATCAGCCAAGTGCTTTCCTTGGAAAAAGAGAAGGCATTGTAGTTTAATAGCAAACATGTTATGTGCAGGCATTGTTCTGAGCATTTTACGTGTATTAACTCAATCTTCACAACATCCATGGAGGGAGGCACTGTTGTCCTCCTTTATAGATGATTACTGAGGCGTGCACAGATTAAGTAATTTGCCTGATGTCACACATATAGTTGTGTGTGGCACCAGGAGTAGTGTTTTAAAATCATGACTGTTACTAGGTTCTAATCCTGGCTCTATCATTTTACAGATGTATGACCTGGGGCAAGATACTTAAACACCGTATGCCTTGGTTTCCCCTTCTCAAAAGTGGGGATAATAAAAGTTTCTTATTGGATTGAGATAACACATGTAAATAAGTGCTTACAATAGTGCCAGGTCCTTTATAAGCACTCAGTTGACATCAACTATAATTTTGCTCAAGATAACAGAATATAAATTTAGTATGGCATATATATTCATTAAAATGAAATTACCTTCTAACTACAGTTTTAATGTCTTTTTTAGCTGATGACATTCCAGAACTGCTTAGCTCTTCCAGTCTGTTTTCCATGCTGCTTCCCCTTATTATAGCCTACATTGGACCAGTAGCTGCTGCTATTCCCAAGGTGTGTAATTTAATTCCGTATCTTTGAATCTTTTTTTAAGAAATAAAATCATTTTTTAGACTCTGCATCCTTCCTATAAGAATACTTTAATTTTTGAAGCACCTGGATTACAGGTTAACAAGCAGAGGTAGACACACGTTAAATGGTAGAAGTTATTAAACCTCTCTGTGTTGCTAGTATTGTTCACTGGGTTACCATGCTTACATATTGGCCTTACATTTGGAGAATTTGGGAATGGGATATATTTTCAGAAATATGATATGTAAGGAAGCCTAAGTTAGCTGAGATTTTTTAATTTATGAATTTGATGCCAAATCTCCATTTTGAATTAAAATAGTAATGTAAAAGGATAGGAATATTTTTAAATTGTGAAATATTCAAGACAAAGAAGAAATTATAAACTGTTGATTTTTTCACATAATTATTGAGTAAAACTTAGTTTACTGCAAGTCACAAAAAGGCAAAAGTATTTAAAAATACAGATTAGGTTATTTTCATGTCACATCTAAGACATCTGTGATCAATCTTTTTTTCCCATAGAACAAATTTCTTGTCAAACACTTAGAAGAAACTCTACATGGGAAGTCTTAGTAATAAGGATAACCAACAATTAAAGCAACATTCACATTTATCATCTCATTTAATCCTTTCTTTTATACTAGGTGGCTGTAGAAGTCTTTGGCCTTGTCCAACAGTTACTTCCCTCAGTTGCCATTTTGAATCAGAAGTACGCGCCCCCTGCATTCAATCCTAATCAGTCAACGGACAGCACCACGGGGAACCAGCCCGAACAAGGCCTCTCTGCTTGTACAACCTCTAATCACTATGCTGTCATAGAGAGTGAACACCCCTACAAACCTGCATGTGTGATGCACTACAAGGTAGGCACCCATTCTTAGGGAGAGTTTAAATTTAAAACTTGGTTTGATGTTCTATAATGGTATCTTAAAAGGATACTTAGCCTCTCTCTGCTCAGAAGTATAACTTCTTTTATAGTATTTAAGAGAATCAGAAGGTAATTAGATATAGTCAGATACACAGAATTGTCATTAAAGAGGATAGTTACAGGGTTTATACGAGTTGTTCTCATTTTTTTTATTGTTGAAGTACAGTTGTTTCCATTTTCCCCCCACCATGCCCCCCTCCCCCTGCTCCACCCATCCCTGCCTCCCACGCTTGAACCTACCTGCTTTGGTTTTGTCTGTGTGTCCTTGATGCGTGTTTCTTAATGGCCCTTCCATTACTATCCCTCTCCTCCCTCCTCTCTGGTAACTGTCAGTTTGTTCTTTATTTCAGTGACTAGTTGTATTTTGCTTGCTTGCTTGTTTTGTTGATTAGGTCCCATTTATAGGTAAGAGAAGGGTAGATATTGACAAATTCCTTTCCACAGAAGTTGTATACTGTTTTGTGTCCCCACCAGCAATGAATGAGAGTGCTTGTTTTCTCACAGCCTCCCTAACAGTATGTGTTTGAATTTTGGGCCATTTGCCAACATAATGGGAGAAATAGTATCTCAGTTGAGTTTTAATTTATATTTATTTTATTACATCCAAGGTTGAACTTTTCATTTAAATGAAGAATTATCAAAATCCTTTACTAAAAATATTTGACTTAGGTCTAGGTAATTTTTTAGGGTAATATTATACTTAAGAAATTGTTAAGGCTATTATACTCTACAGCTAATTCATAGACAGAATTTTCTCTGTGGTGACGGTGACAGAAGTTTAAAAGTAGCCTCAAAAATGCATGTCATTATATGGTATCATAAACTCATGTATACAGTAAAACTATAGGTTAGGAAAAAAGAAAAATTTAGTTTTTATCATAAGTGTGTGTGTTTATATTTTCATAATATATGAAGGTTTTGGCTAATGAAAAGAAGCATTTATAATAGACATATGAATGGTAGATAACCTTAAAATGACTAAAACCTTAAGTTTTAGTAATTTATTCATTTTCTATTAATATCATTATATTTTAATTTACCTACTTATATTCCTTAAATATGTACTTACTGAAATGGGAAATTTATTATATAAGTAAATTATTCCACAAGAAAATCAAATACCTGAATGTTTATGGATACTAAGTAGTTTTGTAATATATTTATAATGATATCAACTTGTATTTACAAATACTATTAATGTAACATCAACCAAATATTAGGTCGAAAACAGTAGGTATTGCAAGCAGTAAGTAAAAATAGTTGATACTGAATGTTAATACCTTGATTTCTGATCATATTAAACTACTATGTTAGTTCCCTACTTAAAAATTATTTTACAAATATGCTGAAAGCATCATCTTTGAAGTATGATGTCCTGTTTTTAAGTAGGAAGGGAAAATCTTATTCTTCTTAACAAGCGCAAGTGTCCTTTTGCCTGCTGACCACAGGTGACCTTTCCAGAATGTGTACGGTGGATGACAATTGAGTTTGACCCTCAGTGTGGTACTGCACAATCAGAAGACGTCCTCCGTTTGTTGATTCCCGTCAGAACTATTCAGAATTCAGGATATGGACCAAAATTGACATCTGTCCATGAAAATCTGAATTCTTGGATAGAGTTGAAGAAATTTTCAGGATCTTCTGGGTGGCCTACTATGGTTTTAGTGTTGCCAGGCAAGTTATTTTTTCTATTCTGTTTTCTGGTAAAATACATGTGTTTATGATAATTGTGTTTAGTAAGAATAAATCATTGAAAATGTTTGAGTTTTAGAAGAATTTCTTCAAGATGTGCTATGTATCCACCCTGGCTGGTGTTTCTCAGTGGATTGAGTGCTGGCCTGGGAACCAAAGGGTCACCGGTTTGATTCCCAGTCAGGGCACATGCTTGGGTTGCAGGCCAGGTCAGGTCCCCAGTAGTGAGTGTGCAAGAGGCAACCACACATTGATGTTTCTCTGCCTCTCTCCCTTCCTCCCTTTCTCTCTGTCTAAAATAAATAAATGAAATCTTTTTTTAAAAAAAAAGCCATAATATGTATCTGGATTGCAGTTGAGAGGTAAAGAAGACTCTGGGCACAGAATGGCATATCATGACCAAGTTTCAGAAGAGGATGTTAGTTTGACTGAAGCAGAGAGTTAATATTGAGACGTAGCTGTCTAAAGTTTGGATGAAACTATAGGAAAAGCAGATTAGACCTTTCTTCCCAATAATGAGAACTTAACTAAGGATTCCTTCCTTTCAAGAGAATTGGTGAACCATGTAACTACTGAGTTACGTTGAAGCTATCGTTTTTGGTCTTTTTAGTCTTGTAGTTGTGTGTGTGTGTGAGTGAGGGAGAGAGGGTGAGCACACTAGAGTACTTTTGTTATTGCTGTTGCTGGTGCTTTTCTTTAAAAAAAAGTATGTAAGTTTTTAAAACTACATGTAGTCTCTTCGTTTTGAACCAATTAATTATATTACTCTTACAATCTCTCAAACTAATAGCCTATTTGAATTCAGAAGCTTTTCTCCTAGTCAGACCTGCCTTGTGAAGACACCAGACAAAGCCAAATGCCAGGGTAGAGAACTGCTGGCTTTAGTAATTGACAGATAATTGATCGCTCATGTAACTTAAAGGTAGGATGTTCGATTAAGGAGAATTTGATCATAAAGAAAAATAATAACAGTTCACTTGGTATTGTTGCATTGTTTCTAGTGCTTTTAGTACAGGTTTGGTCAGGTAGCTGTAGGGAGCCTTCCAAAATGACTGCATTTTTAGAATCTGATTGGTAGTGCTACCTCTCTTGAGGTGAATAAAAGATAAAGTTGTTTCAGATTTTGAATTCAGTGTCAGTTTCTTTTCGTAGGAAATGAGGCCCTTTTTTCATTGGAGACTGCATCAGATTATGTGAAAGATGACAAGGCTTCTTTCTATGGTTTCAAATGTTATGCAATTGGCTATGAGTTTAGCCCTGGACCTGATGAGGTAAGAATGAATTATCATCTCATTCTCTTAAGGAAGATTGTGGTTCTAAGGGCTGCTATTGCCTTAACTTTGTTTGCTGCCTATAAATAAGAGGCCTGGAATGTGTTTTGAGCTAGGGCATATAATTTAAAATATTGTGTAGTTTAATTGTATTTGGTGGTCTGTTTTTGCTACTTTAAATACATGACGAGAATGGAGCCTTTGAACACTTAGTGTAGTTGTACTTGTTCCAAACCAGCTCAATTGGATATGCCTTTCTGAGTAAATAATTGAACCTGAGTTCACAATGGGACTAACTTAATAACTCTTATCAATGTTTTAATTCATACAATATGACTTGCAGCCAAGATGGAGGTATAGGTAGACACTGTGCCTCCTCACACAACCAAAAGAACAACAAATTTGAAAACAAAAAATAAACAGAACTGCCAGAAAATTGAACTGCATGGAAGTCCAACAACCAAGGAGTTAAAGAAGAAACACTCGTTCAGACTGGTAGGAGGGGCGGAGACAGGCAGCCAGGTGGAGAAGGCTCATGGCAAGGCAGTGGCTCTAGGAACAGGTTGAGCGAGGTGGCATCTGGCAGACCAGGTGGTCCACATTCGCGTGCGGACCAGGTGAACAACTGGGGAGCAAGACAGACCCTGCAACCCAGGGTTCCAGTGTGGGGAAAATAAAGCCTCAAAACCTCTGACTGAAAAAACCTGTGCGGGTGTGGTGGCAGAAGGAACTCCCAGCCTCATAGGAGAGTTCATCAGAGAGACCCACAGGGTCCTAGAACGTACACAAACCCACCCACCTGGGAAACCAGAAGGGCCCAATTTGCTTGTGGGTAGTGGGGAAGTGACTGAAACTGTCCAAGACCCAAGCAAGTGACACTGTTCCCTCTCAGACCCCTCCCCCACATATAAAGCCACTACACAGCAATGTGGGTTGCCCTGCCCTGGTGAATACCTAAGGCTCCGCCCCTTACTATGTAACAGGTGTGTCAAGACAAAAAAATATGGCCTAAATAAAAGAACAGATCAGAGCTCCAGAGAAAATACTACTAAGCGGTGACGAGATAGCCAACCTATCAGATACACAGTTCAAAACACTGGTAATCAGGATGCTCACAGAAATAGTTGAGTGTGGTCACAAAATGGAGGAAAAAGTGAAGGCTATGCAAAGTGAAATAAAGAAAAATGTACTGGGAACCAACAGTGATGGGAAGGAAACCAGTACTCAAATCAATGGCTTGGACCAGAAGGAAGAAATACACATTCAATCAGAACAGAATGAAGAAACAGGAATTCAAAAAAATGAGGAGAGGCTTAGGAGTCTCTGGGACAACTTTAAACCTTCCAACATTTAAATCATACTGGATGCTGGAAAGAGAAGAAGAAGAGCAAGAAATGGAAAACTTATTGGAAAAAACAATGAAGGAGAACTTCCCCAATCTGGCAAAGGAAATAGACTTCCAGGAAGTCCAGGAAGCTCAGAGAGTCCCAAAAAAATTGGACCCAAGGAGGAACATACCAAGGCACATTATAATTAAGTTACCCAAGATGAAAGATAAGGAGAGAATCTTAAAAGCAGCAAGAGAAAAGGAGAGAGTTTTCTACAAAGGAGTTCCCATAAGACTATCAGCTCATTTCTCAAAAGAAACCTTGCAGGCAAGAAGGGGCTGGAAAGAAGTATTCAAAGCCCTGAAAGGCAAGGACCTACATCCAAGATTACTCATCCACAAAGCTATAATTTAGAATGGAAGGGCACATAAAGTGCTTCCCAGGTAAGATAAAGTTAAAGGAGTTCATCATCACCAACCCTTTATTATATAAAATGTTAATGGGACTTACCTAAGAAATAGAAGAAGATAAAAAATATGAACAGTATAATGACAACAAATTCATAACTATCAACATCTGAACCAACAAAAACAAAAATGAGCTAAGCAAACAACTAGAACAGGAAAAGATTCACAGAAATGGAGATCACATGGAGGATTATTAGTGGGTAGGGGGTGGGGAAAAATGGGGGAAAAGGTACAGAGAATAAGAAGCATAAATGGTAAGTACAAAATAGACAGGGGTAGATTAAGAATAGTATGGGAAATGGAGAAGCCAAAGAACTTAAATGAAATTACCCATGGACATAAACTAAGGTGGGGGAGTGCTGGTGGGAGTGGGGTACAGGGTGGAAGGAAATGAAGGGGAGAACAAAAATGGGACAACTGTAATGGCATAGTCAATGACATACACTTAAAAATCATATAATAATGCAAGGTGAAAAAATGATTATGTTCCCTCAAAAATGAATGAAAAATTTTTTAAGTGATGAACCTTTGGGCCCAAATCTAATAACCAGAATAAGACATATGTTGAATCTCTTCCATTCTTAATTTAACCATTAGCTAACCCATTTCCTTCCAGTTTCAAAAGTTATGCTTGAATGCAAATTGCATTTGTTAATTATCCAGATTATCTTCCAAACATGTATTTAAAGCAGCTGATACATTTTCATAATTCTACAGGGAGTCATTCAGTTGGAAAAAGAGTTAGCCAATCTAGGTGGGGTCTGTGCAGCAGCTTTGATGAAAAAGGACCTGGCACTTCCTATTGGTAAGTATGGTCATGTACTGGGTGTTTGTTTATGATTTTTTTAAATTTTAAGAATAGAATATGCTTATTATAGAACATTCTGAAAATAGATTAACAAAATGAATTTCTTTTTTAAATTAAATTTATGGGGGTGATGTTGGTTAATATTGACCATATATGTTTCAAGTGTATATTTCTCTGATAACATGGTCTGTATATTGCATTGTGTGCCTGCCACCCAAAGTGAAATGATCTTCCATCACCATATGTTTGCCTCCCCCTTTACCTTTTACTACGTCCCCCATGACTTTCCCTCTGGTACTGCCATACTGTTGTCTGGTTATGAGTTTCAGTTTTATATCCCACAGTGGGTGAAATCATATGGTTCTTAGCTTTGTCTAACTGACTTACTTAGCTTAGCATAATAATCTCAAGGTTCATCCATATTGTTTCAAATGGCAGTATTTGATCTTTTCTTATGGCTGTGTAGTATTCCATAGTATACTGTGTATGTGTTGTATCTACTTTACCTAATCCTCTATCGAAGGACACTTTGGTTGTCTCCATGTCTTGGCCACTGTGAATAATGCTGCTGTGAACTTAAGAGTGTATATATCTTCACAACTAAATGTTTTTGAGTTTTTCAGATAGGGACCCAGAAAAGGGTTTGCTAGGTCATGTGGTAGTTCTTTTCTTAATTTCTTGAGGAACTGCCAAACTGTTTTCCATAGTGGCTGTACTAGTTTACATTCCAACTCACAGTGAATGAGGGTTTCTTTTTCTCCACAACCTCTTGAACACTTGTGACTACCTGTCTTGTTGATGATTCCCATTCTAACAGATGTGAGGTGGTATTTCACTGTAGTTTTGATTCGCATTTCCCTATAGGTAATGAGGTTGAACATCTTTTTATATATCTGTTGGCCGTTTGTATGTCTTCTTGGGAGAGGTCCTTTGCCTAATTGGATTGTTTGTTTGGTGTTGAGTTGTATGAGTTATATGAATATTTTGAATATTAACTGCTTGCTGGAGTTCTTGTTTGCAAATATAATCTCACGTTCTGTTGGTTGCCTCTTTGTTTTGTTGTCTGTTTCTTTTGCTTTGCAGAAGATGTTTAGCTTGGTATAGTCACATTTCTTTTATTTTTACCTTTATTTTCCTTGCCTTTGGGGGTCAAATTTATATAAAATGTTCTCTATGACCAAGGTTCATAAATTCAGTACCTATGTTTTTTCTATGTAATTTATTGCTTCAAAGCTTAGATTTAGGACTTTGATCCATTTTGAGTTGATTTGTGTATGTGGGAACAAACTGTAATCTAGTTTAATTCTTTTTCATATGGCCGTTCAGTTTCCCCAGCACCATTTATTGAGGAGGCTTTCTTTTCTCCACTGTGTGTGTTTGGCTCTTTTGTGAAAAATTATTTGCCCATATACATGTGGTTTTATTTCTGGGATCTCAATTCTGTTTCATTGGTCTGTGTGTCTGTTTTTCTGACAGTATCATGCCGTTTTGATAATTGTCACTCTGTAGTATAATTTGCAGTCTGATACCTCCAGCTTCATTCCTTTTTTTTTTAATCTTTATTGTATACTTTTTCCATTACTGTTTAGTTCTTTTATACTCCCTTCCCCCTGTAGTCACCACAATATTGTTCATTCTTTTATCTCAGGATTGCTTTGGTTATTCAGGCCCTTCTGTGGTTCCATATGAATCTGATGATTTTTGTTCTATTTCTTTAAAAAATGACATTGGGATTTTTAATGAGAATTGCATTTTTTGATCTTTCTTAATCTTTGTAGTTTTCAGTATAGGTCCCTTACATCCTTTATTAAGTTTATTTCTTGGTTGCAGTAGCAAAAGGAATTGTTTTTGTTTTTCTAAATTTTCATTGTTAATATATAGGAAAGCAGTAGATTTTTGTATATCAATTTTGTGTCCTATAGCTTTACTGTTGTTTATTGTTTCTAATAGTTTTTGGTGAAGCCTTCAGGGTTTCCTATACACAGAATCATGTCATCTGCAAAAAGTGACACTTTTATTTCCTCCTTCCCAATGTGGATGCTTTTATTTCTTGCTGTTGCCTGATTGCTCTGGCCAGGCTTCCAGAACTTTGTTGAGTGAGAATGGTGCGAACGGGCCTCCTTGTCTTGTTTCTGGTTTTACAGGAAAAGCTTTCAGTTTTTCACCTTTGAATATACTATTGGCTGAGAGTTTGTCATGCATGGCCTGTATTGTGTTGAGATATTTTCCTTCAATACCCATTTTATTGAGTGTTTTAATCGTAAATGCATGTTGTTGTTTTTTTCAAATGTTTTTTCTGCTTTATTGATAAGGTCATATTACTTCTGTCCATTGTTTACATTGATCAGTTTGCACGTGATGAGCCATCCTTGTGCTCTTAGGGTGAACCCCACTTGATTGCGATGTATTACTTTTTTAATGTATTGTTATATTTGATTTGCTAGTAATATTTTTAAAATTTTTACATCTGAATTCATCAAAGATATCGGTCTTCAGTTTTTTTTTGTGTGTATTATCCTTGCCAGGTTTAGGTATCAGGGTTATGTTGATCTCATAAAATGTGTTAGGAAGTATTGCCTCTTCTTCGGTTTTGGGTGAAGAGTTTGAGAAGGGTAGGTATCAAATCTTTGAATGTTTGGTAGAACTCACTAGTAAAGCCATCTGGTCCTGGATTTTTATTTTTGGGAGGTCTTTGATGGTTGTTTCAATTTCCTCACTGTTTATCAGTCTATTTAGATTTTCCAGATCTTCACAATTTGGTCTAGGAAGGATATATAATTCTATGAATGTATCCATTTCTTCTAGGTTATTGAATTTGGTGGCATATAGTCTTTCATAGTAATCTAGTATGGTATAGCCAGTATGGAAAACTGTATTGAGGTTACTTAAAAAATTAAGTGTAGATTTCCCGTATGACCTAGCAACCCCTCTTCTGGGTATCTACCTGAAAAATTGGAAAACATTTGTTTGCAAAGATGTATGCACTCCTATGTTCATTGCAGCATTATTCACGGTGGCCAGGACATGGAATTTCATAGTCACATATACTCATGAGCAATAACTACTTAGTGTATTGGTAGTTTGGGAGTATTAAAATGGAGGCTGTGGGTACCCTCGAGTCTTTTTGATTCACACACACATGCTCACATCCTCCTTATCCATATTACATGCTGTGTACCAGGCACTGGTTTAGGCACTGGATATACAGTATGAAACAAAAGTTCGAGATACTTCTTAAATATCCCCATGGACATACCAAGTAGACAATTAGAACTCATTGCCTGGAGTTCAGGGAGTAAGTCAGTGCAGTTGTCACTGGAACATAGTTGATACTTAAATACGTGGGACCATATGAAAGATGAGCTAGGAGGAGAATGCAAATGAGAAGGACAAGAGCCCGGGATCAGAGCTGGGACTTGCCAAACTGTCAAAGGTGGACAGAGTATGAAGAAAAACTGCAAAAACGATTGTGAAGGAGCAGCAGCCAATGAAGTAGGAGTAAAATGAGGAGAGTGACTATGCATGGGATTTTTTAATGCTGCTGAGAAGTCAATTAAACTATACCCTTGGATTGAAAGCATGCTGATTGTACACTCAGTAAGAAGTAAAACAGTAAAAGGAGAGAATGGAGAGTCAGGAATGGGAGTCAGGCTGAATATAAATGGCTTCTGGAAGAGTTTTTGTTGGAGGCAGAACAGAAATGAGGCAGTGGCAGAAATGGTACCTCTTTACAGATGCCCATTTGCATGATGTGTAAGTTGGTTTATAATCAAGATAGTAAAGGCAAAAATAAAGTTTAAAATATTTACTGATTCTGTCATGTTTATACATGATTTAACATTTTATTTTCACAGTATTTGGGGAATAGGAGGTATTATTATTTTCCCACAGCCCACCCCCAAAGTTCATCTTTATCTCTTCCCTCAGAGACTACCCTTCCCACTTGATCCTTTCTTTCTTCCCTTCTCTTTCTCTCCTCTTTTCTTTCTTTTCTATTTCTTTTCCCCTTACGCTCCCTTTCATCCTTCTCTGTTCCTTTGCTCTTACTTAATATTGGTA
Organism: Trachops cirrhosus; assembly: GCA_028533065.1. Taxonomy (NCBI): domain Eukaryota; kingdom Metazoa; phylum Chordata; class Mammalia; order Chiroptera; family Phyllostomidae; genus Trachops; species Trachops cirrhosus. Next base: position 18,667,763 of record CM052548.1, read on the forward strand.
TATATATGAGTAAATAAGATATTTTATATTCTGTTCATGTGAAGAAAATTAGTGTGTCTTTGGAGGAAATTTGTCAGTAACTGTTCAGATTTTTCATGCTTATACTTTTTGATGTAGCAATTATATACATATTTGCACATATCAAAAATATATGTTGTAAGATAGATTAATGTAACAGTGCATGTGATTGTAACACCTAGAGTAATCAAATTGGCTAAGTCATGTTAACATCCATACATTGGGAATGAGTGCAGTTGTTAAAGAAAGCAAAAAAGTATGTCCTGACCAAAAAAGATGTTCGAATTATATTCACTGAGTAAAGCAAGTTGTAGAAGGACCCATTTTTGCAAACATTATCTTATATATATATAAATGTGTGTATATGTGGGTATGTGTGCATATGTTGACACATACATACATAAAATTTATTATTTGCAACAATGTTTCCAGAACAACACATAAGAAACTGTTGACACTTTATGTTTGGGAGGCTGGTAGGGCAGAATTATTCATTCTGTACTTAGTATAATTTGCATATTTCTCTTTGAACATGTATTACTTCATTAGTAATGTTTTAAAAATATACTACCAAAGAAAATTCAATAAATAAAATGTACATTAAGCAATAAAGGAAAAATAACTAGAGGACACAGTCACTACTTTCTGTTTTCCTGCAAGTTACTATTGTTTACTGAAGGTATAAATCTTCTATAAGATAACCAAAATAAAAAAGCTCAGATTCTGAATGATCAATTTCCTCATTTTTTGTACAAAAGTAAATACTCAAGATTACACATTTATATACATAAGTATAATGTAAATCTTTCATAAATCACTCATTGGAAGCATTTTGAGTATTGTGTTGAGAATTATATCTTATATTCACACTGAAAATTATATTTTAAAATATAAACCACTGAGATTTATCCAGAATGATAATAGTTCTTTTACATCTGGAATATCAGAATTGTGAAAAAGGTATAAAGAATGCAGAAGACTAGAAAGTTAAACCAAATATTGATATATTTTATTGAAACTTTTCATTTACACAGCAGGTAATGAATTCGAAGAAGATCTTGAAATTCTTGAAGAGGCCGCATTACAGGTATTGTCCCAAACGTTGTATGGATAAACTTTGTATATTAATTTAAAAGTAGTACATTCACTTAGATAAACCTTATTTTTCTTGAAAATAGGACCCATTCCTTAAATATTTCATTCTATTCATTGGCAATTATAAATAACTTAAAATTTTTCTCCTTGGTGGGGCGACTCCTACGGACCTTTGCTTCACTGTGTGGTGGGTGTCCGTGCTGGAGTGAGCCTAAATCCTGTGGGAGGAAGAGCATCTGCAGAGTGCCAAGGGGGTTGGGGGAGGCAGTGCGGAGCTGTGGGCATGTAACTTTTACTGACCGGTTAGGAAAAAAGGAGAAATAAGGTGTTAGTCATTTAAATAATGTCTGCAGAACACTCTATAGTTTACAGTGTTTCTGTTTCCTATTTTTGCAGTTACACTTTGAGGTCAGTATTGTATCTTGTATTTTGAAATGACAATAACCGCAATTCAGAAAAGTTATGCAATTTTTCTAAAAATTCAGCTAATTGGGAGAAAGAAGCTAGTGTTTAAGTCTTCTCACACGTATGACTGGTGATTTACATTGTCTTTTCTGAGATGAATTGATCACAGCAGTAGTAATGAAAACAAACATTTATTTGATCTTAATTTTATCATGTACTATTTCAAACACTTGGCATATTTTTAACTCATTTAGTCCTCACCACAACCCTATGAATTTATTTCCATTCATAGGTAAGGGAACTGAGGCAAGGAGAGCCCAAGTAACTTGCCCAGAATCACACAGCTGTTAATCAGCTATAGCTAGAATTTGACCTCTGGCCATTTGGTGACCAAATCCAAAATTTATTATGTTTGGTGACCAAGTCCATGATGCTGATCATTATGATTATGCTCTAATCACAGAGAGTCATGGTGTCCTCATAATGTTAAGACACCAGCCTTTGTTTTTGTTTTAAAAAAGTTAAAACTTTGTACCATAAGATTCAAAAATGAAAGTGAATTCAACAAACGTGTAAAAAACATAGCAGTGTCACGCAATATTCTAGTTAAGGGCAACCATTAAAGAATTCTTGTATTCATCATCACAGGGATTATTATGGTTTATATATTATCAGTTAGCTCAAGTATAAAGAGACCTTTATTGCACTGCTGTTTGACAACCACCAAAAATGATGTCCCAAATTGCCCACCTTTTTGGCTATAAGGTAGTTGTGGCGGTGGTCTAACATGTATTAAACACCTCCTCCTTCTTAGTCAATGTAGCATGCATTTTATATGTGTTATTTAATTTAAATTTTATAATATAGCCAGAAAAGAGATTTATTTGAACACCATTTTATACATTTTACAGATTCAGAAAGTTCTGTAACTTGTTAGCTCACTAGCATACAGCTATAACTTGTCCAAAGCCAGGATTCACACTTAAGTCTCTTTGATTCCAAAGATCATGATTTTTGCAATTTCATAGCTTGTAGAATGTAAAAGTTACCATTATAGAAAATTGATAGTACTAGAAATATAATCCTTTTGTATGAAAAATATTTTGTTTTGAAATTTATTATGTAGTCATTAAAATGTTTCTAGAGTTCCAGCATTTAAAGCAGATCTTTCCAAAATACAGGCTTGCTTGTCAGATAGTGAAAACTAAAATTTCAGTTTTATCTGCCTCTTTTTCTTCACTTCAGTCAGGCTTGGACAGATTAATGCAATTTTATGTGCAGCCACAGTCAAGCTGCCATCCACTTTATGTACAAGTCTAGACTGTGGTACCCACCTACCGAAGAGAGCAGACACAACCTGTGCGTGAGAACTGCCAATAATGGGGACACAGAAAGAGGGGGGCCTCCACAGCTGCCTATAGAAGGGATCCCAGGCCCTGACAGATGGGGCTGTACCAGGTAGATGGCTAGAATGGGAGGATATGCACCATTTCAATGGACATGCAGATGTCATAAATCACTTTTTCTGTGGAAAGGAAGGACTGGGAGTATTTTTCCATATTTTCCTTCCTGGAAGTTTTCTACTTTGTAGGCTAAAGAAACACTGGAGCATGGGGAGAAAATGATTTCCCCAAAAAGGCCTATCAAAAACTGTAAGTTCAAAAATTCACGTATTTAAAGTTTTACATTTTAAAATGTATGAATGTTCTCTTTTACCCAACAGGTGTGCAAAACCCATTCTGGTATTCTTGGAAAGGGTTTGGCTCTTTCTCATTCACCAACTATATTAGAGGCACTTGAAGGAAACTTACCGCTGCAAATCCAAAGCAATGAGCAGTCCTTCCTGGATGACTTTATCGCTTGTGTTCCCGGGTCAAGTGGTGGGAGGCTTGCAAGGTAATGTGCTCTAAGTACTGCAGGTACTTTCTTTCAGGGCTTGCCTCCTTTTCATGTCTGAAGAGAGACGAAAGGGGAGTCATTAGGATGTCATAGCGCTGCTTAAAATAATCTGATTTTTGTGTTTGAAATAGCTGATGCATAAAATGGTAGTTAATATTTCAAAATATTTTTAAAATATGATAGTTGTTACTTTAAAGTTGCCTAGATGAACTTTTATTTTAAAAATACGTGGAATATGAGGGAGGACTCAAAAAAACCTGAAATTTATTTATTAAAAAATTGTGTATTTATTCTCACATGTTTAAACTTCAGTCACCTTCAAAGTACTCTCCATTTGATGCAAAACACCTACCAGAACATTTTTTTCCACTGCTCAAAAGCTTTTGAACTTGTTGATTTTTAATACCTTTTGTGTGCTTCTGCTGTTTTTTGTTTCACCTCTTCCACATTGGCAAAACATTTCCCTTTGAGGACTTTTTTCATCTGGGGAAACAAAAAACAGTGGCTTGGGGCAAGTTCAGGTGAATAGGGAGGGCGAGGCTTGGAAGTCATGCCATTTTTGGGTAAAAACTGCTGAACCTTCAGTGCAGGTATGCTCGTAAATCACCCATCATGACATGGGCAAATGCATTGAAAGACTCTTCAAAAAAAAATTCACTGAAGCTGAATGCAGCCTCTCACAACAGTGCCAGCTGGTGCACTGATACAGTGGGCTCCTAGAACACTCATCTAGCAGGGGAAGCCTGTACTACAAGGGGCTTGCCAGAAGATAATTCCATTTTGGGGGGTTTCCCTTCTTAGTACATGGTATAATTGAAAGCCTGTGGTAATATTTAGTATCTAACTGAACTCCTAAATTTACTACTATATTTTATTTTAGTAAAATAAATAATATAATGTGAGTTTTTTCAAATCTATAATGAATAGAAATATAAATTCAGAATTTAAATCATTTGAGATTGTCGAGTTCTCATTTATTTTGTTGCTATTTACTTTTTTTAAGCTAAGGAAAAAAATGCTGGCTTGTGTGATTTCACAATGTAGAACTCTGTTCCCTTTCTGTGTTTAATTTTAAAAATACAGAGATTACTCTTCAGTTTTTATAAACCAAAATTGGTCACTAGAGAAGAACAGAAAATCTTCTGTCAGCCTCACTGCTGTCTTTGTGGACATTTAACTTATTACTCATCTCATGTGACAGCTTGAATGTTGATCATGAAATGAATTCAGGAATGGCCTTCACAAAATGTAGAAAATTGGCAAAATTTATGTGGAAAGGAAAGTAATGAGGGAAGATAGTTGAGAAATTGCATGAAGAGAAGGTGGACTAACTGGTCTGAAGCAAGCAGAATGCCATTTTTGTCCCTGCTTTTACAGAGAAGCTGCTCTTTCCTAGGCTATTAGGCTGGCAAGTTAAGGCAGCTCTTCCTCTGTAAAAATGAGTGTACTTAAGACTTCAAATTATACTTGACCTAAATTCATTTCCTTGATTATTTTAAATCAACCATAGTTAAAATTCACCCAAGTTTCCTGACTTTTTAAATTTAATCTTTATTGTATTTTTTTCCAGTACCATTTATCTCCCTTGTACCCTCTTCCACCTCCACCCACCCTGTTCCTCCCACAGTCACCACACTGTTGTCCATGACCACGAGTCCTTTTTCCTTTTTCTCAGGCCCTCCACCCCCTAATTTCCCCACCCTGCCTTATCTGCCAACTGCTCTCCATCTGTGAGACTCCCCATTTTCCCTGTTAGTTCAGTGTGTTCACTAGATTGCACATATGAGTGAGCTCATATGGTATTTGTCTTTCTTTGACTGGCTTATTTCACTTACTAGCGTAATGTTCTCTAGGTTCATCCATACTGTCACAAAGGGTAAAATTTAAAATTTTCTTCTGTTTTATGGCCAAGTAGTATTCTATTTTGTAAATGTCCCATAGTTATTGTATCCACTTACGTACTGATGGACACTTGGGTTGCTTCCAGATTTCCTGATTTTAAAATTTCTTTTTTTAATCCTTAGAAATCTTTCCTGATTTGGCATATTTTTTAATGAATTCATCATTAACAATTTCCAAGGAAGAGACTTACTCCAATTATATATGAATCAGAAACGAAGATGTTGTTTTGGCATTTTGATACATGCTTTATTCATTTGGCGTAATGTCATGTTAATCATTGAAGATATTGATGACTGTCTTTTTTTATTGTTTGTTTGCTTATTTTTTTCATTTCTGCTAGGTGGCTTCAGCCAGATTCCTATGCTGATCCTCAGAAAACATCTTTGATTCTGAATAAGGATGATATTCGTTGTGGTTGGCCTACCACCATAACTGTTCAAACAAAAGACCAGTATGGGGATGTGGTACATGTTCCCAATATGAAGGTAATTATATAAAAATTAAAGTAGTAGACATCTGTGCACTGACTATTGTAACTAATAAAACTTTAGAAATGACAAGTGTCTAACATCCATTTGTAGGACTCTCTTTACATATATGTAATGGAGGAAGCCAAAAAATCGTTTAAATGACTTGTTTATATTATTAGCACATATCCAATTTTCTAAGTTATATACTTTTGTTTGTTTTTTACATTTTGCTATGTGCTATCATGGTGCAAAAGAAGGATAAAAAAAACCTATCCACATAAAGAGTGACAGGTGCAGAGAGGGAAGGTCCTCAGTACACACTGATTGAATAAATCAGTAAAAGAATACATTTAAGAAATTTGTATATATTTTTTAAAAACTCAAATACATTTCTTCATTCTGTACAGTTGAAACAACATTGAAAATCTAATAATGATGCTTATTAAATAAATTAGAAATAAATTTGGATTATAAAAGAATGAAGAATGGAAATAGTCATGTGCTGTGTTGATGAATATAGTTCTTTGGACACCTCTTCCATAAGACATTAATTCATAAACACATTTAGAACACATTATGTGTAAAGTTAGGTCCTTTATGATACAACCTGTTAATGTAAATATTTCATTTAAAACTTCTATTATATTTCTTAAGCCATGCAGTGAGGGACAAATACCATATGATCACACCTTTAACTGGAACATAATCAACAGAAGAAAAAAGCAAACAAAATATAACCAGAGACATTGAAATTAAGAGCAATCTAACAATAGCCAGAGGGGAGGGGGGAGGGGACAGTGGGGAGAAGGGTTTTCGGGAACTACTATAAAGGGTACATGGACAAAACCAAGGGAGAAGGTGGAAGCAAGCGAGGGAGGTGGGTTTTGCCAGGGGAGGGGGGGAAGGTGGGGTGGGGAGAAAAAGCAGACAACTGTAATTAAACAATAAAGTAATTTTTAAAAAGATTAAAATTATGCAATTATAAAAAACTTTCATTTTTGAAAAAAATCAGTACCGAATGAAAATTTCTATAGTCAATCCCCAGCTGCCCTCACACCTCAAAGTGATTTGCTTGTTTGGAGCTTAGAGTTGATTAATTCACAAAATCCCTTTGAATAAGAGCACATAATTTTACCTCCATTGTTTCTTTTATTAGAACTACTTGGTCCATTTTTTTAAAGATTTTATTTATTTATTTTAGAGAAGGGGAAGAGAGGGAGAAAAAGAGGGAGAGAAACATTGATGTGAGAGAGAAACATCGATCATTTGCCTCTTGCATGCCCCTAAACAGGAACCTGGCCTGCAACCCAGTCATGTGCCCTGACTGGGAATCGAACCAGCAACCTTTCAGTTTTCAGGATGATGCCCAATCTACTGAGTCACACCAGTCAGAACTACTTGATACACTTTTTAAAAATTGTATTTATTTTCTTTTAAAGAGAGGGGAAAGGAGGGAGAAAGAGAGGGAGAGAAACATCAATGTGTGGTTGCCTCTCACACGCCCTCCACTGGGGACCTGGCCCACAACCCAGGCATGTGCCCTGACTGGGAATTGAACTGGCGATCTTTTGGTTCGCAGGCCAGCACTCAATCCACTGAACCACACCAGCCAGAGCCATTTTTTAATTTATCCCATGAAGAAGCACAATGCCAGTGGAACGTTTACCTGACTCATAGTACAAAAAAAAAAAAAAAAAAAAAAAAAGACAAGAGCCATATAGTTCCCATATCTTAAGACCATTAATAAAATTGTATGGAAAACTATTTGAACCTGATACTAAACAAAAATCAGGCTTTACCAGTGACTTTAAAGTTTTGACAATGACCCACACTGTAAGGATTTGCATTATGACCCAAACAGACATAAGATGAAATAGTATACATACTCTTTATTACGTACAATGTGTATCATACGTATTTATACACAGAGCTGCACTGTGGTATTTTCTATTTTACTTTTCTATGGAAGATCATGCCCCATCGAAGTGATTTCATGCCCACTATGAATTACTCTATCAAATGCTAAAAGCAGGTTATAAAGAGAAAAACTGAATAGAGAATAATCTTAATAATGACACCAAAAAAATGACTCTGAAGAAAGAATTTTATCACAATACAAAACACGTTAATATGAACCTCAAAATGATGATACCTGATAAAGAACTAAAGTGGTATTTAAATTGTAACTTTGTGACTGCCTAGGAATCAAGTAGTCTTTCCTAATACATAAATAAACATACAACAATAAAATGTTTTGTTATAATTCTTAGAATAATATTTCTGAGTATTGTTTTTAAAATAATTTATATTTTCAGTGTTTCAGCATGCCTTAGTAAATCTGTTCTTTTTTTAAAAAATAATTTCTTATTTTTTAATAACAATTGATACAGAATATTATATATTAGTTTCAGGTGTACAACCTAGTGATTACACCTTTATCACTCTTGAAGTGATAATCCCAATAAATTACTACGCATCTGACACTATACATAGTCATGACAAGTTACTGACTATACTTCCTATGCTGTACTTTACATCCCCATGACTGTTCTGTAACAATTTGTACTTCGTAATCCCTTTATCTTTTTTTTTTACTCATCTCCCACCTTCCCCCATCTGGCAACCATGAAAATGTTGTCTATGTCTAGGAGTCTGTTTCTGTTCTGCTAGTTGCTTTGTTTTGTTTTTGTTTTTGCTCTTAGATTCCACATATATATGAAATCGTCTGGTGTTTGTCTTTCTCTGTCTGACTCACTTCACTCAGCACAGTACCCTCTAGGTCCATCCATGTTGTTGCAGGTGGCAAGATTTCATTCTCTTTCATGGCGGAGTCATATTCCTATGTATATATGCATCACTTTTTCCTTATCCACTCATCTGTTTATGGACTCTGAGATTGCTTCCATATCTTGGCTATTGTAAATAATGCTGCAATGAGCATATGGACGCGTATGTCTTCTCAATTTAGTGTTTTTGGTTTTTTCAGATAAATATCTAGAAGTAGAATTGCTGGGTCCTTCTTTGTCTCATATTATAGCCCTAATTTTAAAGTCAGTTTCGTCCAATGTAGGTATTTATTGCTATCCCAGCTTTTTTGGCTTTTTGTTTGTAGTTTCATGAAATACCTTTTCCATCTCTTTACGTTCAGTCTGTGTGTGTCTTTGATTTGAAGTGAGTCTCTTGCAGACAGCATATGCAAGGGTCTTCTTTCTTATCCACTGAGCCACCTTATGTCTTTTGATTGGAACATTTAACCCATTTGTTCTTAAAGCAATTCTTGATTGATTATTTATTGCCATTTTATCATTCATATTTTTGATCATTTTAAATCAGATCCTTTAATGTTTCTTATAATACTGGTTTGGTGTTAATAAACTCCTTTATCTCATTCTTATCTGGGAGCCTTTTTGTCTGTCCTTTGATTCTACCTGTGATAGCTTTGCTGGGTTGAATCATCTCAGTTGTAGGTCCTTGCTTTTCATCACTTTGAATATTTCATGCCAGTCCCTTTTGGCCTGCAAAGTTTTTATTGAGAGATCAGCTGACACTCTGATGAGATCTCCCTGGTAGGCAACTAACTGCTTATCTCTTGCAGCTTTTAAGATTCTTTCTTTGTCTTTAACCTTTGCCATTTTAGTTATGATGTGTCTTGGTGTGGACCTCTTTGGGTTCATTTTGTTTGGGACTCTCTGCTTCTTGAACTTATATGTCTATTTCATTCACCAGGTTTTGGAAGTTTTCTGTTATTATTTCTCAAATAGGTTTTCAGTTTCTTGCTCTCCTTCTGCCACTCCCATGATATGAATGTTAGTATGCTTAAAATTGTCCCTTATACTCTCCTCATTTTTAAAAATTCTGTTTTCTTTTTGCTGTTCTGAGTGTTACCTGCTACCTTCCCTTCCAAATGGCTGATTCAGTCCTCTGCTTTATCTGCTCTACTGCTGATTCTCTGTAATGTATTCTTCATTTCAGATATTGCTTTCTTAATGTCTGAGTGGCTCTTTTTTATGGTTTTTGTCTTCATTTGTGTTTCCTCCTTTTAAGAAATATTGATTGATTTTATAGAGCAGGAGAAAGAAAAATACTGATTTTTGTCATTCCACTTATTTATGCATTCATTGGTTGATTCTTATGTGTCCTGACCAGGGATTGAACCTGCAACCTTGGTGTATTGGGATGACACTCTAACCAACAGAGCTACTCAGCCAGGCTGTTTCCTCTTTGTTGAAGTTCTTACTGAGTTCATGTACTCTTCCCCAAGTTCACTGAGCACCGTTATAGCTAGTGTTTTGAGCTCTGCATCTGGTAGATTGCTTATCTCCATTTTTGTTTAGTTCATTTATGCAGTTTTGTTTTGGTTTTTCATTTGGGACATGTTTCTTTGTCTTCTCATTTTGGCTGCCTCCCTGTGTTTGTTCCTGTGCATTAGGTAAAGCTGCTACATCCCCCAGTTTTGTTAGAGGGGCCTTATGTAATAGGTGTCCCGTAGGGCCCAGTGGTGCATTCTCCCCCCATCACCCAAGCCAGGTGCTCCAAATGTGCCCCCACTTGGGATGTGTGCACCATTCTGTTGCCATTGAGTCTTGATTGCTGTTGGCCTGTTAACAGGAGGGATTTGTTTCTGGGTCCATCTGTGAGTGCTGGCGTTGGCTACAACCAAGGAGCTGTTGTGCAAGGACTCACCCCACAGAACAGGACTTGCTTCAGTGGGGCTCTAGTGCCTAACGAGACTGCCCCTTGAGTATGTCACTTGTAGAGATGGTTGGGTGGTTTTCTGGCATGGTCCACCAAGTGCACTGGTGCTGGGATCTCCTAAGAGATACAGGCCCAAGTCAGCCACCAACTGAGCCCTGTCTAGGGCCACGCAGCATGAGCTACCAAGCAATCTGCAAATGACCGCTACTACTGTTGGTCTTGGAGGGGCCCAGGAGAGGCAGAGTTGTGAACAGAGGCTGGATGCCACCAGTTCCAGACCTGGGACCACTTAGCAAGAGGTATAGGACATGCGGGTCAGATGCTGCTTGCTTAGGGTTCATGAACCTTTGAGAGATTTTAGGAAAGTCTACAGCATGAACTAAGTTAGGCCCTTTGTATGGGAAAGCTACTTGAAGTGGATCGTGTGGACCCACAAGTTGGGTGGGTTAGGGTCACAGGGAATCACCAGGGTGGGGCAAAGAAGCATTAGCCATGTTAATGGAGACTCTGATACGGGGTTCCCCTGTTGGCTCCATGGGGAGAGGATTCAGTACAAGAACAGTGGTGTCTGCCAGCACCGTTATCTGGGTGAAAGCTGTCCCTCTACCCCTTAAACCTCAAAACTAGACAGTTCAGTTCCTCCTTGTATGTCTCTGGTGCTTTTCAAGCTGCCACCTCAGCACTGGAGCTCAAAGCCAGTGAGACTGAGTAAGTCCATGTGCGGGCCGTTTAGGAGAAGCACCTGGGACTCCAGGAGCCCTTCATTTCTCATCCACAATCCCCACTGGTTTTTACAACCAGAAGTTATGGAACCCTGTGCTTGGGGGCCTGGTGTGGGTGGGTCTGAGACTTCTTGCTCAGGGAGAACCTCCTGAATTTTAACTGCCACACATGGGTGTGGGACCAGCCCATGCTGTGTTTCTGCCCTTCCTCCCAGCCTTAATGTGCCTTGTGCATATCCTTAATTATAGGACTTCTTTTCAGCTAGATTTCAGGCCATTTTGAGTGATGGTTTTTCTGTAGTTTAGTTGTAATTTTTATGTGGTGGTGGGAGGATGAGAGAACTGCATTTATCTACTTCATCATCTTGACAGAAAGCCACAGTTCTGTTCATTGTATCTACGGTAAAGTAGATGAAAGATACCCACATTCTATTGTTGAAGAGATTTAGTTTGAAAGTTTAATTAGATTAATGTAGACTTATTCTTCTATCCTTTTCTGTACTTTACTAATGGTAACATTTATTTCACGTTTTGATGTATGTGATTATTTATTCCAAAAAAATATGTCTGTCTTTTATACTGTATTCAGGATCCATATTGTGGAACCATCTTAAGGGCATTGTGGTGCTATTAAATAAGCACTAAGGGGAATGCCTAAGATGGACCAATTATAACAATATTTATAGAATTATGAGTCCATAGTTATAAATTGCTCTTTTTCATGTATCATGGACAATTACATAACAGTAATATTTGGTTTTTATAATATGGTTAGGTGGAAGTGAAAGCTGTTCCTGTTTCTCAGAAAAAAACATCTTTACAACAAGAGCAAGTGAAGAAACCTCAAAGGATTCCTGGCAGTCCTGCCATCACAGCTGTCCCCTCTAATACCGACAAGACTTTCGGTGGACTGGCGTCACCAAAGCTGGACGTTTCATATGAACCGATGATAGTGAAGGAGGCTCGCTATATTGCCATAACAATGATGAAGGTAATTTATTTTACCAGAAAAATTTTATTTTTCACTATTTAACAAACATTTCAGTCATTCAAATTCAGACACAAAATTACAGGTCTAGAGAACTGTTGACAAATGGTAAAATTGTGACAGTTTTTAGGATGATGTTATTTTCCTCCGAAGAGGGTTTTCATTTGCTTTTGGAAGACACCGAGAGGGGATTGCCAATAACAGAGCAAGTTAATCCAATCAGAGATTGAAGTGGTTGAAAGTTGGATTTTAGTTCCTACAAAAATACTTGTCTGTTTCCAATTTACCATTCATTTAAGGACATACCCTTTCAGGGATTCAGCATGTACCTAACCAGCCCCCTTCAGTTTTAGGGTTCTCCCAAATGACAGGCTTATCTCTTGGTTTCTTCATGCTTTTGAGCTTCCTTATGTCTTCGTACAGATTTTTTTTTTATATTTTATCCACTTTTTATCTTCAGAGGCAGCATTAGCCTAAATTACGAAGATGGTTGTTAATTTAAGCAGAAGTTAGGAATTGTGCCATTATTAGAATGAAGTTGTGAGCCATTCAAGGTTTTCATTTAAAGAATGGCACAATTAAATTTGTGTTTTATAAGGATCGTGGTGGATTATGGAGAATGTGATTGGGTAGAAGATCAAGAGCCATGGTTTACTTTAAGTATCTAGGGGACTGTTGATTTAGTCTGGTGAGATATGCTGATCCCTTGGACTACAGAGTTTTCAAAACAGATTCATGAGATATTTAGGCTCAAAAGGACTTGGTGGCTAATGGGGTTGGAGTAAGAGAAGGTTCACATTTTGAGCTTCAGTAGTGAGGTTGATAAGTTGGAGGAGGGGAGGTTTTGGTTGAGGAAGATAAGAGTTGGGGACGTGATACATTTTAGATATCTCTGAAATAGCCACGTGACGATATTTACAAAAGGAAGTTGGATTACAAACCTGAAATTATCACAGTCTGACCTCAAGAAAAGATTTGAGAATAATCAGCACTTGTATTACTCATAAAGTTAAATGTCTCCTTTCACAAGTGAAGAGAGAAATTCCAGGATGAGATCCTGAGAAATGCCAGTATCAGTGATCCTCAAATTTGTGTCTACAATAGGTAGGTAGGTAGATAGAATGATAGAACGATAGAACGAATTTGTGTCTATCAGAATCATCTGGAGCATTCATTTAAAAGGAAAATCTTTCAGTCATTCAAAGATTTTGATCCATTAGATCTAGAGAAAATTTCAGTAATTTGCATGTAAAACAAATATGCAGAGTGGTTCAAGTTCAAAAACTAAACTTTGAGAAACATTGATTTACAAGATAGATAAGAAAAAGAAAGAAAGAAGAAAAGGAAAGAAAAAACCACACACACACCAACATTGATAAGAATACTAGCCAAAGAGATGAGCTGAGACATAAACTAGCACCGGCTTGTACTGTTGCCACTTCTACCCACTTTACATATAGCAATTAATCCTCACAATAACCCTATATATCCTGTTTTTATTCCCATTTTACATAGGTGGAAACTGAAGCATGGAGAGGTTAAGTAACTTATCTAAGGCTCGCAGTCTGACTCTAGATTTGATTTTCCTAACTACCCTCAACTACCTTATTGCATGTCTTGAAAATCAAGGAAAGAGCAGTTTAAGAAGGGTTAACAATGTCATCCTGCACAAGTGAAGTTTTGAAAAGGATCTGGCAACGATGAATTCACCAGTGATCTAGGCAGTAGCAGTTTTAGAGGCATGGTGAATTGATGAAGAGGAAGTGAAAATAGCTAAAGGCAAAATGAATATAGTCTTTCAAGATGTTTGAGTATAAAAAAAACAGAGGAGATGGAATTGAGTGGAAACTTTTGAGTTTGGGATTGAATATAGAAAAATTTATGTGTTTTAATACTGATGAGGAGACAATTGAAAGAAAGGAAATCCTGAAGACAGTCTGAGAGAGATAAAATATCTCGAGTTCAAGTGGAGAGATTAGCCTGAAATAGTAGTGTTACCTCTTTTCCTCTTTTGTATTGATTTTTTAAATATATATATAAATGATATATATCCCATTTTGGTTATGTGAATTACAAATCACCTCCTCCTGAGTGATAGCTTATATTTGCTCTTTATTGTGTCTTTGTTTTGGAGAAATTTAAATTTATAATATACTCACATTTCTTCTAAGTTTGTATATGGTATTGTTATTTACATTTGTATATTTAACACACTCAGAATTTAGTTTTGTAAGTTGTGTGATGTAGCTAATTGAGTTTTTTCTTTATCTCCTATATGGATAACCATTTCTCTCAGCACCATTTATTTATTTAAAGATTTTATTTATTTATTTTTAGAGAGAAGGGAAGAGAGAGAGAAGGAGAGGGGTGGAAACGTAGATGTGCAAGAGAAACACTGATCGGTTACCTCTCACATGGCCCCCAGCTGGGGACCTGGCCCTGCAACCCAGGCATGTGCCCTGACTGGGAATTGAACCAGTGACCTTTCACTTTGTGGGATGACACCCAGCACACTGTGCTGTACCAGTTAGGACATCTCAGCACCATTTATTGCATGTTGTATTACTGTATTACTAAAGAATGTTTCTAATGATTTTGTAATTCTTACTGGTCTCTTTCCTAAAGGTTTATGAAAATTACTCATTTGAAGAACTACGTTTTGCATCACCAACTCCCAAGAGGTAAGGATTCTTTCCTTAATGCATATCCAAAACATGTCAACTGCTTGCAACTAAAATCATCCTGCATTTCAACTTTATTTTCCATAAATAAATATTTTATAGCATTTTAAAATTTTTGGTAGAAATATACTACAAATTTGATAATGAGTAGGTTTGTAGGTACAATGTTCAGCTACAATACTACCAAAATGTTACATGATATTAAGGTGATGTAAAAAGAATAATATCTAAAACATATAATTTGGCTTGTTTAGGGCTATTTTGTTTTTTCTGTTTTTGCTTCCTTCTCTCCTTCATGTATTGAGGTGCAGAGCGATTTCAATGTACTTTTGATTATGAGGTCTTAATTTTTCAGCCCCTGAGTAATTCTGTTATCTCCAGATTTAAGCAGATTTTTTTTTTTACTTAGTATTTTATTAGCTGGTTAGGAGAAGTACTTTTTAAAATGGATGCTTGGAAAAAGATTTTTGATGGATTGTACTTTAGAGGATCACCTCCATAGAATTTAGAAAAAGCTCCAAAGTGAATCAGAAAAAAGCATAACTACTTATACATATTACTGTTTTCTGTCACATGACTTATTAGAAACTAATAGGCTACTATGGCTTTATTTTGGCCTGTATACAAAATAGAATCTTAATGCAGAGTCTAGAGAGGTTTTGAAATAGGGAAATAGTATTTTGTTTGTGGCTTAATTTTAGTCACAAAATGTCTGTACAGTGGAAACATAATTTTTATAAAATAAATGTGAGTCCTGGCCAGTGTGGCTCAGTTGTTTAGACCATCGTCCTGTAGACCAAAAGGTCACAGTTCACTTCCCAGTCAGAGCACAGGTTGCGGGGTTCAATCCCCCGTCGGGGCACATACCATTAGGCAACCAGTTGATGTTTCTCTCTCAGTTCGGTTTTTCTTGCTTTCTCCTTATGTCTGCCTCTTCTTCCTCTTTCTCTAAAAGCAATGCAAAATGTCCTTGGGTGAGGATAATATAATAAATGAATAAAAAAATGTGAACTATATAGATGTATATTATATTAAATAAGAACAAATTGGCCATTTGCCAGTAAGTAGGTTTTTATATGCGTTGGGCATTTTAAACCCAATTAAAATAGTCTTAGCTAAGTAAACACGTTTATTCTTCAAATACTGTTAGGCATCTGCTCTGTGGAACACACTAGTAGAGGCTCTGGCATACTCCTGAAAATAAGATAGACAAGGTGCTGATTCTCATAGCATTTATATTCCTGTGGAGAAACAAACTATAAATATGTAAACAAAATAGTAATAATAAATGAAGTTACCGATAGTGATGGGGTTGGGGAAGTTCATTCTAGGCAGAGAAAATCTGGGGTGGATGGACTTTTTGATGTGTTTGAGGAACAGAAACATAGTTGGTCTATAGAATAATGAGTAAAAAAGAAAATGATCAAAGATGACATTAGAGAACTATATAATGGCCATATTTTATAGGGACTGGTAGGCCATTTAAGGAGTTTGAATTTTCTCCCTAAGTGAATTTGTTTGGAGGGTTTTCCAAAAGAATTTGGGGAGAGGTATAACCTGATTTATAGTTTTAAAAGATCATTCTGGCTTCTCTCTGGAGAATGAATTATAGGGGAACAAGAGTGGGAACAGAGAGATGAATTTGACTATTAAGTGGCTTGAGTAGGAGTGAAACAGAGTTAGCAGTGGAAATGATGAAGTGGATGGATTTGGGATATAAGTATTATTCTAAGTAGAAGATAAAGCCAACAGCCTTGCTGCTAGAATAGAAATAGAAGGTGAAGAAAAGAGAATGATCAAGAATGATTGCAGATTTCGTCAGCTTCAGCAGCAGTATAGAATATATAGCAATATAGGGCTTGGCCAACTTTGGCCTGCAGACCAATTCAGGCCTTTTTTGTAAATCAGGTTGTATTAGATAATAGCCTTGCTCATTAGCTTATGTATTGTTTATGGCTTCTTTCATACTATAATGTAATCGTGAAAGACTGGCACAGTAGACTAAGTATCATTACAGAAAATGCTGTTGACCTCTGGTATAGATTATCATGATTTTTACAAGGATCAGAAATTTTTTACAAGCCTGAGAAATTAACAAGTGTTTTTGTTGGTGGTGTTGGTCTATTTTGTTTTGGTGAGTGGTGGAGTGAGTGGGAAATAAGAGTTCTTCTTTGGATATATTGTAATTGAGAGGCCAAGATGCCTCTTAGTTCTCTAAGTACAGTTATATCCAGAGCCACTAGAAATACCAGTTTGAAATTTAGGGGACAAATAAATGTCTTCTAAATGTGGGAGTCATCTATATAGACATGGTATTTAAAACTGAGGAATAGATGGATGATCAACTAGAGAGATGCTATTCAAAGTAAAAAGAAGACCTAGACTCAAATCCCAGGATATTCCATAGTTAAAGTATAGTCAAAAGAGAGAGAGCCAACCAAACACTGAGAAAGAATGGCCGGTGAGATTAGAGGAAAACCAGGAGACTGTTGCAGAAGCTAAAGGAAAGCATTTCTTGAAATTAGGAGTTGTCAGCTATCAAGTGTTACTGAAAGATTGCTAAGGACAAAGAAACGGCCGTTGATGACATTGACATACGCAATAGCAATGAAGCATTTGGAACAAAGCCCTAGTTAGGATAAGTTGTGGAAGAAAACTGGAAGTAAGGAAATGGAGATGGCGATTATAGACAGTTCTTTAGGTAAGTTCTGATATAAGTGGGAAAGGAGATATGAGATCTTATTTGAAAGGTCTGTAATATCAAGAGGAGGTGGTTAAGATGAGAGATTCTGAGGTCTGTTTGTACAGAGATGAAATACAAATAAAAATGGTCCAGTAAAGTAAGAGAACTTGATGATGCATGAGAAGTAATTGTAGCAAGGAAGTGCTAAGGGACCGAGATTGGCAGCACAAAGGAGGGGCTAACTTGAATGAGACCCAGGATACTTCTTCCATTGTAACAGGAGAGAAGGCAGAGGAGAGTAGGTTTATTAATCCGATTGTAACTTTGAGGTTATATCTTTTGCTTCTGTTTTCTCACTGAAGAAAGTAATGCCATGACCAGCAGAGTGAGGAAGGGGTGATAGAGGATTGAAGTGAGGAAGAAAAAATGAAATTCAGACATTTTGGAGAATAGGAAAACTTACTATGGTGGGGCAATAGGATTGTCACTTACTGTAATAATACAATCAGAAAATAAATTAACAAGAAAAACAGAACGAGAGACAAGGAAACATGGAACACACTGATAGCTGTAGGAGGGGAGAAGGGAGGTAGCGAATGGTGGAAGGAAGGGGAAGGGACTAGTCAAAGAACATGTATGAATGACGCATGGACATGGACAAAAGAGAGGGGATTGACTGCAGGTGAGGGGTGGGCTGAGTGGAGGGAGACAAAAGGGAAAAATTTTGGGACAACTGCAATAGAATAAACAATAAAAAAAGGAAAAAATTAAATGTTTGCTGACATATTTTAATGATGTTGTTAGCTATTTAACCAAAAGTAACTTTTCCAATATTTGTCTTATTTCTTTTCAGACCCAGTGAGAATATGCTGATCCGTGTCAATAATGATGGCACTTACTGTGCAAATTGGACTCCAGGAGCTATTGGGCTTTACACTATTCATGTTACCATCGATGGCATTGAAATAGGTATTTTTTTAAAGTTATGAGTTACTTAGTGCAGAGAACTAGAATCAAAGTCATCTGCTGTTCTAGTCTGTGCTTTAACTTGTATCGTAGATGTGGACAGGTTTTATAACTTATTTGGAGTTTTGTTTCCTCCTTTATAATGAGTACTGAATTAGTATATTCATTCATAACGTCTTAAAATTTTGTAATAGCTTAATGGTGTCGTTATAGCCCTCATGACTCCTTCCCCCATTCCCTAATGCAGCTGGTTATGTATGGTTGCCTCCATGCTGCTATATAGCAGCATGCCTCCTCCTCCTCATGGTACATCTGTCTTCCTTCCCTGGCTGTGAGTGGAAACCGTCTCATTCGTCTTTGGTCTTCCAATCTAGCGCAGTGCCTGGCATATAATGGCTGCCTGTAAATACTTGTTCAGTGAGTGAATAATTTCTTTGCCCACCACTAACTTGGGAAAGCATATTGCTTTTATTTGGGACATTAATCTTTTTCTTTTCTTTAGTTTTAAACTATCCATGTAATAGGACAATAGAATAAGAACCCTCTAATAAGTGTCTATCAATATGAATTCCTTGTGGCATTATCTTTACTGATGCTCCTTGAAGAAAAAGGGTTCCTGTGATTGAGTAGATTTAGAAAACCTAGTATATTATAGTCTCATCTTCGACATTCTTACAATTCACATTAACATATTAGGGATTCCAAGAAGTTCTGAACTTAATCTTGTCTCAGATGGAAAAAAGCAAGAAATGTGATTCCACTCATATGTGGGTTGTAAAACTGAAAGCAACAAGCGAACCAACAAGACAAACAAACAAAAACTTAATAGACACAGACAACAGTATGGTGGTTGCCAGAGGAAAAGTTGGGGCAGGGGAGGTAGAAGAAGGTATAGGAAGAATAAATGGTGATGAAAGGAGATTTGACTTTGGTGGTGAGCACACAAATACACTGTACAGATGGTGTTATATAATTGTACACTTGAAACCTATATAATTTTATTAACCAATGTCAGCCCAATAACTTTAATGAAATTTTTAAAAAACAATCTGGCCTAACTTTGTTAAAACCTTACAAAGAACCCTAGCATGTGGGGAAGAGGGAGACAGGGTAGAAGTAAAAGTAATCCTAAGCAGCATTCCACCAGAGTATTCTATGGGAAACTCTGATGTAAGTAGTTTGTTTTTACAGTGAAGGTAAAGAGGTACTTTACTGATGTAACTGTATAGGACATACAGCAATGTAACTGTGTGTAGGTATCTCACATTCATCTATATCATTCCAGCAACCTTTACCCTCAGCCTTTGCTACACTCTCCCTTATTTCATCGTACGCATACAGCCTTAAGTTCAGCAAACTTGTGTTGGTTCTGAGCAAAGCATTGTTCTAGGTGAGACAATTACAATCAAGTGTTAACAGTTTATTGATAATTGCAAAATAAAATGGGCAAACAAAATTATGTGAAGTAGACTATAAGTAGCAACATAAAAAAGGTATAAACAATAGGAATTCAAAAGTGGGGATAAGTCGAGAATAGGGTCATCTTTGTTCACAGTGGGGTGAAGGCAATTGCTACAAGGTAGGTAAGAAAAATATTCTTATATTTGTTTTTGCAAATGAAGAGAAAGTTTCATATTTACTTGGAATCATCCATTTTCTTCACTACCTTTCTAACTCAGCTTTCTCCCAAGGTGACCAAACTGTCAGTAGGCTGGGGCCTGCTTGACCACAGGCAAAGACAGATGATAATTCATTAGAACAATGATGGTAATAATAGCTAACACGTATGGATCACTTAATACACATGCGGCATTGTTTTATTCAGACCTTATATATTTTAAATCATTTCATTCTCATAACAGCCCAGTGAGGTCAGTGCTAGTCTCACTCCCATTTGATAGATGAAAAAGTTGAGGCACAGAGAATCAAATAGCAGATGTGGGAACAAACAAGACAGCCTAATGTGAGAACCCAGCTTTTAAGCACCACACTGTGTTGCATGCTAGTGATGGAGATGACTGGTAGAGATGATGAGTGGTACTCTGATCTGATGTTGTGAGAGAATGTTCAATCGTATGAGGATTTCTTTTTTCTTTTTTATTTTTTTTAGTATAATTTCAGATGTTCGAACAAAGAATGTGAGCCCTTCCTTTTCTCCTTGAACCCTAAGACACCTGTTTGGAATCTTAATGCCATTTTTCAAACATTTCTCTTGTTTAATATAAACATCAATCACCCTAAAATGGCAGAATTCAGATATTTGTTTAACTATTTAAAATAGCCTGTGAATGTGTATAAGGCTAGGTTTCAGATCCTCCCTTTCTTGTATTCTCAAATGTTACAGTTTCCTTCCTCTTCTAACAGATGCTGGACTAGAAGTAAAAGTAAAAGACCCACCAAAAGGGATGATACCACCAGGAACTCAGCTGGTCAAACCAAGGACTGAACCTCAACCAAATAAGGTTAGGGTAGGATGAAATCAGAACCTGAATCGGTCAGAGACTTATTAATTTTCTTCATTGATGCTTCAGGGTGACCATCAAAACATCTAATATTTTACTTGATTTTAGTATTTGAATTCTAAATATTCCTAAATAATTTTGAGGACTACCTCATAGTAATTCTAACCATTTCTAAATTGTGTAACCTGTACTTTTTGGCTTCTTTGTATAACACTTTGTATAGGCCTTGTATACTTTCTGTTAATTGAAAATTTATAACTAACAAAAAGTTTCCTGTTCCTAAGTGTATAAAGTTTGCAAGGTCAAAGTACCCTGTGTTACTAAGAAAAAGTAATTTCCTAACATTGAAAGTAAATAGAGGAATTTTCATAAACTATTTATTAAAAGGGAAACATTTATAAAGAAATTATGTTCTACCTTTCTTTAAAAAAAACTCTTCTCCTTTTTATCATGTCCTCACAATTTAGAAAAGAAATTATAAATATATTAATTTTAAAATATTTTCAGTAATGTGCATTTTAATACTTTTGTTCTGTTGTTACAAATAAACCACTGTTGTTCACACAGGGAAAGCAGCTACAAATAATTTTGGAAACTTCCTAAACATTAATAATACTTTCAAATCTGTTTAATTTTCTCTCTCACTATTTATAAGATCTGTGCTCCATGGTTTTCCTGTCTGTTTTTGCTGTCTCAGGTCCGGAAATTTGTGGCCAAGGACAGTGCAGGGCTCCGCATCCGCAGCCACCCTTCCCTGCAGAGCGAGCAGATCGGCATAGTGAAAGTCAATGGGACCATCACTTTTATCGACGAGGTAATTCGTACTGAACAGCTGGTGATGAGTTCTGGACAGAAAGATTTCGCATTGTTTGCATGATAATAAAGTTAGAAAATTTTCTCTTAAAATATGTTTTAAGTAGTTTGGGTAGTGTTTGAAAAATTGGCAAAATGTGTTCATTGAGTTTCAGATGTTTAATTTATATTTATCAATACAAAAGTAACTAAAGTTATATTTTTAACATGAAGGAACTCAGTTAATATAGTAGTCTGAACCTGTATAAGTACTCACTTAAGATGGTTATAGTTCATCTTGAATTTTTTAATGTTATTTGTTTTTAAAAATGTGTTTGTTGTATTGCTTTAACTTTGACAGTACATTTTTTCTAATAATAGAACCATGTAACTTCTGATCATTAAAATCTAAATTGAGGGAAAGGAAGACTCATGTTCTTTTGGGAAACATCTGATTTTATGTTTAACCTATCTTAAAGTGTTATTTCTTTGTACTTTTACTCCTGTGACATTGTGTTTACAATCGCACTATGTGAATTATTGTATTGCTTGGCATTCCCTTGCTGCTTTTTTTCCTTGAAGGTTCTCTCATACTTACCATTTGCAAAACTAGATGCTTAATCTCCGTGTCAAGCATTATTTGCCTGCTTTGTAGCCTTTCAGCCCTTGCTAGCCTCACAGGAGTTACAGGAGGGCGTGGCTCGTTTTGTTGCTTATTTCTCAGATTCACAATGACGACGGTGTATGGCTGAGACTGAATGATGAGACAATAAAGAAGTATGTTCCTAACATGAATGGTTACACTGAAGCCTGGTGCCTCTCTTTTAATCAGCATCTTGGCAAGAGTCTTCTGGTCCCTGTTGACGTAAGTAAAAGAGCATTTTAAAAAGCATTATCAGTACACTGTGTCCTCATTACAGGACATTCTTTAAGACTTTTCAGTTCTGAGGTAAACAACTACTAAATAACTTTTACTTTATAAGTGCTTGAATTCTTGAGAGCTTCTGTGTAATAGAGGTGGACTTTGGCAAGACTTAGAACCTTACTATGATCCATCACAGGCAGAAAGTAATAAATGAAAACTAGGTCTACTCAGTTTTTTCAAAGAGGTGGGGAATGAGTGGTTCGCGTATTTTTTTTCTTTCTTATTCACACTATTGTTTGGAATGAATGCCAAACTAAATGTATGAAATCAGTATTATTATACATTCAGAAACGTGTAACAGTTTATATGTTGGCATTTTGTAATTAGCTCTGTGTTTTAAGTTTAAATCTTTTCTTTCTTGGCTTATGCTATACTATTATGTTAAAATAGGAAGGATTTTTAGACTTGTTGTACTATAATGTTCTAGTTGAAGCTAAACTCTACTGTCTGAGAGAATTCACTGAACCTCTCTCACAAATGCAGGGGAATATTTAGAGCCAGTGTTCACAAGATTGCTACACAGCTAAATGTGATAGTAATCCACAACTCTTTTTATAATCTTTTAAGTAATTTTTATTTTTTTAAAGATTTTTAAAATTTATTTTTGGAGAGAGGGGTAGGGAGGAAGAAAGAGAGGGAGAGAAACATCGATGTGAGAGAGAAACATTGATCAGTTGCCTCTTGCACGCCCCCAACTGGGGACCTGGCCCGCAACCCAGGCATGTGCCCTGACCAGGAATCAAACCAGCAGCCTTTCGGTTTGCGGGATGATGGCCAACCCACTGAGTCACCAGTCAGGGCAGCACTTTATAATTTAACCATAAAAGTATGATGTTTCTTTTTCATCACCATCAAGTGATGTATTCCTTATGACACTGCTAATAAATGGCACTGTTAAAATTTTATTTTTAAAAAAGCCTTAATATTTTAGAAAGCAAATTTCTTAAAAATCAGTGTATATAGAGTTAACTTTTTATATCAAACCATTCAATATATTGTTTATTTTTTTCCTTGATAGTCCAGACTAATGTTCTCCAAGGAGGCTGTTATACAAGATGATTCTTTGGGAAAGAAAATATAGGAACTTTTATTTATATTTATTGATCTCATTCTTTTTTTATTCTTTTGTATATGTTTTATAATACAGTGGGGAAAGACAAATCTATTTTTTTTACCAACAGATATGTTATTAAAAAAACTTGGAACATATTGGCCTACTGTTTTACTGAGGTTAAGCTAAAGAATGACAAATCTACAACTATAATGTAAAATTTTAAATAAACCAAATCTTTTTAAAAAGATTTTATTTAGTTATTTTTCAGAGAGAAGAGGGGAAGGAGAAAGAGAGGGAGATATTGATGTACACGAGAAACGTGATTGGTTTCCTCTCCTACTCCCCCACCCAGGGGGCTGGCCAGCAATCAGACCTGTGACCTTTCAGCTTGTAGGACGATGCCCACCCCATTGAGCCACACTAGTCAGGGCTAAACCAGATCTTAAAATTTCCTAAGATTCATATCTGCAGGTAAAAATGTAAAGGATTTTGACTCTCTGGAAAAGAGGTACCACTCTGGAAGAAAAAGAGTAATTCTTTATCATTTGTGGCTAATAAGTTGGCCTTAAATGATTTGAAATCATTTTTTATCATAGTAACCAAAGATTCTTCAGGATTATGAAAACATTTTAAATGAAATAACTGTTATGGTCATTTTACCTTTTTTGTTTTTAGCTTTTTAAAAAAATTTTCGCCAATTTAGATTTTTGTGTATTTTAAGTCCCTAATAGGGCATTATATTATCTTTACTACCTCTTCCACTCCAAAATTCTTTTCCTAATTTCTTTGCCTCTTCATTTGAAAATATAGTTTTGAGAAAGAAAGGCAGTCACAGATAAAACAAGAGAATCAACAAAAGTAGAAAGGAAGAGCAAGAAGTATTGTGTGTTGAAATTCTAAATTTCATAGTTTGATTTTGGAACGCTGGTGTTTTATTATTTGATGCTTTTAAACCTCATCTAAGATAATTTGTAGTAGACAGGGTTCTTGACACCAGAGGGAAGAGCAGTTAACAAGGTAAGAGAGAAAGCAGAGTAGAGTAAGCCGTACAGATACTTGTTGACTGGTTTTCAGTGGAATTTGAATGAGAAGGCTGTCACCGACTTATTTGAAAAAACCTTGATGCAAAATATTGGAGATAGAAAGTAAAGTGAAGTAAGGGCTGCTGGTATTTTGTAGTCTTTCCGTATAAGAATGACTTGAATTCTGTTTTCATGTAAATAGTTCAGTGTCTGGCCCTGACTAATGTGGCTCAGTTGTTGGAGCATCGTCCCATAAACTAGAAGGTCAGTGGTTCAGTCCCTGGTCAGGGCACATGCCTAGGTTCACTCCCAGGCCGGAGTACAAACAAGAGGCAATGCATCAACGTTACTCTCTCACATGGGTGTTTCTTTCCTGTCTCTCCCTCTCTTCCCCTCTCTCTGAAATCAGTAAGCATATCCTCAGGTGAGGAAGGCCGAGTTTTTCTGGTTCCTTTATTTTAAAGATAGTAGTGACTTAAAGATTTTTATAAAGGAAAGACACCAGTAGGAAAGGGGTAAATAAAAGATGTAGATGAGAAATCTGAAGACTGACAAAGGAGGGGAAAATGGAATAAGGCCATATTTTGAGAGTTGTTTCTGTGAAGGAGCAGAGGATATGTGTGGCAGTAGATAAGTGTTTAGGGAGGGAGGGGGGAGGTTGAAGGAGACCATGATACTTCCATAAACTAGAAGACAGGAGAGCTATCTGTTGAGATAGAAACAAATGGATTATGTCGAAGGTTTCAGAAATGTCATGAAAATTAGGAATGACGTTTAATAGAAATAGAAGACGGATCTGACAGGAGACTACTTGTTTGGGGATTGTTGAGCCACTAAGGTCCGAGTGAGACCACTGAATGGATCCATTCTGGATACCCTTCCTCCCACATAGACCTAAGTGTCCAGAATTTCAGGAGCCAAGGAAGCAGATTATAGCATTAACTGGACTTTTCCAGGATGCTGTGACAGAAAAATGGGGATGAAAAGGAGTTTTAGAAGCTGGTAGAAGAGCAGTTGAGATCACCAGCTGGTATCTGGCCTCATTTAGAAATGTGAAAGGACAAATGGGGGGCCCAAGGGACTTGGAGGACTTAATAAAATCCTAGAACAATATAGTGAGTGCACTGTAATTAAGATCTGGGAGGATATATGCAGTTTGTGTGATAAAGTAGAATATTAGTATATTATTTCATAATTAGAGCATTTTATTGAATGAGATGGCCCATTAATGGGCCCATGAAAAGGTCACGGAAGTGTAGTGGAAGGGAAAGTCATTGGTACGGCCTCAGCCTAAGAAGTGAAAGGCAAGGCAGTCGAATGGACATCATACCTACAACTCAAGACACAGTGTGATGGCAGCACTGTAACTGGGAAGGTTGAAGTTGAATTTGTTTACCATTGCAGTTAGGGTCCCATTAGATACCAGTGTAGGCCTGGGGCAAATGGGAATAGTTTGATGTTGGATCAGGGAGAAGCATACAGCAGCTTTGCTGTAAAAATAAGAGAACAGGGATGTGTGGTTTATATTTATGTGGTGACTTAAGATGACAGGACACAGTGTAGCAAAATTAACTGGCCTAGGGCTCCAAACACATCTCAGGTGGCCTCAGTGCAGGTGTCAGATGAGGACCGGCACAGAGTCAGACATAGGCGAGGACAGCCTGGTTTCCCAGGGCTCATCTGCAGGGAGTGCAGCAGGCCCTTACACAGTTCGTACGTTATCTGTAAATTATTTTATTGTTGTTCAGTTACAGTTGTCTGTTTTCAATGAGTACCTTACTCTGTAGGGCTAAGCCATAGAGGGAATAATGGTATTTGCACAGAGGGGATAATAATTCCACCTCATCTCCTAAAGGAACTAATACAGCTAAATAAATACATCTTGTTACTTATTCCTTTGCATCTCTTACTATTAATACATTTACTACTGGGAAAGCACTTTACACTATCCTTTTTTACTTCAGTCCATTTGTGAATAAATCAACTGTAAGTCTGACTCAAAATTGCAAAACACTGATAAGTTAAAATAATGAAGGACCAATGCCACTAACTTAAGATGCAAAAGTACCGAAAACTTGCCTTCAACAATCTTTACATCTGCCTCTTCAGCCTTTTCTAGTGAAAACAATTTTGCATTCACATCAGTGTTTGTATCTTATTTGGATCCTGACTCAGACCAACTTTTGGGAAGAGTGGGAGTGGGGCTTGGAAATTTAAACACTGCCTAAATATATGATGAACTACTTTTTAAAAAGATTACCGTAGATAATTGCTTATTTAAAATAAGCTTTAAAGTGATTTTTATTGCACTGTTTTGTTTACTTACTCAAATTATAGAACTCTTGTTTTCACTGTAGATATGTACTTTAGCTAAATTTTGGCCATCTAACAAGTTCTATTTAAACAACGTTACTAAAAAATAATGGCATCCTAACTTCGTTCCTATGGGACCTTAACTCTGTTTTAGCATTTCAGGAATACTCTACTTTAGAGATTAAATCTCATTAGACATTCATATTATAACTATGTATTTATAAAAATATTTTTAAATTAATAGGAAAAGGGGATAAATATGAAGGATGCAGATTTCTTATTTTTCTTAGTTTACCAGGCTTGAAAAAATTTTTAATTATATTTTATTAATTATAATTACACTTGTCCTAATTTTTGCCCCCTCCACCCAGACCCCCGACTCCCTCAGGCTATCCCCACACCATTATTCATGTCCATGGGTCATGTGGAGAAGTTCTTTGGCTACTCCATTTCCTACACTGTACTTTGCATCCCCATGGCTATTCTGTAACTACCTATTTGTACTTCTTAATCCTCTTATTGGTTTGAGAGGTGGACTACAGGGATACAAAATAAATAAGAGTGTGGTTCTGATTCTTGAGGCACTCACTATATAGTGTGATATACATACTATATTCAAATAATTAAGTTGCATTGTGATAAGTTTTAGAATGGCTTACCTTAGGTGACATTTGAGGGGATCTTGACGAAAAGTTGCCAGGGAAAAGAGGAGGAATCTCTATACAGAGAATCAAATGTCTAATGTTATGGATGTATGCTGTGTTTGGGAACTAATAAATAGTTCATATGAATGAAGCAAAGATTTGGGGGTAGAAAGTGTGTAAGTTACCTGGCAAATTAGGTTTTTCTCTCCCTTTTCAGAAAACACTTCGTCTATAAAAGTAGAAAAGGCTTACTACTCTTTTCTCCTACTACCCGTAACAGTTAGGGTTTTTTTGTTTTTTGTTCTTGTTTTCCTAGCCTTCAGCCCTATTTGTATTTATATACCTTTATTTCTGTTAAGGTCCCCAGGGGTAAGGAGTCATAGGATCCGTACTTATTCATATTTGTTTCTTTCAACATGTTAAGTGTTACATTTTGCTTATGGTAGGCTTTTAATATTTGTCAAATACTAATTTTTAAATTCTTGGTATTTGGTATGATCATGATGCTTGAAAGAATTCCTAACACATACAGTCTTCTTATCTTAATTCTCTCTCTCAAGTGTGATCCTGTGATGTTAAGTATTTTAATATTCTCATTTTTTTATGAGAAAAGATAGCTACTCTCTGAAAATCACAAGTAGAAAGTAGTAGGCATGTTATTAGAAACTCATTTTTTTGGCCTTTGTGTGTTTTCTTTTTACAAGTTAGCTATTATGTATGTATATTGGTGTGTGTCTACATCTGTCAACACACATATATACATGAGGAAAATACAGAACTGGAGCATATTACATAAATATGTATTATCTAAAATGGCTTATAATTGGTCAAGAATTGTATTGTTTCCTTTGTATTGAAGTCTTGGGTGATGGTAGCTTTTATTAACATTTTGAATGTCCTCATTTTGTCCAGAATAACCATTTATCTCAATATTTACATAAGCAGTAAAATTGTATAATGGCTACTCATTGGAAAGATTTTAATTTTAGATCAGATAAATACATTCAATAGAGTGGTGTATCTGTGTAAAATGTATATTATTTAAATTTTCACTGATGGGTTGTGAGAAATGCTTTTTTCTGGGACTATGCTGCTTTGAATCAGTTGTTCTTTAATAAAATATTTTTAGGCTTTTTACATAGTAACTAAATGATCAGTGAATTTCCTAAACTTTGAAATGGAGACAACTAGGCCCATCTTTTGATAAAAGATTCAGATTGTTTGTTTTTCTGTATGTTTTCCCTAACAGATTTGCTAACAGCTTTCGGTAACATCTTCAAATGATTTTTTCCATTTATAGAAGAGAGGAATATTTTTTTAATGACATAGACTTTTTTTACTTTTTGATTGTTTTTGGTACTTTAAAAAATGATAACCAGTTCACATATACTACATGCCATTATTGCCCATTAGTAATAGTTGCAGTACCTATACAATCTATATATTATTCATGTCTTCTTTATAAAACTGCAGACCGTTTTCTGTCATGAAACAAATCTGGGTGATACTGGGAAAGATAAGTTGTCAGATAAGGAGTTTTAAAGTTTCTCTTCTTGAATTGACTGTGTTAAGCTTTAGATCAATGTCTGGCTCTTAATTTCAGTAAAATGGCATGACACACTATATCCATGCAGAGCTTTTGACAACATTTATCGGAATTTTTTTAATGTTCCGTTTACTCAGATGGCTTCAGTTTCCCTGTAGTAAAATCGTGCTTCAGTGCTGGTGCCAGAGTACAGAACAATGTTGTAACTGTGAACGCATCTTCTGCAGCCAATGTCCTGTTCCCTTTCTTTGTTGATATTTTTCTTTCTTAAACTTTGTCGCTCAGAATATCTTTAATGCTAGCCAAGGAGTCAGGGATTTGGACGTATTTTCATGGACTTCCAAAGCTTTTTACCCCCAGGTGAGTTAATTGTAAGGAACAATAATACATTATTGAGGTATTTCAGCATGTATAACAAATTTACATTATATCCTTTGACATCTTTGCTTAAAATATTTTTTTTACTGAAAAAGATCTATACAAAGTGCTGCAGTTGTTTCCCCTGTAATCCTTTTCCCTGTCCTTCTCCCAACGAATGTATTATTAGTTTAAGTTGAACTTTTACATGGCTTCAAATTTGATATGTTTAGTTTTGTGACTAGCGTCTCCCGCAATTACACCCACCTCTAGCTTTTTCAGAACTAGCTTATGTAGGTGGGAGAGTGTTGACCCCATGCCTCTTCTCTTTCTTCCTGTTCTTCCACAGTGCCATTTTGAATGTTCATCTGAGAATGGGGAGGGGATACGGTTTACATGCTGCTGCCAGGTCTTGCGTTCCTGTAGTGAATAAAACATGTATCTTGGCATTGCTTGAGAGTAAACGGCACAGTTCTGACTTTATATCTGTTACTCCTTTTTATACTGCTTAGTGTTAAAAAATTGCATAGACTTTGTTTTACATTTATTGATACAGTTCACTTAACTTCAATTAAATATTTTAATAACAGTTCCATATATTGCTTTCAGTGAGTAACTGGCAGTTAATAGTTTTTGCCAACATTTATATCTCAGTGTTATCGTGAATGATCAAAAGTTAGAAATACTGTTATACTTAATTAAATGCTCCAGCTGTATTATTAAATACCAATGAGATCATTTTTCTCTAAATCTATTATTTGCTTGTGATTTTCTGATGTCATACCATGGAATTATTTTTAACTTTCAGTTGTAATAAGGACTAACCTTCCTCTTCCAACTTTGAAATAGCATGACGTATTTACCAAAATCGATCATACACAAGTAGACATTTCAAATGTTCACTGAAAACCTTGTAAGCGTAGTCACGCAGTGTAAACTTCAGACCCTACTTTACATTTCTGAGTGCTCTTATATTCATATTGCTGTGTACATATGTGTTTTTTGCAAGTATGTATACATGAATATATAAAATGGACATTTTAAGGTTATTTTAGATTGAAATCTAGTCTGAATTTTTCAAGTATTTAAAATTCTCATTTCCATCAAATTGTCAATATATAGCTAAAGAAGTTTGGATAATATGCTATGATAATTATAGAAAATGTAAATAAATATTGTCTTAGTGCATATTTGTATAACTAAAAATTGATGATTTTAATCAAACAATGAAATTTACAAAGTATATGATGGTTGCTAGTGGCTCTAAAATTTTCCTTGTCCAACCATATATTGAGTTAAAGACACAAGTACACAGAATTCTTGAATCCCCATTTTTTTAACCTCAGGGTTTTATTTTTTATATTCTACTATATACTGGACATGTTTACACACCTCTTATATGAGACAATTTATAGGCATAGAGCTAGTCAGTAATGTTTTGTCTTGCATAACGTGTTACTTTTTTTTTCATTTTTATTCTAACATTACTAAATACTAATTTTAACCTAATGTTTGAGCAAGTTTCCCATTGTGATCATCTTTTACTGAATTTCAATATGGAGCAGTTTGTAGAGTGTATATTACTGTATTTAAGATTGCCATTTAAATCTGTTTTAAAGGGGTAATAATGAAAATGGAAAACCCCCTAGTGTGGAACTTTGATTTACGTTTAGTTGGGAAGAAGAACAGATATGGGAAGGTTGTTATTCCTCTTCATTGCATTTACATAGAAAACACTTTCATCACAGCATTCAGAAAATTTAGGGCATGTTCTTTGCTTTCATTGTGGAACTGACTCTCTTATATCCAAATGCATTATATTGATGTAAAAATGTCTTTAGTGTTAATCTCTCTTTTCTACTGAAAATCTAACCATCTTTTTCTGTTAATAGCTTTAATATTTCACTGTTTAAAAATGGCCAGCAAATCTAGCAAGACATCTTTATTTGTACCATATTAAGAAAGTATGAGTTGTTAAAATCCTAAAAACATTACTATATCATGTATAAGTAGTAAATGATAAGGTGTATCTATATTTTATATACATTTGGTCATCACTATTGTTGCTATCTATACATAAGTTTCCAGAATCTCAGCACCTATTTTCTCTATTTGTAAATAATTATTACTGACAAAAAATGTAAGGAAATGAAGATTTAGACTTTTAACCCATATCAACATACAGTAATGCAGTAATAATGATTCATAATTATTCAGTTGTTCACATAGTAAATTTGTTTCTTCTCTTAAATATTTCATTAAAAGATAGAAGTAAAACCAAGTACTATATTTCTCAAATTTTTATGGACAAAAGTCTGGGGTTCAATTGCTGTCCTGTTGTATTTTCTTCAACTTTATTTTAATTATTATTCAACATTGAAAAACTGAATGACTCTTTAATGGTGGATTGACTAATACTTCAGTTAATAATCAATTTACATGTATATTCACATGTGTACATGTGAATTCAGTTTACATGTGTATTCTCTTTCTTAATTGATAGTATTATAGAACTGTTGTAAAGCTATTAATAGGGAGATGTTGAAAGTGATAATAGATTGTATTTTGTTTATTTTTTTTCCTATTCAAATTTTCAGGAGCCTAAAACTAATACTGATGAATTTTTCAAAGACATAAACTCCTGCTGCCCACAGGAAGCAACAATGCAAGAACAAGATATGCCGTTCTTGCGAGGAGGTCCGGGAATGTACAAGGTAGTGAAGACAGGACCTTCTGGCCACAACATCAGAAGCTGCCCTAACCTTAGAGGTATCCCAATTGGAATGTTAGTTCTGGGAAACAAAGTCAAAGCAGTGGGAGAGGTATGGATTCTTGTAGCTTCATGACTTCTAACATACTCGTTTTTAATATAATACAACCAAAACATCTTTTTCTTCCAAAGGTTGCCATTTTCATTCAGGTTTTTAAATGCTAGTGTTCTTTATATTTATTTGTATTGAAAATACTAATGTAATTTTTCTGTGCTTCTTTTCTAATAACTTTATTCTCATAATTATCCTTGTGAAAAACAATGTATTAACAAAATGATGTATATGTATACATAAATGTTTTGTATTTGCATATATATTTTTATTGTTATAAATGTACTATACTATCATGTATTAACAGCACTTTTAAATATTTGCTATGGCTCTGTCCAGGGAGTTCAGTTGGTTATAGCATTGTCCGGATGCAGGTTTGATCCTTGGCCAGGGCAAATACAAGAATCAACCAATGAATGCATAAATAAGTGGAACAACAAATTGGTGTCTCTCTCTCTCTCTCTCTCTCCCCATCCCCCCTCCCCCTCTCTCTCCCCATCCCCTCTCTCTCTCTTTGCCTCTCTTTCTCTCTAATATCAATTAATTTTTTTAAAAAAGTAATATTTGCTGTGGATCATTATAGAGATGTGATACATACACAGGGTTTCTTTTCTTTGTTCCTATTCATGTGTCTCACTGAAGTCCTGAGCAAATACAATTACTCTTTCATCAACTGTGGCATTTGTCTCAGCTGATGAGCTTGAAGATGTAGTGTGTCATGCTATTTCTCAGTGTCATTTTCAACTTGCATTATAGGCACCGCCAACATAAATTAAAAAGCATCTTGTGTTATGATGTTTTGGGTGTCTAAAGAAAGAGCCATGTGTTTTTGAGTAACATTTAAAATTATTTAGGGATTATCCTTGGGCCTTAAAAATTATTTTAACTCAAGTCATAAATAAGCAGTATTTTACACAACTTCTTATTGATTTCCATCCTAGGCTGTGGTCTTAATTTCTGAAACTAATTTTATGGTAGATATTTATTGGAATGATTATACTATTCAAACTCTTAAACTTTGTGCTCACTTTCAGCCTGAGTGCCCTGAAAGAATCAAGCCAATCAACCATACTTTTTGTTATGTACTAGGTAACCAATTCTGAAGGTACATGGGTGCAGCTGGATAAGAACAGCATGGTAGAGTTCTGTGAGAGTGATGAAGGAGAGGCATGGTCCTTAGCTAGAGACAGAGGCGGAAACCAGTACCTCCGACATGAAGATGGCAAGTTGGCTTAACTTTGTGATTTATTCCTATTAATCTTTGAAATGCTGAAGTTTAAAGCATAGTGTATTTCTTTGATCACAAGTAGCTTAGTGTGTGTTTATTTTTTAAGTAAAAGCAAAACTAAGTGTTAAAAAAATTCTTGCAGTTATTTACATTTGGCTACTAAATGAATGCACATCAAAGAAGAGAATTAAAAGAAAACGTGGAACGTATGAATCCATCTTTGCAAGACGTACTTCTTATTGATAGGAATTTGTGTGATTATTCTTCTGTAGCAGTCCAGGACTAAATGTTTTACCCTTTCTACCACTAAATGGAAGTTTGGTTTTCAATCCTCCAATCACAGTACTTCTCCCAGGCAATTCCATTTGATTGACTTTTGTATCAGGCAAGAAGAATAAATGCAAACTATCTTTTGGGCATTTTCTATTTTGTTGTCAGGGTTTCAACTTGAAACTTCATTTTACTTTTTCAACAGGGCTCTCATTTAATAAAAGATTTTCCATTTTGTCCCCCTCTCTCATTCTCCTCATGGCAGTAACTTGCTCATCAAAGTTCAGACCACATCATCACTTGGGTGAAGATTTATTTAACTGATCCTGACAGAGACTCAAGAATTCCCTCAGTGTTCTGAAAGAACTGTATTTACCACTAGAACAAAACCGATACTATATTGAAATCAATTTTTATTTCTTTATACCCACATTGTGAGTCCCTTATGGACAGGCACAGGGTTTACTTTTTAAGTATTTATTTATTTTTAAAGAAAGGGGATGAGAAGAAGGGGAATATTGATTGATTGCCTCTCATATTCGCCCCAGCCTGGGATCAAACATGCAACCCAGGCATGTGCCCTGACTGGGGATCGAACCAGTGACCTTTCGATTTTCAGGACAAGTTTGTGGGACAGTGCCCCACCAAGTGAGCTACACTGGTCAGGGAGAGGCATGGGTTTTTTATCTTTGTAGTCCTAGTCCTGAAATAATTTTTGCACATACTACTTGCTAAATTTTATAACTGCAAGTTAAGTCACAAAAGTATTAGTAAGGACATCAAAATAAATGGGCAAATCAAGCTTAGACTTTTCTACTAAATCCCGAAATTATAGTATAATGTCAGATAACAAAAGGACATGTTTCTTTATTCCAAAAGGAATAAACTTATAATATTCATTATCCAAGAGGTAATATGGCCATAAGCATAAATAGATTCAAAAAACTTTTGAAACCTGCTTGAATGACAGAGTACATTTAGAAGTACCTATTAACATTTTACATAAAACATTCTCCCTTTTTTCCCCACAACAAGTGTAGGGTAAATGAAGTTAGTCAGGCTCCTTCACCCGGATGTCTGGGCAACTAAGAGAAATAGTACTCCCATAGCCTTGAGAAATTGGAAATCCATTCGGGTTTCCCCAAGCAGGTTCAAGTCCTGCTGACTACGCCAGTTGTGTTGCAGCCTTTCAAGGCTGGCAGGTTCCACAGGTTTCGGGCAGATGGAACAAAATTCGTGGAGCTGTGGGAATGCCTGACATGCCTTTATTCAAGGGTGGGGCCATCCACGCACACTGTAAGCCTTCTGTCGCACTGGCAGGGAGTCCCAAGTCCCTTGTATACTAAATGCCACACAAAGCAGACAGTGTGCCAAGATATCGTATAGCAAAATGTGATTCTGTGCGTGCAGACCCATTCTCAAGGCCAGGGGAGTACTGTTTCACTTAGACACACGGGGGAGGAAGCCTGACTGGCTTCATTTACCCTACAGTAAGCCTTTGAGATAGGTTATATCATCTTCATTTTACTGGTAAGGAAACTAAAGCTTATAGAATTTAAAACGACTTACCTGTGGTTATACAACTGAATACAAGGCAGATGTAAGACTTGAGCCAGAATCTTTGTTTATATTCCAAAATCTGTGCTCATGACACCATTCCACACTGCATCAATAATTCATTGAACACAGTGTTAGAGCCTGCTCGCTTCCTTGCCTTTACAGATAAATTTTTCTTAGTTAAAGATAATGTTATAAAATAATGTTGAGATGGTAGAATTATTCTTCATTATGTTTTGAAAAAGAAAGGCTTCATTTGATGTAAATCTGACATTTTGCAAAACAACCTTTCCATTTACAATATACTTTCTACATATTATTATGTTTACTGCATATTCATAAATTTTTCAACAGTTTCATTTTAAAGGGATAATTAGATATAAATGAAAATACCTAAAGTCAGATCAGCTTAATATGTAGTTAAATAATAAATAATAAATAGTAAATAAATAATAATAAATAGTTAAATAGGACGTAGTTAAATAATATGAGAATGGTTTAGGTGACAAAAGTGTTTTTCTAGCTTAATAGTCATTTTACCTGGCGGTACAGGATAGTGTGTAAGAGCAGACTCTGGAACGGGACTGCCAGGTACAAATGCCAGCTCTTCGGCTTTTCAGTTATGTGACCTTGGCCACTTTACCTACTGTCTCTGGGCCTGTTTTCTCATATACAAAATGAGGATACCTTATAAGTTCTATATGACAGGCAAATGAACAAATAACAATCACGTTATGATCCTTAACTTAGTCATAATGTGTCTTAATTTTTTAACATAGAAGCTAGAGTGATAGGGAAAGAAATGATAAAAAGTGCTTTAAAAAAGGAAAAAGGGCTCATGGACATGGACAACAAACAGTATGGCGATTGCAAGGAGGAGGAGGGTGTAACGGGGCTAAATGGTAATAGAAAAAATACAATAAAAATTAAAAAAAGAAGTTAGTGCTTTGAAACCACTAAAATTAATTACTACAGTATCCAGATAGTCTGCTCATTGGTATTAGAATGTAACTATTTACTATGGAACTCAGAGGACTTGGCACTATAGTAATTTATTTATATAAAGTAGTATGAGTAAAACAAAATACTCTTTTACAAAGAGTTTTCCGCTTTGTAGAAATTCTTTATTGGCTTTTGGTATTTGTGAATAAAACTCTTAATGCAAAGCTTCTATTTGGTCAAAACAGATCTTACACTGGTGCTAGACTATTCCAAGTCTAGAGGGTGAGAGGGGTGCTATCCCTCTTTTCCATTCAGATCCCTGTTCATGAGTATTTTTCCAGAAGAAACATTATACTGCTGAAATACCTTTCACTGAAGTCCATTGCCTAAGGGCAGTGCCATGATTGGTTAAAGGGATAGATTGTCCATTACCCGCAGGTACAGGAGAATTCTGATTTTATGGGTGGAAGAAAACACTCCACCATGTTCTTCTAGTTTTATTTTCTTTTTAAAGAGGTACTTGTTTCTCCCTTTTACATTTCATATAGCAGTTTTTATTTTGCCTTTTTAAACTGGCATTCTATGACTTTAATTACAGCATTAGTGTTTTTTCGTATTATACTAGATAGGATTTTATAGCCACTTGATTATTAATAGAGGGCTAACTTAGTTAACGAATTTTATTTTGCATTGTTCCCATTTGTAAACCAAATAAAATATTTACCATTTCTTTCTTGAACTAAGAATTCTGTTACATTTGTTGACTTCAGGATGCATTAGTAGGTCTGACTTCATGACCTGGTTTATCATCTTTTTATTTAGGGAAAATATCCTTATATAATAAGTGAAAATAAGTTAAAAGTTAAATTTTTCATAATTTTCACATTCAAAATTTGAAATATTTTACAAGTCAGAATTCCTCTGGGTACCATACACTTAGATACTTTGAAGACAAACTATTTGAATACTAATATACAGAATATTTTGATTTCTGGTTTATAGGGTATCCAGTTTTGTTTTGTAAAATGTCCTTGTATAAATTTGTTACAAATACGAATTTCTGGTCCAGAAATAATAGTATACATTCAGTGATATATTTCTACCACAGTAAAAGTAAATTGGTTCCCTAAGAAAATATCCTATTTCTGAATTTCACTGTTTATTTGATAAATGAAAACAAAGATTTATCATGTATTTTGTCAGTGTCAGTGACCTAATTGGTAAAGTTATTACCAAATCTAAATATCTGACCATCATAAAATCTTTCTAGCAATTTTCACTTTGTTCTTTGAATGTGGGATGACACATAAGAAACTTATTTTATAGTTGTGCCTTTTTTTGTAGAACAAGTTCTTCTGGATCAGAATTCTCAAACTCCCCCTCCAAGCCCTTTCTCAGTACAAGCTTTTAATAAAGGGGCAAGTTGCAGTGCCCAAGGATTTGATTATGGACTCGGAAATAATAAAGGTAGGTGTTTATAAGTAGACTTCTACATGCCTAATTTTAATACTTTTATTATCTTCTTTCTTACCCATTTTAATTACTATTTACCCACAAAACTTTATTACAGTTTGTTCCTAGAAAACTAATGATCAAATTGTGTACAACAATTTCTTTAATGCTATTGTTTTTGTCAGTTTTAGCTCATTTATAGTTGTTTACATATTTGTTCCTATTTTAAAGACACTTATTTTGAATTTACATCATAAAGATTCTGTGTCACTATATCCAGTAAAAGAACTATTTTCTCTTGTCTACTTATTATTAGGAGTAATGTTAATAAACAAAAAAAGTACTTCCCAGAGTGATTCATTTAAAATCAATTTTAAGTAATATTTTAAGTAATATTGTACATCAGCTATATTAAATTTCTGGGGTTTTGAATGTCTAATCATGTTATCTTAGTTAATTTAGAATTATATGACATGACATCTTTGGATTTGGTATGTCTAATGAAGCTGAAAGAAATCCTAAGGCATATGGATATAAAATATATACAAATTTTTGCTGCATTAATGGAAGAAACCAGCATCATGGACACTTGAAGCAGTAGTTATTTTGAAATAATTTATACCTGAATTTCATCCAGAATTTCACTTGTGTGTAAATTCGGACACATGCATGTTCTTCTCTATGAATCTGATCCTGACTCTTTCAAAATCAGCCATGTCGTCAGCAGATAGCATGTAGTTGGACGATAGGTTAGAGGGAGAAAATTGCTTTCATGGAAATAATTTTAAGTGTTATTTAAACTAATTCATGGGATTTGATTTCAAGAAATAAATACAATGTCATTTTACCTGACTTGCAGTGCAAGTGAAATAATGAAAGTCTACAAAAAGCAAAATTACATTAACGTAGAGGAAATACTCAATTTAAAATAAAACCACCTGACTTGATATTATTTTGCACAGAAAATTTTTATGAAGGAAGCCTAACCACAAGACTTCTTTTTGGCTCTCCCTACTCTGTTGTGCTGGTGTCTCCCACAGGTGTGCTTGCTCATGTCCGGGAGCTCAGATCTCAGCTAACGTTAGCACAGTCTTCACACTCGTGCAGGGTAGATTCTTGGTGGTGTTCGCTTCGTGTTCCTCTTTGCCATTGTCAGTCCTTAAAATCTCGGTGCTTACTTACCACTACTGCACTTCTACAGTAACCTGTTTAAAGCCATGTTTAATTCAAATTGTATGTTTTCAGTCTCTAAAATGTCTAAATTGTACTGGTGGTTATCACTTTAAATCAGTATTTTAAATATAATTTACGAAAACATCATAAAAGCCAACTTTTAAGAGATGCGAACATTGCTGACATGGGTTATTAAATAGAAATAATGATATATTACTTTTTAAAAGTGGGATTTTGTTAATATTGCTCAAAAATAGCATGTAGTTATTTATACACTTTTTAAATATTTAGATGAAGCAAAAAAACTAAGAAATTTTTATCTGACTATATTTAACGTTTACTTATTACCTTTAACAATAGTTCCCATTTTGTTTAACTCTATACTATTCAAGATATTATAAAAATTTTTTCTCATCAAAACAATTTTAAAATTAATTATAATCTCTAAAATTCTTTTTGTAATCTACAGCATTAATTTTTGAAAAATAAAGATGTATAGCTTGTGTGTATAGTTCTTTCTGTGTAAATCTACTTCTGTTGGTGCTTCATTTGAAATTTTTTCTCTTCAGCATCATTTAAACTATAACCTTATAAATAAGCAGCTATATTCTGTCCAGTTATGTTATTTCATATTTTTAAAAATGTTTTTCTGTTCATGTCCTTTGTATTTAATCTTAAGGGAAAATGTCAGAATTAATATTTTAAATACTATTCAAGTTAGGTAACTCATATTCCTTTTTATCTTACTGTCTTAGAGACTTTTATATTATCCATAAAAGCAAGAGTCCGTGCTTTTTAAAATGAATAATTACTTTGGCAGTAATAATTTTAAAAAAGAAAGTGTTAACTTATTACTGTAATGTAAAGATATTACTAAGTTAATAACATGTGCTTTGCCTCCCTTGAGTCCTACATTTTTCAAAACTCATCTTACCTGCTAATTTTCTGCATGAAGTGTACTGTATATGAGGCAGGGTGTTATTAGTCATTGTCAGATACTATGTAGAAGACATTTTCTTAGATCTTCACTTATACTTACATGATACTCAATCAACTTACCATAGATTCTTCATAGACTGTGTATTCTTCTGTGCTCTTGCTAGATGTTGTATCTGTGAACATCTATGAATTTAAATTGATGCATTTAAATCGATTTGGGCTGTTTTAATAGATTTTGTGGGTGCTTCCATTATTAAAACAACATGCAACTTTTGGTCCCTAATTTGAGGTTAATGATCAGCAACTTCCATGCATTTCTGAATTGGCATTGTTTTATTTAGTGTTTAACTTTATCTGAATGTCATGAAGCACCATTTACTTTGCCATTTTGGATGTTAATTAATAACAAGTTGTAGTTTTGACTGTTTTGCCCACTGCAGGTGACCAACTGAGTGCCATATTGAATTCAATTCAGTCACGGCCCAATCTCCCAGCTCCTTCCATCTTTGATCAAGCTGCAAAACCTCCCTCTTCCCTAGTCCACAGCCCATTTGTGTTCGGACAGCCCCTTTCCTTCCAGCAACCTCAGCTTCAGAGTAAGTCTGTCAGCCTTACCTGCCTCATCAAGCCATTTCTGAAGCTTTGTTCTGAGTTTTATCAGTTACTAATTATTTATCAACTCACCAGAGTGGTTTTATTTCATGAGGATGTTATCCCTTCCCCATTTTTGAAGCATTTCAGCTATTCTGAGCTAAGACATTCTGCAGCTAAAACATTTGTTTTTAATCACACTTTTTTAAAGTGTGAGTATTTATTAAAATATGACTATTATGCTGTCTATTCTAATTCCTGTACTAGCAAATATATACTATAAAACATGTTCGGGAGAACATACTTAACTTTAAATTTTCCTTTATAATGTGCATGACTATGCCAAGCACCAGTCATAGGGATACCTTTCATCGTTTCATGTCGGGTTTTTACTATTTAGAGATGCCCGAGATGATAAATCAATTTATCAATAAATCAGTGGGTGAAAGAGAGACTGTACTGGGCAGGTTTGTTTCTTGTAAGTGAATTTGATATTTGTAAAATATATAGCAACTTAGGCTTCCAAATTTTCTTAAACTGTTCTTTCTTCTATTGCTTTTTATCATCATTATATTTTGTTGTTGTTTTTTGTTTTTAATATATCACACTGATCATTTGATTCCAGTTCTGCCTCCTAGGATTGCTCTAGCCCTTCATCCATGATAGTCTCTCTCACCACTGTGGAAAATAGGCTTAAAGAAATTACACCTAGCTGAGAGGTCTTTTTGCTTAATGACCTCTTCACTTCCAGATAAATTTCCCCAAGTTCCTTAAAATATGACTGTATGTTCTCCTCAGCCTTCAGTTCACGTGTCGGCTATGAAATATGCAAACACACTCACCGAGTGAGATAGGTTATGAAAGTCTTAGGTGACGCACCCATTATTTGGATTCAAATGCATGACCTCTTTGCTTTAATAAAGTACGTTCACACTGAGGTCTAAATCATTTTTTACACAATTACTTTGATAACTGCTTTTAGGATTACTTAAGATAATGCAAGCTAGTTTAGATTTTATTAGGAACCAGGGAAGTATATACTTAGCAAATGATGTTATTCACTATAATACGGTTGTCTACCTTTGGTAAAGAGTATATAAGAGTATAAACTTTTCTGGATTTATATTATATTTTAGGCAAGTTCAATTAATAAAGCTAATTAGGTTAGAAATGTAAGTAGTATGAATTTAGCTAATCTCTATATATGATATTCTTTTGAATATCTCTTAAAAGAAGAACTTTGAGGAAATACAATAGTGTAATATGTGTGAAATAGTTTTTTTCCCTTCCCTGATAAGCATTATAGAAGAATGAAAGAAGTAAATACTTCGTTTATTCATTTTATGAAGCAATAGACTTTTTATATTAAGATGAATTCAGATTCAAAGAAGTTTTAAAGGTAAGGTCAAGGAAAAAACCAAAAAGGAAAATAAATCGTAATCAGTTAGAAAATGTATATATAAAATTTTTAAACAAAAATTACTCTGATAATGTCATAGTGGCAGCAGACAAGAGAGATAAGGAATGAGGACCTTTTTGTTCTAAAGGATCATTATAAGTCTTCTCAGTAACAAATGTAATTACTTTTTATTTTACCAAATTATTTAATGAAATATTTCGAATTGAAATAGAAAGACTATAATAAATCAGATTTGTGTCTTTGAAAGGATCATAGGTTTCCAGCTGACATGTGTCAGTGTAATTTTATGCATATTGTGTCTAAGTGTTATCAGTACCACCACTTCCTTTATCACCATCTTGGGACAAATTTGAAATCATGTCCCACTTACCAATTTTCTGAATCATTACTTACCTGTGCTGCAACAATGGGAAGTACTCGGGTCTCTTCACAAGCCTCTTATTCTCAGCAGAGTTATCACTGAAGTTTGACTTCCAAATTCCAGAAACCAGAAGTCTTAATCTTTAGCATAACTAAAAAAAGCTATGGAACCTAAAAATAGCTTTACTACTTTGGAAGTGAATTAGAATTGTATTGATCCTATCTGATTAGGAAAATCAAATGTGGCAGAGTGCTCATTGCTGAGACTGCCTGAGTAAGTGATCCTTCCCTGAACTTGGCTGACATCCATTCCACCGGCATTTTTTCTTGCTTTGGAAGGAGGATTATGCATACTCCCTTTTTTAAATAGTAAAATGAGAATCACTTTTGTTTTAACTTCTGTGATGCTAAAATAAAAGATTATGTATAGAGGACCACATTGTTAATTTTTGCTTAAGTTGATCCTCACCACCATGTACTAAATATGGTACTTAGCATTCTAATACATCTTCCTTTGAGATAATGACTCCATTTTACAGGTAAGGCAACAGGCCTAGAGAAGAGAAATTATTTGCTAGAGAAACAGTCATACTAAGATGGTAGATCCAGACCTGAGGCCAGTTATGCTAACTACAAAGGCCATGTTTTAAATATCCAATTTGCGTACTGTTAAATAATGTAAAATTGTAAGTTCTGCTTAAATTTAGTTCTAGGTTCTAACATAATAGTTTTACCTCTGTTGGTTATTTTTCCCTTTATAGTTTAATTTTAAGAATATAGCTTGGCTTGAATGGAAAAAACTTCCCAAATGTCCAAACTCAAGCTCCCAGCTAGGTAGATGAGCTCTAGAGATACATATAAACTGCCCTTCTTGTCAGCCTGATCTTTCTTTGAACATTATTATCAGTAGTTCTTTAAAAGGTTTTCCCTGGAGCATAATTTTTTCACTAATCTCTGGAATTTGAAATAACATGGAATGTTAAATTAATTTGACTTTTAATTAGTGGAATTATTTTATTATAAATGTATACATACCTATATATACATAGAAATTATTTCACCAGTTGTTCTAGTGAAATAAACAGAATAATTACAGAAGTGAAAGTTACAAGTTTTCCTTGTCTTACCGTGTATATATATGCACAGGAA
Organism: Trachops cirrhosus; assembly: GCA_028533065.1. Lineage (NCBI taxonomy): Eukaryota > Metazoa > Chordata > Mammalia > Chiroptera > Phyllostomidae > Trachops > Trachops cirrhosus. The sequence continues at coordinate 18,711,305 of CM052548.1, forward strand.
TGAGGGAGAAAAAAGTATGTTCTATAATTTACTTTTTTATTTCAAAATTATGTATGTAGTTTTTAGACTTCCTAAGGAATTTAGCAATAAGATTCTAGTGGACTGAGGTAGAGAATGATATCTGTACCTGCTCCATAAGATTTACTGTACAGGGAAAGGCAAAGCATAAAGTGAAACCAAGAGAGACGATGTGAGATTTTTGGAGAGGTTTTCATTTTCTTTGTTTTATAATGAAAAAAAA
>CM052548.1:18712045-18744969 GCA_028533065.1 Trachops cirrhosus
AGGGTCAGTGTTACGTTTGTGAAAGAACTGAAAATATTATGAAAAAGGTCCTGAAGAAACAGCAAATCTTAGAGGTAGGAAGTCCAGAGAAAAGTTGAACAGGGCTTTACGCTAACGTAAGTTGCAGTGGGAATGTAGGAGGAGGAACAAGTTGGGAAATACTTAGGCTGCAAAATGCACAGGACATGCTAATTACAGTTGTGGGAGCCAGTCCAGAAGGAAGTCAGTTTTCTGGCTTTGTTTTAGAAAGATGAACACACAATGAAAAGCAGGTTTTAAGGAAAAATGAGTCCATTTGTGTAACTTAGCTCCAGTAAACTATAATGTAATTTGAATATGGAAAACATATTTAGCATCTCCATAACTAACAGAAACATTGTTGACTGATGTTATAAATATACCATCAAATTATTCATATACATTCTTAGTAAAAATAATCATTAGAGAATTTTCATGATTTTGTGATTAATTTAATTTAGAAAGCATTTTTTAAAGTATTTAAATTTTATTTTTATAATGGGTCTTCTTTATTTTCTACTCTTCCCTAATAGTTCTACATTGTAGTACATCTCATTATTTAGATTAGCAAAACTAAATACTGTTGCAGCTTTATTGAGGTTTAAATGTATACATTTGATGAGTTCGGAAGCACTCAGTACACCATGATACCATCACCAAAATCAACTAAATGTTTATCTTTTACATTAGACATTTTATCTCATCATTAGAGATTGACTTCTTTTCCCCACTCCCTTTACTTTATTTAGGAAATATGGCATATTGATATGATGGTATAATTAATTTCTGGTTTTTGAGGGGCCTAAGAAGACACGTAGTTCTCATTTTGGAGATAAGGGAATTCTCAGTGACTTGCCCAAGTTTTACAGTTAACTGACAAATCTAAGGCTTGAATAAGAGAGACTCTTAACTCACTTTAGTAATTCTTTTTCTATTACGTCTGTTACCTCACATAAACTAAAAATAGGAAAAGCCAAGGGGTCATTTACTGTAACCTTATTGTGTGCCTTCGATCCTTTGGCAACATCCCTGATAAACTTCACCAGATGGGAAGTTCACATTGTCACAGAGTTGTTCTGGTTGTCTGTTCTCAGTTTGTTAGAGGGTATGGAAACAGAAATCCTGCTTTCTGCCCCCCACCCCCAGTAACAGTAAAACAGTGGAACAATGCCTCTGATTTATCTGTGGTTAATAATTTTCCCAGGTTTGAGGCAGTGACTGGTGCCTGCTTTTTTCTTCTCTCTCCAAACGTAAGGATTTTATCCTAAAAGACTTTTAGTTTTGCTTTCAGTTCTAGCTGTCTGTGCTAGGTAAGTGTTGTATCTTTCTAAAGGCAGGACATGGTTACAGTTAATAATCACCTAATCAAAAATGTCTGATTTCTCTGATATATAGACTTGCAACTAGTAAGCAATTTGTGGAGAACCAGGTTTTTATTGCTGAGAGCATCCCTAGCCCTCTTGTGTCTCAAGTTACTGCTCCTTGGAACAATCTTTAATCTTTTCTTGGAATTTTTTGAAATTATTCTAAGGCCTAGGATAGTTACACATCAAATTTTGCTCTGAATTTTCCCATTTCATCCATCAAAAACTCTGAAATGACATGCTTTTCCTTAATGTTATATCCGTTACCATATTTACTAAGGACTTACTGTATATTCAATATATATTATATATGTTTTATCCAATTACAGGATCAAGTAATTGGACAAAAGTCTAGAAGTCATTTAGAGACACGTTTTGGAGGTTATCTGTCTTATATTTTCACTTACCTTCCTTTCTACATTCATATCATGTAGATAAATATTCTATTCTAGTGAAAAGCTTATTGCTATTTTATCCTTAAGTTGGAAATTTTGTTCTAGCTTTCATTATTCTATTACTAATTTAGTATATTAACATTTGTGTAAATAATTTTTGGTTCCTATCCATGTCTTAAGCTCCTTTAGTGTTCATATAATTGCACTTTTCTCCTGATACCAGAATCCTGATACGAGGATTCTGGATATATATTATGCAGTGGTATTGTATACTCTCAATATATCTCTTAAGGTTTGCTTTCATATTTAAAATTGAAAAATATAAATCTTTTAAAAAGTTAACTATATCAAAGTATATTTAAATGAGCAAATTTTACACAAATTAAATGCATAGCACAGGTGTTATCTGAAGTCACAGCTTAATTTCTTAGGCATTTATCAATAACCTTTTTAGACTTTTGCAAAATTTTTCTTCTCACTCACTCTGAATCATACCAAGAATCTAATTTCTCTAGGCTTTGTAACAGTGAAAAAGACTTCCATGCTATTTTTTTTCCTCCAAAATCTTTTCCAGGAGTTTGACCTTAAACCCCTCACATCATATCCTACTAGTGTTGTCCTTGTAGTTTTTCACATTTGTGTTTATGGGTGCTTCCAGTTAAGTTAGTATTTTGATTTCCTGCTCCTGTGTCCTTTTGCTAAACCCAGTCTTCACAGATGTTAACAACCAAGCCACAAGCCTGTATTTTTACATTGGCATTTGGAATTTCCCTTGAACTAACTTCCAATCAAAAGCTAACACCCTCCTAACTGATATTTTCAGTGAGAGTTGCAGACTATGTATTAGGAGATTTAAATAGTCTAAGAATTCCTTTTGTAGTTGTTGGCACCTTTTGAGTTTTATGGACTTTAATAAGAAGGATGCTCAAAAATATTAAAACTTTTTTAACTTAGTTGAAGATGATTTGATAGCATGTAACACATCTCTCCATCCACGCCTACCATTCTCTCTTGAACCCACTTCAAGTGTCTTTGCGGTTCACCTCATCCACAGAAATTGCTACAGTCGGTCTTTGACATTATCTTTTTTTTTTTTTTTTTGCTAAATTCACTTGTCAATCCTCAGATCTTATTTTACTTGATTTATCAGCAGTGTTTGACAGAGCTGACCTTTCTTCCTTGAAACTCCTTCTTTGCCTGCAGAATATTTCTTACCTCACCAACGGTTCATTTCTAGTCTCTCTTCTACATCCTCCCGTATTCTGTCTTCCTGGGAATGTCCCAGGGCTTCGGTCTCTTCAGACCTCACTCCCTCAGTGGTCTTTTCCAGGCATGAAATGTTCCCCAACATCTGCATGCTTGTGACTCCCACGTTTATCACCACCTGACCTAGTATGTATGTATTTGTCCATGTCTTCACCTGAAGATAAGCACCATGGGAGCTGGGACTTTATTTCTGTCCACATTTTATTCTCGATGACTAAAACAGTACCCGGCACATGATACGTACTCAGTGCCTCGCATGGAGTAACTTTTTGGTTTATGAGTTCACCTTTAATCTTGGCCATAATAATGAATCAGTTAACTCTTACTTTTCTGTTTTGAGAAAAGTATGTGTTATATTGAATTTTCTTATTTCAATTTTTTTATATTAAGAAAGTTATCTCATTACCTAAGTATATTTCAGCTCAATTAATTACATTTATTTAATTGCTATGAGTTAAAATTTTAAATAAAAAGGAATTTTTTAAGATTTAGAGGGTTTTTTAGTATACTGCTTTTAATGACTTCTTTAAAGGTTCTGTTCTTTTTACAAGATAATTTATTTTAATTTTAAGTACTTCACTTTCTGCATGGTAAATCATGAATGTGTTTAACATTTTTCAGTGACTTGTGAATTTGCTTTGCTTTGTGTTGTGAAACTTTATAAACAAAATATGGTGCCTCAGTAATAGGATCTACAAAATAAACACTAAATATTGGGATTAGTGCTAGCATTTTTCACTGAGGATGAACTCAGAAAAACAGATAACCATGAATGTCAGCTTGAGCCCATTCTGAGATACATACTGGAAAAATCACAGTCACGCGTCCCTATAGAAACCCAGGGGCAGTAGGTTAAACTGTAAGTAAATTTATCTCCCACTGTTTGTCCCCCAAAACTTTTAACTTAAAAATTTTTATTTATAAGTAAACAAGAACCAAATTAAAGAAAACCAAGTTTAAGAAGTATTAGTCTAAAAAGAAATGCTCAAATTTGATTTATTAGAGCTCTGAGCCTTACTTGACTTTTAAGTTACCACATTTGAAGCTGTTGTTATTAATCTAAATTAATTAATATGACACTTGTTTTCAGTTTTAATTTTAAAGAAATATAAACTTGTTGAAAAATCTAGCTGAATATAAACTTTTAATAACAGTTGTCACACATATCATTTGAAATGCTTTGTTTCTGCTTGTGTTCTCTGCTAAATTTTTTTCCATTGAATCTGTGCTGCTTCTTTGCCAATGTTTTCCACTGTAGAATCTCCATCTCGCAACCTTGCTTCTCGTGAGCGCATTTACAAAAATTATGGTGTAGCTGGGCCTGCCTCTGCTCTTTCATCTCTGTCTCACAAACTGAAGGGTGGGTATGCGTGCCATCATGGATGGGCCATGCTTAGTGAACATAGGTGGTTTCAGTGAAGAAGTTATGATTCACCTCAGTCATTTTCATCCCATTCCATTTTTTAAGATTAAAGCTTATTCATTTAACTTTTTATATTTGGAGTTAATTTGTGATATATCTGTTCAGTATTATAGTGTTGATTATCCTGGTATGCATGTTGACTATATCTGTAGGCTAACTATTACTCTTATTTAATTTAAACATGTATGAGGTCTTAAAATAGTGTATAAAAGAAGTGCCTGCTCTGGGGGGTTGTAAAATTTTCAGAATAAGACGATATATATGGTGTGGGGCAAAAGGAGGTGTACAGTTGTGAGTATGTGAAACACAGAATTTGTTCTCATATTATTATTAATTATTGTGTCATTTTCCGTGTGAACAACTGTAAACCTCCTTTTGCCCCACCCTGTGTATAAGTCATAAGGTACATCATGATCTATAAGAATATAGTATCTTATGTGACAGGTTAGTCTTTTAAGTCATTGTTCTGTTCTATAATGCAAAAATTATTTTCCTAATTTCAGTGTTTTATGAGAAGTACGTCAATAATTAGGTTAAAAATTTTTTTTAAGTTTAACTTAGTTATCAGTTACCTGTTCTGTCTGGCATGAGTCTTCCTTATAGTTTTTTCTTAATCACTTAGCTTAAAAATTTTAAACATAGTAATATTTAAACTATATTGAAAATTGATAAACTGATAAATTTAAAAATATGCTTTTAGTCTTTTAAAATACTATAGATGCCTACTTAAATAATTTTGTCAATATTTTATTGAAATCTTTTATTTTAAGAAAACCCTATATTTTAAGAAATTTTGTCAAAAAGTGTTGTAGCAATGACTAATATACTGTATAAGTTTTTCAAGTAATTTTTTATTTTTTCTTAGAAATGGATCAGTTTTACATTTCATCTTTATACACTTGATAGTGATATAGAATATTATAATATAATAAATAGTCATATAGAAACTAGTCTTATAGAACCTGATCTCTGTGGTACATGGTGTTATATGACCTGACATAGACTATATACTATGGCATATAATATGATAGTATAGTATTATATTATGGTATATTATAGTATGGTATCATAATAACTTGAGGACTTATATAATTTTGGCATAAAAACAATTATACAAGTCATTGATGAATGAATACTTAACCTTAAACATGTTTACTAATTTGTTTGAATGTACTTAATTTTTATCCTGCCCTGTATTTTTTTTTTAGAATTCATTTGAGGTTAGAAAATATTTTGCCCATTTGTGCTTAAACTTATATATGATAAATATAATCATTAAATTAGTTTAATAATGAATTAGTTAAGTGATGAATGTGAGAGATTATGTGTGCTCTAAAGATATTTAACAAAGTATTTGTTTATGTTTATTGATATTTCAAGCAGCCATGCCATGACAATTATTAGTAATATTTACTACATGCCTCAAAACTTTAGAAACCCAAATAAAGAAGATAACATCATTTAGCCTATAGCTTTCCCACACATAACAAACTAGACATTGTCTTTCAAAAAATAGATATGAAATGAATTTTGGAAAAGTAAATTTTTCAAAAGTTTGATAATTTTACAAATCTTAGGAAGAAATAATTTCACATTATTATTGTGCCTGGACTCAATAATAATTGAGTGCCTGGACTCACAACAGGTCACCGCCTTCACACACTCAGACTCCAGCTGTCACCACCTGCAGAGAGAAAGAGAGTCTTCGCCACTACTAGAGATATAAAAGGTGTACAGATGCCTGTACTCTCTAACCCTTTCTGTAAAACATTTTTGCTAGCACACGACAAATGGTGTTCCTGATACTTGAAAGACTATGTCATTCAGACAATCACAGAGGAGAGACTTTCTTTATAAGGAATTGAGCACCATTAATTTAGAAAGGAAACCTCTTTCAATTTACAAATTGATCTTTTAGAGAGAGGTGTGTCAGATATAAAAGATTAACTACTTATTTGTCTCGATTCACCATTATACATGGTTCAGCTTCTGAAATAAATGTGATGATGAAGGCATTGCCAGCTATCAGATTAACAACAAAAAATTAGTACTCTATAACATTACACACTCAAAATTAGTGGTAGGGACTTAGGCTAATATTTAATTCTACCTAATTCAGTATATTTGTTTATAAAATTGTTCTGTGCTTCTATTATTAGATCTATAAGATAGATACCAGTTTCTTAACCTACTTTTATACAATTTGAAAGCATTTGAATATCAGGATTGTAACATCTTTTTATCTGTGCTGAATCAGCATAATTATCTGGATTTTTTTACGTTGTGGTTTGTTTCACCACTTTTCCTCTGAATTCAGCATAGTCCCTTATACTGGTTTTATAAAAAGAACACATATATGATAAATGAAATTTATGAAAACAAAAAATTGCAAAGAACTGAAGAGCATCATATTTAGTAGTTACTTTTATTTATTGAAAGAATTAGTAATTATTCTAAACACTGGCACATCGTAGATAAAATATGCTCTACATAGCCTATTAAGCCATACTTCGTTATTTCAGAATTACTTAACTTGCAAGCATCTGACCCTTTCACAGCAGTGGTTACTGTCACCTCTGCCCTGTGGCCTTGGGAGCCATATTGTAAAAAGCAGATTTTTGGAGAATCTGAACATTTAGGACTAGCACAAGAAGAAACATTAAGAAAATAGAAATTCATTTTACTCGGTCAACAAATATTTATTGAGCACTTACTATATTCCAGAGCATATTCTTGACATCACATCAGTGAAAAGTAATAGCCCATAATACCAGTTCTTATGAACCTTCCATCAGAAGGGCAGATTCTATGGCAACACTGCCTTGACCTGTGGATAGCTAGAGTGTGCTACAAACACATAGGTGCACTTGTACGCACAGGCACACACACATACAGGCAGGCAAGCTGCAAAACATTTCCCTGTGTTATTCAAGTTGTCACATTCTTTCTCCCCCTTAAAAAATACCTGCATTGTAACCATTCAACAGATTTATCTGAATTTACTCAATACCATTTTTAAAAACATAAACATTTCTAGCAAGGTGTGTGGATTTTCAATTTTTCACACCACATGTGTCACTTTAATCAGATTGCTTTCCTCCTAACAACTAACTAAGACTGGGAGTTTTTTATTTTAGGGAGGAAAGGTAGTGTTGCAGGTTGTATCACTTACTGGTAACAAAGACCACCTGCCTCTAATGCCTCAAAGGAAAGCAGGAAATAGTAGGGTCAGATACCAAAAACAATGGTGTCCACATAGAAATACCTAGCATTTGTACTGGGAAAGAGGTAAATTTTTTTACCTGTTATTTTCCTGACTCCATATATCAAGGTCCCCCACAATTCAGACATGGGCTGCTAATTCTGAGGATGCTCTTTTATTCCAAGGTGACAGGAGCTCACAGTTCTAACCAGCTCAGCTTAATGAAGTAGATAAGCTTTCAGAGTACAATCTGTTTATAAACAATAGACTGCCTGAATTACATGTAATTAAATAATACCTTTGGGCATTCATATGTTAACTATAAATTATTGTAACCCAAACATTAAAATAGTGTGTCTCCTAAGCAACTCTTTATTAACCTAATTGTATCTACTTGTAGTCTTGAAAATGAGAAATGTATTTATAAATTTAGTTTCTTAATTCCACAAGTCCTGTACCATTAACATTCCTAATAAGGTTGTGAGATACCGCTCTATAGGAAATTTTGCTTAACTATATCATACTTTTAAAACACATATATTTTCTTAATATTTCTTCTCAAAAAATTGTTACTTTTTTTCTTTCTAGTCCCTCACTGAATTTAAATTCTCACTAATTATTGTACTAAGGTTGAGGTTCAGATATGATGGATAACTTATACTGGTGCATAGGTACTATTTGTTGAGTATGTTTTGGATCTATGAAAATTGTTTTTGGTTGAAATGGTTGTATAGTGGTGTAATAGAAATTTTATGAAAAATATTTTCCTTTTTTCCTTTATTTTTCAAGTATTTTTGTATGTGATAAGCAATATAAATCTTTTTAGCTATGATTTTTAAAATCAGTGTTTAGTAGCTAAATTATCAGTAAGTTACAATTTTATTAACAAATTTTACTATGAAATGGACCACAACAGGTGACCGAGGAACTATGTCAACATCTTCTAGACCAGTCTGTACATCAGGAAAATCAGAACTGTCCTCCAAACACAGCAGATCAGTTAAACCCGATGGACGTATGAGCCGGACGACTGCTGATCAGAAGAAACCAAGGGGTACAGAAGGTTTATCAGCTAGTGAATCCCTCATGTTGAAATCTGATGCTGCAAAGTTGAGGTCAGATTCTCATAGTAGGTCATTGTCCCCCAACCATAACACCTTGCAGACAATGAAATCTGATGGGAGGATGTCTTCTAGTTTCAGAGCTGAATCCCCGGGACCAGGTTCTCGGTCATCGTCTCCTAAGCCAAAGACTCTCCCCGCCAATAGGTCTAGCCCATCTGGTGCTAGTTCTCCCCGCTCCTCCTCACCACACGATAAAAATCTACCTCAAAAAAGCACTGCTCCTGTTAAGACAAAACTTGATCCTCCTCGGGAACGTTCCAAATCAGACTCTTACACACTTGATCCAGATACCCTCCGCAAGAAGAAAATGCCCCTCACAGAACCATTACGGGGACGGTCAACGTCACCAAAACCAAAACCAGTACCGAAGGATTCCAAAGATTCCCCCGGATCTGAAAATAGAGCTCCTTCTCCCCATGTGGTACAGGAAAACCTTCACAGTGAGGTGGTGGAAGTCTGCACTTCAAGTACGTTAAAAACAAACAGCCTAACGGATAGCACCTGTGATGAAAGCAGTGAATTTAAGAATGTGGATGAAGGTTCAAATAAAGTTCATTTCAGCATAGGAAAAGCCCCACTGAAAGAGGAACAAGACATGAGAGCATCCCCTAAAATAAGCCGAAAGTGTGCTAATAGACACACCAGGCCCAAAAAGGAAAAATCCAACTTTCTCTTCAAGGGAGATGGAGCCAAACCTTTAGAGCCCGCCAAGCAAGCCATGTCTCCTTCCGTGGCTGAGTGTGCCAGAGCAGTCTTTGCCTCCTTCCTGTGGCATGAAGGCATAGTGCACGATGCAATGGCTTGTTCTTCTTTCTTAAAATTTAATCCTGAACTTTCCAAAGAACATGCTCCTATAAGAAGTAGTTTAAACAGTCAACAACCTACAGAAGAAAAGGAAACCAAATTAAAAAATAGACACTCATTGGAAATATCATCCGCACTGAATATGTTTAATATTGCACCTCATGGACCAGATATATCCAAAATGGGTAGTATCAACAAAAATAAGGTGCTGTCTATGCTTAAGGAACCACCTCTGCATGAAAAATGTGAGGATGGGAAAACTGAAGCCACTTTTGAAATGTCCATGCACCACCCAATGAAGTCAAAATCTCCTCTTCCCTTAACTTTACAACATTTGGTAGCTTTCTGGGAAGACATCTCTTTGGCTACTATCAAAGCAGCTTCCCAAAATATGATTTTTCCAAGTCCCGGCTCTTGTGCAGTCCTTAAAAAGAAAGAGTGTGAAAAAGAGAATAAGAAGGCCAAAAAAGAGAAAAAGAAAAAAGAAAAGGCAGAAGTTCGGCCCAGAGGTAATTTATTTGGTGAGATGGCCCAGCTGGCAGTAGGAGGACCAGAGAAAGATACCATCTGTGAGCTGTGCGGAGAGTCACATCCTTACCCAGTGACATATCACATGAGACAAGCTCACCCAGGTAAACAATATTAAACATATATAAGGACTTTTTGTAAAAAAAAAATAAAATAAAGTAGGCACTTCTAACTTGAAATGTCTATAAATTACATTCAACTACAGGGAAACTATTGCACGGAATTTATAGTATCTTATAAATTATTAAAGTGCATTATCAATATAGGTTTATTGTGAGAAGTGGGTAGGGCAATTTTGTACTATTTTATTTTAATGTATTACATTCTGAAATATTGTTTATTTTTAAAATGTTTTATGTGTTACCCAAAGGATACTGTTAGGGTATCTCACAAGCACTGAGGAAAGATCCCAGTATTAAGTCTCCTTTGATATTAGTGTTTTTCTGTTCAGAATGGGAAATTAAATTAGATTATACTGAGTAGGGGGCATTTTCCTATGGAAGTGATATCAACTACTTCATCTGAAGATTGTATTTTATTTAAATATAAGGATTCCTATAACAGTTGATTAGTATTCAGAATTAACCCTGCAAATTTGGTTAATTTTTCTTCTCTTTCTACATATTATACTTGCAACCTTTTGTAGAATGTATGATTCCTTAAAATACATTATTTTTACAGAATATTTTGTACCTATTTTATTTAATTTTATTGGCATACTTTAGTAAATCTAAATGTACCCACCCACTTTGTATATTTCCTTTCATCTGCCTGTATAGCGTGTTTTAGGTATCTTTTTTAATTGATTACTTTTTGGTCAAGCATGCTATTTTTCTGATATAGTTAATAGCCTGGGAGAAAAAAGCGAGATGCTTCAGTATTTTGCTTCCTTAAGAAGGTAAGTAAGTCATTAATGTGTAAGTGGCAAGGATCAAACTACTAAGGACCCTTACTTTGTTCTTGTTTCAAGGCTGTGGCCGTTATGCCGGTGGACAAGGTTACAACAGCATTGGGCACTTTTGTGGAGGATGGGCTGGTAACTGTGGCGATGGTGGCATAGGAGGAAGCACGTGGTATCTGGTATGTGACCGCTGTAGGGAAAAGTACCTCCGTGAAAAACAGGCTGCTGCAAGGGAAAAGGTATTTTTTTTCTGCTTTGACTGTGCTGCTAATGATAAGGATAAACCTTATGAAAATCTTTTTATGATTATATTACATGAAATAACTCCACTTAGTTGATATTAAAGATCAACTTTATAACAGGAATAATATTTGCTATACCTGACTAAAAATTTTTGCTGAATACACACACACACACACACACACACACACACACACACACAGATTATTTATTCTTTAAAAAAATTCCGTTTAGATTTTACTTGTTTGGTTTTTTAATTTTCCCAAGGACATAAAAGAAATATAGTTGATGTTCAATATAAAATAGTTTCAGTCATTTCAGGAGAAGCATGAAATGAATGTCATTCTGGGCAATAATTGTTATTTTTAAATGATTCTATAAGTGTTTAATAATTTTTATCAGAGACTCAAAATACTTAGGTTAAGAATTTATCTATAAATAGAAAAATAAATCTCTACAAATTTTTCTTTGCCAGGTCAAACAATCTAGGAGGAAGCCAATGCAAGTGAAGACTCCTCGTGCCTTGCCCACTATGGAAGCTCACCAGGTGATCAAAGCGAATGCACTCTTCCTGCTGTCTCTGAGCAGCGCAGCGGAGCCAAGCATTCTGTGTTACCATCCTGCAAAACCGTTCCAGTCTCAGCTTCCCATTGTGAAAGAGGGCATTTCTGAGGATCTTCCTGTTAAAATGCCTTGTCTCTACCTGCAGACCTTAGCTAGGTAATATAACTTGGTTGTTTGGTTGTTTTATTTAATCGCTTGGGACTAACAATTGGATCCACTAATATCGTGCTCTGAATCCCTACACTGTATTACATCCTGTGTACAATAAAGAGGCCTCCTATATTGATCATGCACTCCAGGAATTCATTTTCTGAGTTGCCTTGACCAACATGTGACTGGTAGGGTACACACTTTAAAGTACTAGGTATCTTTTAGCTATCTTTTACTCCGGTAGGTTGACTTCATTTAATTAAAAGCAGGAAATGCTAAAGTGGAAAGAAACTATTTCCTAAAAATTTTTCTAATTTTTTAAAGTATTCATTCTGATAGCATTTAAACAAATGCCAGCTGAGTACCAGCTTTGTACCAGACCTTGAGGACGCCCAGATGAATATAATAAAAGGATGACTTCCATGTGCTCACAGTCTGGTGGGAACACAGGCATGCAGATGAAATATTTAAACTGTTATGTGATCAGTATTAAAATCAAAGTTATGTACAGGATGCCCTTAGAGCATAAAAGATGGAGAGTTTCTGAATCTTCGGAGGAAATTAGGAAAAGTTTCTCAGAGGATCTGACCCTTTGCTGGAGTCTTAAGGAATAAATAGGAATTAATCAAGCAGGTAAAGGTAGGAAAGCAGTTCCTGACAGAGTAAACCACATGTGTGAAAACACAAGTGATGAAATAGCATCACACATTTGAAAACTCACAGGTTTATTAAAACATTGGCTACTGGGAGAAATATATGAAATGCTACTAGAATGGTTACTCAAGACCAGGTAATGTGGGACCCTGTCTGTAGCCCATGCTAAGGCTGGATTTTACCCCATAGAGGAAACCGCAGAAGAATTATAAAAAGGGAAATACTTGAACTGGCTTGCAGTTAGAAGCCCACTTAACTTCTAATGTGGAAACTGGATAAAAGGGTATTACTGAAGATGGAGAGAAGCCCGGTAAAAGTATGCTATATTGGTCGTACAGCTGGCACTGTCATACCTTACACACTGACACTCTAAAACTGCTTTTCATATACCACGTTCAGATTTTTTTCATCAGGTGACAAATGAACATTTTAGAAATTCCCTGCTGACGTAAGCTACCAACCAACAGTTCCATTTTGGCAATGTTTTCCTCTTTGTACAGCATAGTTAGGTCAGGGTGTTTTTGTTGGTGTTGCTTTTTCTTTTACCTTTGTACTTACTACTTCATTAAAATCAGTGGGAAACAAAAATGAGAATGTGAGACTAAATATACTTGAGACAAGATGCAAATCATTAGGTACCCCTAATGCAACAGATCTGTAGCTTCAGTCAGACCACTTAGTTAGGTTAACAACTCTTTGTTCCAGTTTGAAAAGGAATGAATGAAACTGTAAAACATGTAAAAATGCCAGCACACCATAATTATGGATTTTATATTTTTAGCTCTCTGGAGAATGGACACCCCTTCAGCCCATAGAACATTTTACATATCTAATCTTTCTCAAATTTAACTCTTGTATGTGCTCCTACCAAAAAGGTGACTGCTATGTTTAAATATTCCGTGCAAGAAACATGAGCCTAAACCAAAGCAGTGATGATAGGTGATGAGAAGAGAGAATGGTTGGGAGAGGAAATCCGGTACTCATAGGACAAAGGCCACTACGGCACTGAGATATTTTAACGAGGCCCCTGGGTACCTGGTGGGATCATTTACCAAATCACCAGAAGAGAGAAAAGTTCTCAAAAGGAAAGAAAATGAATTCAATTTTGGATTTGAAATGTTTGTGGTACCTGGAATGTCTGTGTGTAAAATTGTGAGACTTATGCTCTTCTATTTACTTCTATTTTAATGCTTTATCTATATATATTTACATGTGCTGCTTTTACTTTTACAAAGGAGATTAACTGTGGAAAGTATCTGTATTGCCTTCAACTTCAAGTTACTGGGTTTGCTTTAATGCAGGCATCATCATGAAAATTTTGTGGGCTATCAAGATGACAACCTATTTCAGGATGAAATGAGATACCTACGTTCAACATCTGTACCTGCCCCGTACATATCAGTAACTCCTGATGCAAGTCCTAATGTATTTGAAGAGCCGGAGAGCAACATGAAGTCTATGCCACCGAGGTATTTGAGTTCTCTCCTCTCTGTTGAATAGCCAGTGTTTGGTGGAAGAAAGATAGCTAGAAAAGAATCCTCGTAGATTTTCTTTTGTACATCCTTCTGTCTCAGGAAGGACATTGAGTCATCTCTGCTATTAGCGAGGTAAGAAAAAGCCTACAAACATGAGTAAGGTACAGGGTCCTTGATAGCAGGAGCAGGCCTGTTGGAAAAGAACAACTAATGAAGTAATAGTAAAACATTCCATTGTATGCTATCATTTAGTGCTGTAGTAAGTCAAGCTAGAGAAAGGTCACTTTGAGGCAGTGCTTAGAGAAGGTTTCATGAGAAAAGCACTGAAAATAAATCTTGAACTTCTTGGAATATTGTTTACAGTTCTTCCCTGCCCACCCACTCGCAGTTGGGTACAATAGTATCAGAGGAAAGAGCTTCTGGGAAACTGCACTGAAGCATGTAAACGTAATGCATAGGGCACTGGGTATCACTGAGACTTTTTAGAAGAGGAATGCCATGATAAAAATACTAAGACAGTCTGACAGTGTCATTTGAGAAGCTGGTAAATTTAGTCAGAGATTTCATTTAGCTATGTCCAATTAGATTATGTTGGCAATGATTATGGGAAAAAAGATAGATAAAGGAAATATTTTGTAGGAAAAATCAAATGAACATCCCATACGCTGGTCATGCAGGAACCATACAACCCAAACCGACATCCAGAAACATTTACCCCAGTCAGTTATGTATATTCACAGTCTATTCAAACAAGAATGTACATGCACTTAGACAGGTGCTGAGTTAAGAAAATGGCCAGGGAGTTAGCCACCAACTAGAAAATATGTAAGCTTTACCAAGGGACACAGGATTCAAAGGTGGCTTAAATGAGTGAAAAGAAACAATTCCAGAACTCACGGTGAGCAGAAATGTCACAATTTTGAATGAGATGACAGAAAAAAAATACACGAAGTTTGTAAATTTGTTTTAAGAGAAAAAGGAAGGGAAGCTACTTTTTAAAAAAACCTTCACTCAACGATGTGTTTCCATTGACTTTTTAGAGAGAGAGAGAGAAATATTGATTGATTGCCTTCTGTATGCACCCCAACTGGGGACACGTTTCCATTGATTTTTAGAGAGAGAGGAAGCGGGGGAGAGACAGAGAAACATCAGTGTGAGAAAGAAACATTGATTCCTCACTTCCCAAACGCACCCAGCTCGGGGCTGAGCCTGTAACCCGGGCGGGTACCCTGACCAGGAGTGGAACCGGCAGCCCCTCGGTGTAAGGGAGACCCTCCAACCAACCGAGCCTTGCAGCCAGGGCTCTGCTTCTTTTTTTAATAAAACACCCCAATGAAGGAATTATATAATCTTAATAACTTTCCAGGTGTTTTTTCATGTTATTAGAGCAAATAGAAAAATGTGTTAGTGTCTTCAAACCTGAATGCAAATCACTAAGTTCTTATGTAGAATGGAAATATGACATGACTCTGCCGAAATCAGTTTGTTGCATGCTCTAGCAAGGCTCTTTGGGCAGCACTTCCCAAGAAGGAGAAACCTAGTAGAACACTCAGGTACCAAAGAAAGTTGATCGTTTCACTTTCGACTTTGTTCGGTTTCTGTATGTACATCTCCGTTTTCTTTCTTTTCAGTGCTTTTATGCACATACCTTCCTGTTTCCTGAATATCATGACATATGACTTTCACCACAGTGTCTTGATTGTGAAAGGAGCTTAGAACGTTTATGCCTTTTTTCCCTTTCATTTAAAGCACAGAGTAATTTTAAGAAAACCAAGTTTTCAGATACAGTTTTAAAACCAGTCTAAAAGTTGCTGTATTTAGAAAAATCAAATTGATTTAAAGAGAGAATAGTAAGTTGGCTTTGAATTTATTTTGCCACATGAAATACAGCTTCACATATTTGACTACACTGTTATAAACTAAGTATACTGTCACTCCATTTACTTGTTCTCCTAAGTTTTGATGTTATCCTGTTTTATCTACAGTTTAGAAACTAGTCCCATAACTGATACTGATCTTGCAAAGAGAACTGTCTTCCAAAGATCATACTCAGTTGTTGCTTCTGAATATGATAAACAGCACTCCATTTTACCTGCACGGGTTAAAGCCATTCCTAGAAGAAGAGTTAACAGTGGGGACACTGGTAAGTCGGAAGATTTAATGAGCCAAATGGTTTTATTAGCAGATATTTTCAAATATCTAATTGTGAAGGGGAAAGGAATGAATGAATTTTAAATTGTAGCAAACATTCCTTCTATGTAACATGGCTGAAAGTGCGTCTAAATTTTGCATCTCAGTTTGAAGAGACATCCAGAAATCATCCAGTGATCATTCAGGAATAAATTGTCATTTGAAGTCTTACTTGTTAGGGGTTTGAGCCAAATGTTGCTGCCATTCTCCCTTACACCAAGTTTCAGAGAACCAGTAATTCCAGTGACTTACACTTTCACTAATTAATCTTCTCACTCCCAGTAGAAGCTTATAACTCTTATAGCCACTACCACTCTGAATAGATAATAAAATTTAGGGATTTGAGTAAAAAAAGTTAGGTAATCTAGACCAACTGGTATCAATAGCCCCAAATTGGGGCTGGTTGATTCTGTCCCAGGAATAAAGAAAGAACCCCAAGAAAGAGATAATATGCTGATGATTTACCAGGTAGATCACTAGTAAAATGAAGATATGGCCTAATATTTATAGGCAGATGATTTTGTATCTTATTGAAGATTTTCAAGGAAAATATTATTATCTCTCAATGATTTGTACATATGACAAATATTTTTGAGCTCTGATTGAGGCACTATAGTTACAAAGCAGTCCTTTAGGAAATGATGAGGAAGAGATACAGATTTCATTAGGGAGAAAGTAAATCACTAGTGTTTAGTATTTTAGAAGGTATGAACTTTTAAGTTCAGCCCCAGATTTAAAACCCACCTCTGTAATTTAATAGCTGTATGACTTGAGCAAAGTAAGATATTTAATCTTTCTAAGGCTCAGTAAAAATTGAAATCATTGTAATTTGTGTCAAGTAAAAAAAAGCTCTAAAGTGAATAAGCTAGATACTATTGTTTTTAAATGTCATCTTAAATATATTAATGTTATGTATTGCCTATGAAAATTAATACTCTTTTTTTTAATAGAAGTTGGTTCTTCTCTCTTGAGACATCCATCTCCTGAGCTTTCCCGGCTAATCTCAGCCCACAGCTCTCTTTCCAAAGGAGAACGAAATTTCCAATGGCCAGTTTTAGCTTTCGTTATACAGCATCATGATCTAGAAGGTCTTGAAATAGCAATGAAACAGGCCTTAAGGAAATCTGCTTGTCGAGTTTTTGCCATGGAGGTATGAATACATCAGTGGGGTTATTGATTCATTGATCATACAAGTCATGTGATGATTCTGTTGAATGATTGTCACTTTCTAGCAAACAGAAATTCTAACAATTTAAGGGACATTAGCCAACTGAAAATATCAAGTGTTCCCATCAAAATTAAACTCTGAAGTTTAGGAATAGAAGTGAATTTAGAGTTCCAAATTTAAGCATTCTGACAAAATTTATTTCTACATTGCTTTATTATTGAATCCTTATATTATTTTTTAAAAAAGGTTTTTGTCATTACAATGTCATTTCAGTTAGAGTGACCGTGCAAAGGGGGTACATAGGGCTTTTGAGTTGTAAATTTAACAATTACAGTTTATCTGAGTCTCTGTTGTCTGAAAATGATTGAATTACTGTATAGCATAGACTTACATATAGTAAATATTTTTCTTTATTATGGGTGTGATAACCTGCCACTTTATTGTTGGGAACAATATAAATATATGTAAGCAAATGGTAGCTTGTGTAGAGCATAGAAACATTCTATGTTGATATAAATGCAAGTTGGAAAAATGTGCTTAAGTAAGTTAACATATGACAAATTTTTGAAATAAAATGTGTTTTGGAAAAGTTTTAGTATTGCACTTTATAAGTACAATTTTCCCTATTAGTATGTTTTTTTTAACTTAGAACCAAAATTAGTGACTATTTCAAGTTCATTGTGCTTTCAGTGAACGTCAGACTTCCTAGTATCTTTCCTTGAAACACTTAGTCTGGAGGTACTTCGTTTCTGAATGAGAAAAGCCCTGAACTTTCTACTCATTTTTTTTCTTGTCTTGGACTTATTTAACCATTGTTTATTCAGGCTTTCAACTGGCTTCTATGCAATGTCATCCAAACAACTTCCCTCCATGACATTCTGTGGCACTTTGTGGCATCACTGACTCCTGCTCCAGTGGAACCAGAAGAAGAAGAGGATGAGGAAAATAAGACAAACAAAGAAAATGCAGAACAAGTAAGTGAGAGTTTTGTTTTTCTCATTGCCCGTGTTTTTATAGAAGAGTAGAAACACCTTCAGATAGTACGATTTGCATGAGGTCATGCACGCATTATATAACCTGAAGGCAAGAATAAAATTTCAGTGCCATGAGCAATATATTAACTATACTTAATGATAGTTTTCTCTCCAGCAGAAATGTGGTCAGTCAGTTCTGATTTTTGCATAAACATCGTTGTCATTAAGCAATCAACTGGAAGATCACTATTACAGTACCATATTAGATAAATGGGACATTATCACATAGAAAATCAGTCTACTTTACAATAATACTGCATTGTTATTGTGTAGGGATGTGAAATTCAAATATGTTTGCTAGAAGGGACTTAGATTTTATTGGGCGCAGTCTGCATGATGGGAAAGTAATGAACTAGGACACTGGAAGCCTGACTTCAAGCCCCATTTTTACCTCTGGACTTTGTTTTTATATCTAGAATGAATTAGAAGACTAAATCCTCCATTTAAAAGACAAAAACTATCAAGATAGGAAAAAAACAAGAGCTTAGATGTTTTTTTAAGTGTTGTTACATCTAAAACAGTGACCCAGGAAGATTAAAAGTCAACAGTAGAAAAACGTATAATGGATAAATAAATACCAACCAGAATAAAGTTGGTATAGATTTCCCCCTCAACTGAGGACATTTTTTCATTAGTTTTTAGAGAGAGAGGAAGGGAGGGAGAGAGACATCAATGCGAGAGAAAAGCATTGATCTGTAGCCTCCCACGTGTGCCCGGACTGGGGATCACCTAGACTGGGAATTATACCCGCCCCAACTGGGGATTAAACCCACAACCTAGGTATGTGCCCTGACCAGCCATTGAATCTGCAGCCCACTGGTTATGGGACGATGCTCAGACCAACTGAGCCACACCAGCCAGGGCAAGTTTAGCTATTTTAACATCAGAAAAAATAGATATCAATAAAAATTATTAAAAGGAATAAAGAGGCTCTCTACAAAATGGTAAAAGATTAATTTTGAGCATGTAGTACCTAATAATAAAGCCTTAAAAAATAAGTAAAAAATGACAGAACCACAAGGAAAAGTAGAAAAAAAATCAATTATAATGTGAGATTGTCACACACTTATAGCAGCTTTCTATCCCTGCATAACTAAGTACCCCAGAACTCACTGGATTAAAACAAGTTCGTATTGGTTCACAAGCCTTTGGCTTAGAATTCCGGGAGAGGCTCAATGAGAGGAATGGCTGATTTCTGCATACACTTACACACTCACCCTGCTAACAGACTTGTGAGTACTCTAGAATGGGTGCTTATGTGAGGCATTCATTTGTTTGGTGGCTTTATTTATGAGTGACATTATCATTTTTTTCCCAAAAGTAGTACAAATATAATTAGTTATTCTTAATGTATGTTTTGGGTATGGTTTGGTTTTGTTGTTTACATTTCTATTACATGAGCATCTTGAAAGTGTACATAATACTTTTAAGTATACATAAGATTCTTTAGTGGCTGAAATTCCTTCCAACACACAAACTGATGAACTTGTTTTCAATTTCTGTCTTAGGAGAAAGATACGAGAGTATGTGAACACCCACTCTCAGATATCGTGATTGCAGGTGAAGCCGCTCATCCTTTGCCACATACATTTCACCGCTTGCTTCAGACTATCTCCGACCTCATGATGTCCCTCCCCAGTGGCAGTTCATTACAGCAGATGGCCCTGAGGTAATGTTCTGTCTGAGTAGTGGAGGTGCACTGGAGACGAGATTTTACGGGATGTTTAAATTCAAAATGCTCAGAAGTCCTCTTTTAATAGTAAGATACAAAGAATCCCTACATTATGTTAATGGTGCCTCCCTCTTTCCTGTCATAATTTAGAATTGCCCCTCTTCTCAGTTTATACCTGTTTATTCCTCTGTAAAATACGGATAACATACTTCTTAGTGCTCTCAATTATCAGTCTATGATAATCTTCCTCACTTTTTCCTCCCTCCTAACCCAAATCACTTGTCTGAGTGCTGCCTACGAGTAGAATTTTAAATGTCACAAAAAGGGAGAGGGAGCATGAAATCTCAAAAACAGAAATCAAAACAGGATTTTGAATTGAAAAAATCATAAGAAAAATAGAGCCCAGTTATACATGACTAATCTTAAAACTACCCTGAGGAACATCACCTCCTTTTAAGTTTAAACCTGCTGAGATTTTAACATTTACATTGGGAACCTTGTTATTAGATCCACATATACTAGAGACTAACATAAATAAATGCTCCATTGATTGTTACAAGAGACGGGTTGATGGAGTGATTTTGGCTACCCACATCCCATACTGGGTAAGACCAACAGAGGGGAGATTTTGTTTCCTCCTCGCAAGATTTTTGAAGTGCAGGATGTATTATTACACTCTGAGGAATCAGTGTGGAATTGTAAGACTAATAAATTTGAGAAGCTCTCATATTCAGGTAACACTTGTCTACAAAAGTAATAAATTACCTTTTTTTGTTTCTGTGGCCTTGATCTTCATGTATCCAATTTTTCTATATTTAAAATGAGTGAACTTTTCTTGAAATTTATCCCATATTTTTTTCCTAGAAATTATTTTATTTTTTTAAAAAGTCAATAGCAATGTTTTTGTTTCCTGAAGTTTTTTAACTTCTACTTTTACCTAGATCATTAAGATATCTTGAAATATTCAAATGTCTTAGAAATCCCTGAAACAGAATTATTTAGTATATTGTTTATGCCTTTTTAGATGCTGGAGTCTGAAATTCAAGCAATCCGATCACCAGTTCCTCCATCAGAGCAACGTCTTTCATCACATTAACAATATTTTGTCAAAATCAGATGATGGAGATAGTGAAGAGAGTTTTAGCATCAGTATTCAGTCTGGCTTTGAAGCTATGAGTCAGGTCAGTCATCCTGTTAATATTCAACAGTGTATTGAAGAAAAAACTGGAAGTCACTCGAACAATTTGATGCTTACTTTTATTTCTTATTTCATGTCTTTTTTAATGTCACGGGAGATTCCCGTTTGAGTAGTATAATCATTTATATTTGTTGTTGGTAGGAATTATGCATAGTCATGTGCTTAAAGGACTTAACCAGCATTGTTGACATAAAAACGTCAAGCCGGCCTGCCATGATTGGCAGTTTGACAGATGGCTCCACGGAGACGTTTTGGGAATCAGGAGATGAGGATAAAAACAAAACTAAGAACATCACCATCAACTGTGTAAAAGGCATCAATGCTCGCTACGTATCTGTTCACGTGGACAATTCCCGAGATCTTGGGGTAAGAAAGGAAACTTAATTTGTAGCTCATTAGTTCTCTCAGATCATTAGTAATCAGGCACTCTAATTTCTGAGTTTAGCAAAAAGACAGAACTTTACCAAGCAAACAGCATTTTATATTTACCAAAGAAATCGTAAATCTAAAAAACAGATTAATGTGACTGGGGGTACTGTGGAGCACCAGTTCTAAAAAGAGCTCTTATTATACATGTAGCAGCATGTCTATAGCTAAACAGAATAGTGGGTGGGCCAAAGAGTCTGTTACTTTTTTTCCCTTCCCATAAAATAAAAGACATTTTTCATTTTCACCAACAATATTATCAGTTTGGATATTTTGAGTATGTTTGCTTTCTCCCGCTTTTGGCTTCTAGTGAGTAGAGGCCAGGGGTGCTCCTAAACATTTTCCAATGCATTAGACAGCCCCACAGCAAAAAATAATTTGGCCAAAATGTCAGTAGTACCAAGAAACTTCACAAACCACTTTTGACAAGTTCAACCAGTCACAGCACCTTCTCCATATACTGCACAAATCTTTTTTTGTGTTTCATTTGCCTTTACCTTTTTTGAAATAATAAAGCATAATACATCAAAAAGGTTGCATATTTTCTTCCATCTTTAATATTAAAATGGTTGCATAAAAAATTCACCAATTTTAATAAGTTTCTTTTAAATGCACTCTGATACGACAGCTGTCACAATACAATCTAACAAAATTGTTTCCGGTGAAGTTAAAGACAACTAAGCACTACTAGAGCATCATGCAGAAAAAAACCGGACATTTTGGCCAACCCAATAAATGTCTTCTCTATACTTTTCTACCTCCATGCCCTTGTTTAAGCTATTCCCTTGGCTTGGAAGTTATCCCCATAAACTCTCTCTCATATTCTCCCCATATCTCTAAGACTCAGCAGAGAAATCCTCTCCCAGTGCCTCCTCTATAAAAAACACTCCTTCCCTTCTCTGTTTTTTTATATTACTCTGGTGGCACTTAATACATTTTGACCTACACTGTAATTGGCTTTCTATTTCCAAACCTCACCCCCAACCAATCATGGAGGGAGTGAGGGGAGTTCCTGGACTAACCCAAGTAATCATGATTTATATTCTACCTAGCCCTAGCTTGTCCACGTGCTTCAAATGAATCAAGCACTATTTTAAAAGGCACTAAACCAAGGAAAAAGAGTTCTATTTGAGTGTTAAGAACCAAGAAAAAAGCACCACTGCCAAACTCCATACTTCTACCTCCATTCCTATGGAAGGATATTTTTTGGTATTATTTTCCCTCAGCATGGATGTGTCTTATTAGCAGATACAGTATTACTAAATCTCCTTGGATCAGTTTCAAGTTGCTCGCATCCATTTGCATCCTTCCCTTTCCAGGAAGACCCAGAGCGGTAGGGTTGGGTCTCAGAGAGCCTGGATGGAATAGGCCAACCACAGAATTCCAGTCTGCAGTCAGAGAACTCCTTGCCATTCTTAGCCACCCCCAGCTCCTGTCCGTCACTGCAGATTCAGGTCTCCCCTGCAGCTGAGTAAGAAAAAGGGGCTTACATCAGAGAGATGCAAATTAAAACCACAATAAGATGCCACCTCACAACGGTCAGAATGGCCATCATAACCAAATCAACAAACAAGTACTGAAGAGGTTGTGGGGCAAAGGGAACCCTAGTGCACTGTTAGTGGGAATGCAGACTGGTGCAGCCACTGTGGAAAACATTATGGTATTTCCTCAGAAAACTAGAAGTAGAACTGCCTTTTGACCTGGCAGTTCCACTGCTGGGATTATACCCTAAGAATCCTGAAACACCAATTCAAAAGAACCTATGCACCCCAATGTTCATAGCCACATTATTTACAATAGCCAAGTGCTGGAAACAGCCTAAGGGCGCATCAGTAACTGAGTGGATCAGAAAACTATGGTACGTTTACACAACGGAATACTACGCAACAGAAAGAAAGAAGGAACTCCTACCCTTCTTGAAAACCTAGATGGACCTGGAGAGTATTCCGCTAGGTGAAATAAGCCAGGTGGTGAAAGACAAATACCACATGATCTCACCTATAAGTGGAACCTAATCAACAAAACAAACAAGCAAGCAAAATAGAACCAGAGAGATGGAAATAAAGAACAAACTGACAGTGACTGAGGGGAGAGAGGAGGGGGACAATGGGGGAGAGAAGGGAGAGGGACAAGTCAAGGAACGTGTATAAAAGACCCATGGACAATGACAGTGGCGTGGGTGGGGATTGAATGTGGGAGGTGGGGGTGGGTAGGGCAGGGGAGAGTAATGGGGGGAAAAAAGGGGGGAAAAATGGGGACAACTGTAATTGAACAACAATAAAAAATTTGAAAAGAAAAAGAGAAAGGGGCTTAGCTAATATATCATGGACTTATCTTACCAGAAAGTCAAGTGTACTAAATCAGAACATTTTCCTGAATAGAACTCACTGCTCAGTACAAACTTGTCTTTGATTCCTGGTACATTTTAAGCCAGGACATACTCTTCCCACAGAATAATGATTCTACTCAATTTGAAGTTTTTGCCTTTAAGAAATTTCCTCTAAGTTATGTATCCCGATGCTTATGTACCTCTGTGTCCTCCAGCCTGCCTACCAGAGTGACTCACTTGTTGATTTGAATTCCATCAGCCTGTAGCACTTAAAGTATGCAGCCCTCCAAGGAAGTAATCTGTTTCGTGATGTACTTTGCAGAAAACTTATTTAGCCTTAAAGTCTGTGGCTCTCGTGCTGGCATAACAACTTAAGAATATTGTACTTCTGTTTGATACTTATTTTGTGTGTTAATGTTCCTTGCCTAGTTTAGCAAGGATCTCGAGGGGATAGAACCCATCATTCTCATATATCCTCCGAGTCCACAAGCAGTTGGGTACATTGTATAGTTAGTCAGTCTTCTTTTTCACTTGCAGAGCAATTAGAATGTAGCAGTGAGAGTGGGACATGAGTGACAAGCAGAGTTGTTGAAAGATACCATGATAGAGTGCTTAAATGTTTAGACTTAGAGTAAAAAGAAGGAATGCCAAGCTACTCCCTTAAAGCCCATGGAGAAAAGTTGAAATGTGAGATTTAGAGTGGAGTTTGTAAAAATAAGAAATTACTGGAGTTGTAGGAAGTATGGTTGGTTGGACAGGTGCGGTGAGGTCAGTTAGGAAGAACCATTAAGGACAGGCAGAAAAGTTAATGTGATATTGGTAGGCTATAAGAAATCACTGGAAGTTCTGAAACAGGAATATGGCATAGTAACTATTTTGAATTGTCTGTTTTAGAATAAAGTTACCTCAATGACCTTCTTAACTGGCAAAGCAGTGGAAGATTTGTGCAGAATAAAGCAGGTAATTAAAGTTTTGTCATTAAACGTTTTGCTACCTAGTGAGAAATTTCTTCCCCGTCTCCACTGTTGAGTTCTAATTTTGGCATGCTACCAAAACATTACAGGAAATCATCTATTTGAAAACACTAAATTGATAAGTGGTCCATATGCAGGAACGGTTACAGCCATCCCTGTCCTAAGCATTGCACCCACACTGCCCTGAATGCTCCCTAGTCGTGAGCAGTTACCGTCCTCAGACCTGCCTCCTACCCGCCACAACTATATCACAAGCTTGACTCACAATTAACACCTCAATTCACCTACACTTCAGGTTAAAATGTAGGTGGTTGTCCTCTAACCTGAAAAATCTATCACTTATAAGACTGCAACTGCATCCAGGTTGCAAGTCAATTTACAAACCAACTCTAGAAACAGGTTAGGTTTTTTCTATGCATGAATCTGAGATTCTGTACAAACTCACTTACTTGTATTAATGAAACTTTATCAAAGCTGTTCTTCTGTAGCTATTTTGTCCAATGAACATGGACCACTTGTTCTGTTTTGAAAATCATATTGAAAGAATGAATTGATATGTTGGGTTAAACAAACAATGAATTTTGTTTAAATTGTTAAAGAATTTGAGGAAATAATCTTATTCATTGAGATAGTATTTGTTTATGCATAATGTTCTTTTTAGGAAATTAACATTATCAATTAGAATAATGTTAATTAGATGTCTTTATAAAAATATAGACATCTTGAATCATTTCTTAGACATCAAATAGCATAAGAACAGTTTTCATTTTTTTCAAGTGAGTAGTATCAGCCATTTCACATTGCACTGAAATTTAATTTTTGGAAAAAACTTAAATTCTCAGTGAAATATAGTACAATAAGGGATCACAAATCTGAAGTTACTTATATAATTTTTCTTAAAAAGTAAAACATAAGTAATTGCACATCAAGGGATCAGTCAGGAAACATGTATGAAGGACCCACAGACATGGACAACAGGGTGGGGATGGACTGTGGGAGTGGGGGGCCGGCTGGGTGGAGGGGGCGAAGGGTGAAATAATTGGAACAAGTGTAAAACATAAAAATTTTAAAATATTTAAAAAATGCTTATCTGTAAATGCCTTTAATGTGAAGATACACAAAACAAAACTTCATTGCCGAGCTTCTGAGTGTTTCTACTTATAGTTGGTGTAGATAACATACCACCATATAAATTGTTAGTAATGGTTTCACTTTTTTAACAGTTCATTTTTATTGTATGTTTTCCATTGACGTTTATCCCCCCATACCCTCTTCCACTCCCACCCATCCCTCACCCCCTGCACTCATCACAGTGCTGTCCCTGACTGTGAGTTCTTTCTCTTTTATGCTTTACTCCTCCACCTGCCTAGTCATCCCCCGGAGATGGTTTCTCTTCTGTAACTTGTGCCTGGCATTTTAATTCTCAACTCTATCACTTACTGAGAATCCCTCTCCCTGTGTTAACCTCACTTTCTTCACCTGAATAATAGGTACTGTAGTGTTACTTATCTTCAAAACTTTAAATAAGATAATCAGTGTGAAATTAATTACCCAGTAAACTTGATCTTGGTACAATTATTTGTTATTTGAGATTGCTGTCATTAGTGCTGAGTCCAGGACGGTGAAAACATAGTGATGCGTCTGTGTCCGGTTTCTGTCCCTTTTCTGCTCTGCTAGGTGGATCTGGATTCCAGGCACATTGGTTGGGTAACAAGTGAACTTCCAGGAGGGGATAATCACATCATCAAAATTGAATTAAAGGGCCCAGAAAATACACTGCGAGTTCGACAAGTAAAGGTCTTGGGCTGGAAGGATGGCGAAAGCACAAAAATTGCCGGCCAGATTTCAGCCAGTGTGGCCCAGCAGAGGAACTGTGAAGCTGAGACTCTGCGAGTGTTCAGACTCATCACATCTCAGGTGAGTGTCCTCACTACAAATGCCAGCACGGGATATATTACTTAAGTCATAAAATCAAGGGGGTTAACAAAACATTGCAGCACCTCCTAGATTGCTGGCTACAAATGGGGCCCATTTTTCTGCTCATAGTCCTAAACCCCCGTGTTTCATTTTACGTTCATAATTCTGAAAAGTAGCGGTGTGTAGCAGGAACAGCATGGTGATGTTACAAAGCCCACAGAAGCAACTGTGCGTCCTCTGCCTTTCGCAGTGGTAACTCCTGCCAGCGAATTCCTCTCACGCCCCTGTCTTCTTCACCAGGTATTTGGAAAGCTCATCTCAGGAGATGCTGAACCGACACCCGAACAAGAAGAAAAAGCACTATTGTCATCACCTGAAGGAGAGGAAAAAGTATACAATGTATTTATTTGTATTCTAAAAATATTTATTACCCTTTTTCATTTCCTTTTGCTCAGTGAAATAATCCATGTATTGCTATGTATTTTAATGGATATGTGATATTAGTTTATGTGCAGTTCATATTTTTTACTTTAATTAGAAAGAAGATAAAGGAACTATCAAAAGAGATTCATTGTTCATGTCCGATCTAGCTAGTGTGAGAGGTAACAACCAAATTTGCTCTGTCCTTTGGGCTGTTGTATTCAGATGTTAGCACTTGTAAAATTAGCACAATTTCTGTGCTGTGTACCATAAGTTGTCTTCTTCCTGCATTTTATCTGTCTTCACAGTCCAGCCTAAAAACCTGTCTTCTCCATGAACTTTCTTTACGCTTTCCCCCCAAAAAAGTAGTTTTCCCTCTGCTAACCTTCATAGGAATTTCTATGTGTCTCTTGGTTTCTCTCTTGATATATTTATTTGTGTGTATCTTTTACCACTTATTCTACTGAATCACAGTTTCTCAAAGACCAAGTACATGTCTGGTTTGTCTTTATATCCACCGTGGTATAAATGCCCATGTGTTCAGTAAAGTTTTATTGGAATAACCTGTTCTTACACTGTTCTTGAAATTTCTCCTAAAATGCAGTTGCTTTACTTAATTTGGTCTGAAGTAAAGCACTGTACCTAAGAGGAAAACCTTATCGTTTCCAAAAAGAAGTCAATTCTGACATCTCAGTTATTCTTGTATCTTTAGATGTCTCACATAATCACCTTGGCAGCCCTTTGAAAGACAATTTCCGGGATTTACCTCACATAGCACTGTGCCTTCTTTAGATGCAATAGTATCTCAATCATCCACATTTTTCTGTTTGGGGTCTGTAAGAAAAAGGTTTCATAAACTCTGGTAATTTCTTTCAGCACTTTCTACAGATATCATTTGAAAGACTGTAAGACTATGTAACTACTCAATAAACCAACTGAATTTTAGCAAACAGAAATTCTTTGCTTAAAATCCTTGAGAATCGGTGCCAAGGCCTCAGAAAGCTTGTTTTCTGTCCTTAGATTTTAAGCCTCTTTGTCCCCCCCAGTAAGTCAATAAGGACACTATTAAATGTGCAAAAACTTGAGCATGTGACGTATTTTGAAGTACATTGAGATACATTATTGTGCCCTGGGGTGATCAAAGAAGGTTTCTTACAGGGAGGCACGGGTAATGGAAATGAGTTAGACCTGAAAGAGAATGGATGAGAGTTAGATCGATAGAGAAGATGGGTCCAAGAACTCCTTGGAGAGGCCTACTAGTAGGAGAGTATATATTGAGGTATTATGGTTGAATAGGAAAGATTATGCTAGCAGTTGAGTACCCATGATATAATTGTTAAGAGAATCATTTTTAAGTCAGTTTTTTCTATGTAAAGTTTACACACACAAAAAAAATTCATCCTTTTAAACTGTATCATTCTGACCAGTATATATACAAGGGGAAGGAGGACACACACAAAAAGAAATTTATTTATAAAAAACTGTGTATTTATTCTTACATGTTTAAAACATTAGTCACATTCAAAGTACTTTCCATTTGATACAGTACACCTATAGAAACGTTTTTTCCACTGCTCAAACAGTTTTTGAACTCATCAATTTTAATGCCTTTTAGTGCTTCTGCCGTTTTTTGTTTCACCTGTTCCACCTGTTTCCCTTTAAGGACTTTTTCTGGGGAAACAAAAAAAAGGTTGCTTGAGGCAAGATTGGTTGAATAGGGAGGGTAGGGCACAGGGGTCATGCCATTTTTGGTCAAAAACAGCTGAACACTCAGTGTGGTGTGGGCAGATGCACCCATAAATCACCCATCATGAAATGGGCAAAAGTGTTGAAAGAGTCTTCAAAAAAAATTCACTAAAGCCGAACGCAGCCTCTCACAACACCACCAGCTGGTACACTGATACAGATGGGTTCCTAGAACACTCGCCTAGTGGGGAAGCCTGTACTACAAGGTGCCTGCCCTCCAGAAGATAATTCTGGTTTTTGGGGAGGTCCCCTCTTGTACAGCAGTAAAATCATCACCACAATCAAGTTTTAAGCATATCACTCCCAAAATTTTTCTCATGCTCCCTTGTGAGACCCCTTATCTCATGCCTAGACCCTGTCAGCTGCTTTAGTGTAGGGTGTGTTTAAATCTTTCACCTGTATTTTTATATTGGATTATTTGTGTTATTATTGGTTTATAAAATTTCATTATATATTCAAGATATTCAGGTTGCCTGGCTGGTGTAGCTCAGTGGATTGAGCGCGGGCCTGGGAACCAAGAGACCATGGTTCGATTCCCAGTCAGGGCACATGCCTGGGTTGCAGGCCAGTTCCCAGGAGGGGACCCATGAGAGGCAACCATACATTGATATTTCTCTCCCTCTCTCCTTCCCTTCCCCTCTAAAGATAAATAAATAAAATCTTTAAAAAAAAAAGATATTCAGGTTATAGGTCCTTTACCAAATATATGTGTTCAAATATTTTCTCCTTCTCTGAGGCTTATCTTTCAGAGAACAAAAGTTCTTAATTTTGATGAAGACCAATTTATCTGTTTTTTTCTAAATGCCTCATGATTTTTGTGTCCTACCTAAAAGGTAAGGTCACAAAAATTTTTGCCATGTTTTCTTATAGAAACAGAGTTTTAGTTATTTTGTTTAAAGATAAACACATTTTAAGTTAATTTTTCTGTACAATGGGGGGGCTAAGGATTGAGGTTCATATTTTTTTTCTGCATATAAATGTCCAGCCACCATTTATTGAATAGACTATTCTTTATCAGTAATCAATTCACCATAAATCTATAAATCTATTTCTTGACTCTCTTCTATTTCATTTTTAAAACACACACACGCGTATATATATATATTGGTGTAGGATATATATACATACATGTGTGTACCTTATATCAACATCAGACTATCTTGATTACTGCAGCCGTATAAAAAATCATGGAACCACATTCCAACCTGGTTCTCTTTCAGTATGGTTTTCCAGGTCCTCGGATATCTGTACAAATTTGGAATTATTTGTCAGTTCCCTTTCCCCCAAAACAAACTTCTTGAATATTGATTAGAATTGCATCAAATTGATAAATCAATTTGGGGAGAATCAGTATCTTACTAATATTTAGTGTTTCTATCCATAGACATGATATAGGCTCTCCATTTCTTTAGATCTTCAGTTTCTGTCAGGAATGTTTTGTAGTGTCATGTAGAGATCTTGTACACATCTTATTAAATTGTTCCCTAAACATTTCATGTTTTTGATGCTACTGTAAACAGTATTTTTTATTTTGCTTTCCAGTTGGTCATTCTATATATATGTATAGTCATATATATGTATGTGTATATGTGTGTGTGTGTGACTTTGTATATCACTCTATCACTTAGAAGAGTGCCATGCACATAATAAGCACTTTAAAATTTCACCTTTGTTTTTCTTTTTATGCTATGTTTCTTTGGTTACTGTTGGTGTTAGAGTAGCTTAATTTATAGTTTTGTTGGACATTTTCCTTTTTTTTAAGTGATTTTATTTTTTCTTAAGATTTTATTTATTTTTTTAGAGAGTTCGGGGAGGGAGGAAGAAAGAGAAGGAGAGAAACATCAATATGTGGTTGCCGCTTGCATGCCCCATACTGGGGACTTGGCCCACAACACAGGCATGTGCCCTGGCTAGGAAGCGAACCAGCAACACTTTGGTTTGCAGGCCAGTGCTCAATACACTGAGCCATACCAGCCAGGGTTTGACATTTCCCTTTTTAGCCAAATGTCATTTTCCTGAACTGATCTTCAAAAAACTGAATGTAGGATATGACCTAATTAATGTTCACAATTTAGGAATAGATTCCATCAAAGTGACCCAAATTGACTAAAGAAATTCATGAAAAGATAGTGTACTTCTCTGAATATCTTATAGTCACCTTAGCCATTGGTGGTTTGTTCAGACTCTATCCTTTGTCATAGTGTGTGTTATACATCTCAATTTAAAGTAAATTCACCTTTAAAAATACCTACATAATTATTTCTCAAAATACTTCTTTCCCATTTCTTTAAACAGAAAAACTCAAACAAAAGTAGTTCACACATTTTTTTCATCCACCCTCTGCCTTGGTGACTGTCAGTTTCTCTTTTTATCTATGAGCTTGGTTGTGTGTGTGTGTGTTTGTGTGTGTGTGTGTGTATGTATGTAATATATATGTAATCTTTAGATTATACATTTCAGAGAAGTCACTTGGTATTTATCTTTCTCTAACTTATTTAACTTAGCCTAATGCCCTTGAAGTCCATCTATGTTGTTGCAAATGGCAAGATTTCATTTTTTAGGGCTGAATAATCTTCCATCATGTGTGTGTGTGCACGCGTGTGTGTGTATCTCACAATTTCTTTATCCATTCATTCACTGATGGACACTTAGGTTGCATCCATTATCTTGGCTATTAATGATGTGGTGAATATAGAGGTCCATGTGTGTTTTAAATGAGTGTTTTCAATTTTTTTTTCTCATCAATACCCAGAAGTGAGATTGCTGGATCATATGGTAGCTCTACTTTTAATTTTTTTGAGGATTCTCCATATTGATTTCCATACTGGATGCACCAATTTACATTCCCACCAACAACAGTGCACAAGGGTTCCTTTTTCTGCACATCCTTGCCAGCACTTGTTATTCTTGTCTTCTTGACAATAGCCATTCTAACGGGTGTGAGGTGATATCTCATGTGGTTTTGATTTGTATTTCCCTGATGATTAATGACATAGAGCATCTTTTCATGTACCATGGCCATCTCTCTGTATGTCTTCTTTGGAAAAATGTCTGTTCAGATCTTCTACCCATTCTTAATCAGTTGTTTGGTTTTTTTATTGCTATTGAGTTTATGGATTTTAGATATTGGCCCCTTAACAGATACATGATTTTTTCCTATTCAGTAGGTTGTTTTTTCATTTTGTTGATGATTTTCTTTGCTGTAAAGAAGCTGTTTAGTTTGATATAGTCCCACATGTTTAATTTTTTGATGCCTTAAAATGTAAAATGTGCAAATTTTATTCAGAGAGCCTGCTTTATTTTTTTTTTCCTTTTTCTATGTAAAGGCGACATCAGATGCTGACCTGAAAGAACATATGGTTGGAATCATATTCAGCAGGAGTAAACTGACTAACTTACAAAAACAGGTTGGTTAATAGCCATTTCGTTGTCTCCCTCCATTTTTGTTTGTTTATAAGGTACAAAGTGTTTTCCAAAATTTATGGAGGCTTTTTTTTTAATCTTCACCCAACGATATGCTTTTATTGATTTTACAGAAAAAGAGGCCCTGGCTGGCGTAGCTCAGTGGATTGAGCGCGGGCTGTGAACCAAAGCATCGCAGGTTCGATTCCCAGTCAGGGCACATGCCTGGGTTGCAGGCCAGGTCCCCAGTGGGGACCACATGAGAGGCAACCACACATTGATGTTTCTCTCTCTCTCCTTCTCCCGCTCTTCCCCTCTCTAAAAATAAATAAATAAAATA
>CM052548.1:18745069-18759607 GCA_028533065.1 Trachops cirrhosus
AAAAAGAGGGTGTGGGGTGGGGCAGAGAGGTGGGGAGAGAGATAGACAGACAGACGGACATCAATGTGAGAGAGAAACATGTGCCCTGACCGGAAATTAAACCCACAACCTTTTGGTGTACTGGACAACACTCCAGCCAAGTGAACCACCCGGCCAGGGCTGGAGACCTTTTTGGGCTGTTTTATGGGTCCTGCAGAATGTATCTTCCCTCTTCCAGAGAGCAAGTGGTATATTGGCATCCCTGCATCGCTTCAGAGATTCATTATGAGCATTAACTTTCTTACTTGCTGTTCTTTGTTACTTTTTATTATCAGGTAGATTGTTTCATTTTGGTGTCAAACGCCCAGCTATACTAGATTTCATTTGTATTTCCTATGTTCCTTTACCCACTGTTTTTTGTTTGTTGGTTGATTTCTTTTTATTTTGCTGACCAATTATGTTAACTGAACAGTGTTAATATTTTTACTTATTAGGAGATTGTGAAGTATCAATACATTGTTCATATAATGGACAGTCTAAATAACATAAAAATTAGCTCTTCAAATGTAAAAAAATACTGATTTTAAAGTAGCCCATTATTTTAATTTTCATCACCATTAAATCTTAAAAGTAGATGACAAATTTATTTGTGCTTTATCTTTTAAACAGCTTCTCATTGAATCTTAGGTGCTACCAGTTATAAAATGTGCTGTTATTTTGTATATCACTAAAAAAGAAAATTTGCTGACAATTAATTTGTGAATGCCATCAATTATAAAACACATTATCAATTGAAATATTATAGTGTGGGGTGGGGGGTGGATTTGCCTAGAAGTGATAAAATGTGGTAATTTGTTTTTGTTTGATGTTTTAACTATAGGCAGGGGCCTTACTAACTTGTATATAAGTAGATTCTATATAGTACTTGATTTAACCATTAAGATTTTTAATCACGATTCCCCTAGTTTTCCTTAATTGTTTTTTAAGATGAATTGAGAGAATGATATGATGTATCGTAGAATTAACTGAGAAGAGTATTAAGTTGAATATCAACTAATATGCTTGTCTTTTTTAAAAACACTAGGAACAGTAAACAGACTTACAGATATGTTTTACATTCTCTTTATGTTGCTGTGTCACCTTTTACATAGGTTTGTGCTCACATAGTTCAGGCCATTCGCATGGAAGCCACCAGAGTTCGTGAAGAATGGGAGCATGCCATATCAAGCAAAGAAAATGCCAATTCTCAGCCCAACGACGAAGATGCCTCCTCTGATGCTTACTGCTTTGAACTGCTCTCTATGGTTTTGGCGTTGAGCGGCTCCAACGTGGGCCGGCAGTATCTGGCTCAGCAGCTCACTCTGCTCCAGGATCTCTTCTCGCTGCTCCACACAGCATCCCCTCGAGTCCAGAGACAGGTGCCTGGTCATACCACTTACCTTTTGGCTTATTTTGTTGCTTGAAACATTGTTAAAAATTAAACTAGTAAAATATAGGACCTTAATTATTGGTTTTTGTTTTGTTTCATTCTGTTTCAGGTTTTGGATTGTATTTTAACTCTTTGCTTTTCATTTTTGATTCACTGTAATGAGGATATGGAAGAGCAAAATAATACTTTATTTTACTAATATGCTGTTGTGATAAAGAGTATTATGGCTACTGATTGTCTCATACTTTGAAATCTATAATATAATTTTCCCTCAATCCTGACCAAATAAAAGACATGTTTTTTTTCTTGCTGTCATGAAGTAGAAATTACCACTTGGGAAATAAAAAAATAGTGCTTAAATCATATTTTTATCCTTCTCAAAGC
Source organism: Trachops cirrhosus (assembly GCA_028533065.1). Lineage (NCBI taxonomy): Eukaryota > Metazoa > Chordata > Mammalia > Chiroptera > Phyllostomidae > Trachops > Trachops cirrhosus. The sequence goes on from CM052548.1 coordinate 18,746,862, forward strand.
TTTGAATTCATAGAATGGCAGCTAGATTCATTAAAAAAATAAAATTTGAAACTTTAAAAGACCAATCTTTAAATAGAATTCTTTCCTTTTATTTTTTTTTAACAGGTGACCTCCTTACTAAGACGAGTTTTGCCTGAAGTGACCCCCAGTCGTCTGGCCAGCATCATAGGCGTGAAATCCCTCCCCCCAGCAGACATCAGTGATATCATTCACTCCACGGAGAAAGGGGATTGGAATAAGCTGGGCATCTTGGACATGTTTCTGGGGTGCATTGCCAAAGCGCTCACAGTACAGCTGAAGGCCAAAGGGACTACCATCACAGGGACAGCGGGAACCACCGTGGGCAAAGGGGTTACAACGGTCACCCTTCCGATGATTTTCAATTCCAGGTTAGTTACTGCGGGTGTTTTAGTACTAAAATAGAACAGAATGAGCTGCTGTTTAGAGAAATGAGATGTGATGTAAAATTCCACCTTATTTGCTACAAATGACTGACCAATATATTAAAAAGAATGCTGTATATAATGAAAGTTTTATTTTGGATTAGCAGGGAAAAGGTGTCTGCTGAATGATGACGACCTTGGAATACTTCCCATGTAAAAAAAGATTATAGTCCTCTACTTCACACCATCTACAAAAATAAACTTGAGATCAATTAAAGCTTTATATATATTTCTTTAAAACTCTACAAGAAGAAATAATAGAATATTTTTGTAATCTTTAATTTGGAAAGAGTCCCATAAATGAAACATAAAACCAAACAGAGAAGAAAAATTCACTGATTTTACTACATAAAAATGAAAATTAACTGATATACAATACTTTTAAAATGTAAGCAACTGAGTTGGAAAAAATATTTAACACCTATAGTAGACAGTGAATTATTAGGCATAATGTTAGAAGAATGACTGCAAATCAGTGAGAAAAAGACAACTGACAGACAACAAGAAAAGTTAGTTCAAGGAAGAAAAACTACAAATGCCAATAAGCAAATGAAAAACACTTTACCGGTAATCAGAGAAATGTAGCTAAAACAGTAAGAGAATATCTTTGCATTGTCAGCATTATGAAGAAATAGGCATTTTTTAATGATACATAATATAACTGGCTACAGTCTTTTTGGATTTCTTAGATAGCATATCACTATATTCATTATAGGCATATCCTTTGACCTACCAATTCTGCTTCTATACCTGTTTGCATCAGAAGTGTTTGTACATGTGCACAGATACGTATGCAAGGATGTTTATGCCAGAATTATGTCTTACAGCAGAGTATTAGAGACATGCTAGTAAAAGAGCCAAACCATGATATTAAGCAAATAATATCAGAATGTAGATCAATGTATTGCTTCCTTTATCTCCATAGACTTGCCAGGGAAAGAAATGCCAGCTGAACTCAACAGTAGTATGCTCAGTGATGTAGTTGACATTTTCTGATGCGAGCTCTTTATTATCTGTATGTAGACAAACAGTTTTGGTCTATGGATATACTTTAAATAGCCCTGTTCTAGAAAATACATACACAAATAATATGTAAACAGAAATATTTCAAAGGGAGCATATATCAGAATAACTACTCTCTTGCTATTGAAGACACAGATAATGGTAATGTGTTGATGATTTTTTTAAGTGCTTTAATTGATTGGATCATTTAAAGGATTAGAGTGCTGCATGTTGAAATAAAAGTTTTCATCTTACTCATTTTTGACTATCACTGATTGCACTCGCTGACTTTTCTTTGCAGTTACATTCGACGGGGCGAAAGTCATTGGTGGATGAAGGGCTCAACTCCCACCCAGATCTCAGAGATCATCATTAAACTTATTAAGGACATGGCGGCAGTAAGTTTGCATCCTGCTGAGCATTGTGTCAGTGAAATGCAGTAGAAATCTTGTTAACAAAACAAGCAGCTTATTCTACTGAATTATAGGAGAAGTACATTAGTGTTATTTTGGTTAACTTAAAGGTTCTGTTTAATAGGATAACTGTTGCACCATTTATCTTTTCAGTTAGTTATAAATTTGTCCTTTGTGTAAATTATGTTCATTGCAAGCCTCCAAGTTCATTTACTTGGGAATTGTAACATAAGTCTTCCAAAACTTTAAAACTTAAATGATGATATTATATATATTATAATATATAATATATAATATATATAATATATATATATTATATATATATATTTGAACTCCAAAAAATAGCCTGAGTCAGAAAGGAAAAAGGGGCTCCCCAAAGTGGCCGTTTCTCCTTTTCAGTTCTCAAGGTTTGTAAAATCTTTACTCTTCTTTATTAATGTCTTACACACTGTCTTTGGATGTTAGCTTTGTGGGAAGATCTGGGAGTGTGGAGGAAAGAGAATTACTTATCAGAGTGCCTTGCTCTTACTGGGTACTCTGTACTGTTACTTTCCTTACATTCCATGATCTCCAGGAGTTCAGCCTGAGGAGGACAAGATATTGTGAGTTACAGGTTTCTGACAGATAAATTAGATGGCAGGCCATTTTGAAGGAGGGGGAATTTGAACTCCCCCTTAAAAGATTGATAGAATGTGGATATGAGATGAGAGAAGATACTATGGAGAAATAGAAAGTTCTTTCGCTTTCCCCAACAATGTGGACATTTCCTCAGTCAGAGAAATGGAGAATTTTTTGAGTTCTCAAATAGGCTTTTTCAGTATGTTCACTGGATGGAAATATTTAAGTAAACTGTTTAGCAACACCTAAATTCTGTAGTACTTAAAAAGTGTACTTTTCAATACTTAGCAATTGGTAAAAATCAAGTTAGAAAATTAAGGAAGTTGAAATTTGAACCCATTTATGCTCTTGGGCTCCAATAATACTCACCTAAAGAAATTAGCTTAGCTGTATAAATTTCATGTTAAGTAAAAAGGTTTCATAATTGAAATTTCTCAAGCTTAGAAACTTTAGTACTTATGTTTTTTATCAAAACGTAAAAGGACTTTCAGCCAAAATGGAGGTGTAGATAAAAGAAGCTTTGTTTCCTCACACAACCAAAAGAACAACAACAACAAATTTAAAAACAAACAACCAGAACTGCCAGAAAATGGAACTGTATGGAAGTTCAACTACTAAGGAGTTAAAGAAAAAACATTTATCCAGACAGGAAGAGGGGTGGAAATGGACAGCTGGGATGGAGAGGACATGTGGCAAGGCGGTGTCTGGCAGACCAAGTGGTCCCACATTTGTGTGTGGATAAACCAGGAGGAACAACTGGGGAGCGAGACAGACCTCTCAACCCAGGGTTCTAGTATGGGGAAATAAAGCCTCAAGACCTCTGGCTGTAAAAACTTCTGGGGGTTGCGGCAGGGGGAGAAACTCCCAGTCTTACAGGAGAGTCCTTTGGAGGGACCCAGGGGGTCCTAGGGTGCATATACACCCACCCCCTGGGGAATCAGCACTAGAAGGGCCCAATTCTCTTGTGGGCAGCAGGGGAAGTAACAAAGTGGGGCGAGAGCTGAGCAAGCAGCATTGTTTCCTCTCTGACCCCTCCCCCACATACAGTGCCACAACACAGCAAAGTGGGTTGCCCCACCCGGGTGAATACCTAAGGCTCCACCCCTTACAATGTACCAAGTACACTGAAACAAAGAAATATGGCCCAAATGAAAGAACAGATCAAAACTCCAAAAAAAGAACTAAGTAACAAAGAGTAGCCAACCTATCAGATGCAGAGTTCAAAACACAGGTAATCAGGATGCTTACAGAAATGATTGAGTATGGACACAAAACAGGGGAAGAAGTGAAGGCTATGCAAAGTGGGAAAAAAAGGAAAATATACAGGGAACCAACAGTGAAGGGAAGGAAACCAGGACTGAAACCAAGAATTTTGAACAAAAGGAAGAAATAAACATTTAACCAGAACAAAATGAAGAAAAAAGAATTTAAAAATATGAGGAGAGGCTTAGGAACCTCTGGGACAACTTTAAATGTTCCAACATCCAAATTATAGGGATGTCAGAAGGAGAAAAGAAAGAGCAAGAAATTGAAAACTTATTTGAAAAAATAATGAAAGAAATCTTCCCTAATTTGTTGAAGGAAATAGACATACAAATCAAGGAATTACAGAAGGTCCCAAACAAGATGACTATACAGAGGCCCACTCTTTATAGACACATCATAATTAAAATGCCAGAGGTTAAAGATGGAGAGAATCTTGAAAGCAGCAACAGAAAAGCAGTTAGTTACCTACAAGGGGGGTTCCCCTAAAACTGTCAGTGGATTTCACAAAAGAAACCTTACAGGCAAGAAAAAGCTAGAAGGAAATATTCAAAGTCATAAAAAGCAAGGACCTACATCCAAGATTACTCTATCCAGCAAAGCTATCATTTAGAATGGAAGGGCAGATAAAGTGCTTCCCAGATAAGGCAGAGTTAAAGGAGTTCATCATCACCAAGCCCTTATTATATGAAATGTTAAAGGGACTTATCTAAGAAAAAGAAAATCAAAACTATAAACAGTAAAATGACAAAAATCTCACAACAATCAACAACTGAACCTAAAAAACAAAACAAAAACAAACTAAGCAAACAGCTAGAACAGCGACAGAATCACAGAAATGGAGATCACATGGGGGTTATCAGGGGGGAGGAGGGAGAATGGGGAAAAAGTTACAGGAAATATGAAGCATAATTGGTAGGTACAAAATACATAGGGGAAGGTTAGGAATACTATAGGAAATGGAGAAGCCAAAGAACTGATATGTATGACCCATGGACATGAACTAAGGCAGGGAATGCTGGAGGGAGGGAGGGGTGATGCAGGGCAGAGGGAGGATAAAGGGGAGAAAATAATGGGACAACTGTAATAGCATAATCAATAAAATATACTTAAGAAAATTTTAAAAAATGTAAAAGGAAATTGCCTTGAACTCTAGAGAGTATTGAGAGTGTAATTTATTTACTTTTCTTTTGAATCATCAAAATAGTGATTGGAAGTTGAATTTTTCATAGGGCAGTGAAAGATTTTTATTTCAAAACTATGCCCCTTGATTAGAATTCCATTAACAAATCTTCCCTTATGGGAGTGATGTTATTACAGAGGATAGAATTTACTACTATGAATATACATTTCTAGTTGCTCTTTAAATTATTTTCTATTCAATAGGGTCATCTGTCAGAAGCATGGTCCCGCGTGACAAAAAATGCCATTGCAGAAACCATCATTGCCTTGACCAAGATGGAGGAAGAATTCAGATCTCCAGTGAGATGTATTGCAACAACAAGGGTAGGATTTTTTTCGTTTGGTCTATATCGTTGCATGGTCTTTTTCCGTAATATGTTTGAACAGATTTGAATCAATAAGTTAGCTTAACTCATCTTTTTTTTAACCAAATATTATACTTATTTAAAAAGCATGAAGGGCTTTTTTTAAATTATGAACTAAGAGTCATTATTAATATTCCCTGTTATGTGTTCTTTATCACTTGTTTTCATTGTCATTTAGAGTATATTGGTTAGAAAAGACTAAGTTTCCTCATATGTCAGCATATTATCTTTCCAATGGTGTATTTACTGTAGCTTACACAGTAAGTTTGGTGTCAGCATTATGCTATGATAGACTGAGGTCCTTCGAAGACAAGGCACTCCCTACTCCTTTTAGGTATGGCCCAGTTGTCCTAAGGTAGAGCCCTATAGCATATTGACTGGATTTATAGGCCTTACTTTTTTAAAAGGCAAAAGTTTGTGCCTGGGGTGGGGTGCAGTGGGGAGAATCTCTTAGAGAGTGGGATTTCATTCTTCAGATGTCACATCTGTAGGAATTTTTAACCTACCAAATTTCATGTTCCATGTGCTTCCAGAGGAGATTTGAGATTTCCTTGAAGCAGAGCAGTGTGACAGCATTGGGAATAAGTAGACACTGGTGAATATTACTTATGTTAATTCTCAGAAGTCTGAAAAAGAAGATATATTTTCCTCAGGCAGAAAAAAGCAGTTAATGCTCTGTCGCTAGTGAGTGTGACGTCTCACACAGTCACTCTGGCGGCACCCCTGTCCCAGCCTGCCTGTGTTCTGTTCTGTCATTCTGCACTCTCCTTTTTTCTTGCATACTTTATTTTTCTTTTTCTGTTTTTTCTTTTCCTATTTTCCCCGATACTCTTCATACCCAGTGACACCAATGTGTACTTCTTAGAGTTAAGAAATTTAAATTATTTTTTTAGGTAATGCAGAAATATATTATTCTATGTAAAACTGAAGCTTACTCTGGAAGCCTCACAACGTGTTGAACTGTTTTTGAGGGCAGTTTTCTGAAGTTGTTAGACATTTACTTTACTGGTTAGACATTTACCTATCTCTGACAAAGCACGCCAAGCAGAGTGCTAGGCCATGAGGGCCATGCAGAGGCCTCCGAGTCACTGTTGTTTACAAGAATCTAGTATGCACAGTGTGACTGTGCAAAATCAAACACCTTTCTGAGAATTTAATGCCTCAGGGGGATGGTACTGGATGGAAAAATTTGCAAGAGGCATTGGTATATTAAATATGTAAATTTACTTATTGATATAGTGTTTCTATATTAAACCAATAAAGGATAATTTTATACACCAGCTAGAAAATAGACTGGTTCATCAGAGCAACATTTATTCAGTACGTATTAGAGTGCGTACTCTATACATGGCTTATACACATGAGTATGTTTGCCTGGTGCCACGTCAGGAAGCTTTGAGGACCACTGGCTATGTACCTATTTTCAAATCCAGCTGACATTTATTGAACTGTTGTCGTGTACCAGACAGTCGACACTGTGCAAGTCTTTCCTAAGCGTTCAGTGGTGTGACAGCCTTTCGTTTCCACAGCTCTGGCTTGCGCTAGCCTCGCTGTGCGTTCTGGATCAGGACCATGTAGATCGTCTCTCCTCCGGGAGATGGATGGGAAAGGATGGACAACAGAAACAAATGGTGAGATCAAAATTATTTTATGTAAGATTACCTTGTTTCTAGTCAGTGTTAGCTTAGATTTAAATGAAGAAAAACACTGCAAGTGAAACTACATAATTAGTTGCACTCTTGAAAAATTGTGTCACACTGCCAAAGTTCACCTCACAAGGGTCCCCTCTTTGTAGTATACTAGGGGCTTTAATTATATGAAAGAATTTTCCCTTTTTCTCTAAGACATGTTTGCATCACACTAAATTTTTTTTAATCCGTCTTATGGTAAGAAGGAAATAAAGCAGTAAGAGAGGCAATATGACATTACTATTTCTTCAGAAATGTGCTTAAAGTAGGTCTGACATGTATCTTTACCTTCCCTGTAAGGGAAGACCTTTTGTTAATTGTTCAAGTTTCAAAAATGAATAATTTATTCATTTAGCATCACAGTGTTTGAGAAATTTTCTCAAGTCATTAAGCAAAGTAGATTGATTGTACATGTTTATTTTATTAATCATTGAATTGGGGAGGGAATTTTATTATTTGGTACACTTGCCACCATTCTGTTCAAGGTTCAGATTCCAAATTCTTAATAGGCTTCAGAATAACAGTCGTTTACTGTTGAAGATAAATTACATTCAATTTGTGTGAATATTGAGACTTCCTCATTAATCGAATGTAACCTATGAAAACATCCTGTTTTAGCCTATGTGTGATAACCATGATGATGGCGAAACTGCAGCGATCATTTTATGCAACGTGTGTGGGAATTTATGTACCGACTGTGACAGATTCCTTCATCTTCATCGACGAACCAAAACGCATCAGAGACAGGTGAAGGTTCCTGCCTTTACACGCAGAACACTATGTAGGCCACAAAGTAGATTCAGTAAATTTTGTGGGAGGGAGACTTGGTGTCATGGGAAGAAATGGACTTTGGAATCAGATACTCAGTGGAATTCTCAACTGCCTCACTTACCAACTGAATAAATCAAACAAGTTGTTTAACCTCACTAAAACAATTATTAAAATGGAACTATTGTGAAGATTAAAGAGAATATTAGAAATGCGTGGAACTTTCTAGAGTGCTTCCTAAATAAAAGCCACCATTATTATTGAATAAATTACATTTTATACTCTTCTTTCAGAGTGATAAATATATTTTCCTTTTTTTTAAATGATATAATAGGTCTTCAAAGAAGAAGAAGAAGCTATAAAGGTCGACCTTCATGAAGGCTGTGGTAGAACCAAATTGTTTTGGTTGATGGCACTCGCAGATTCTAAAACCATGAAAGCAATGGTGGAATTCCGAGAGCACACAGGTAAAGGAGGATTTAAAGGAGATTGAACCATGCCCGCCCCGTTGTGCATGTCCATGGGTCATTCCTACATGTTCTTTAACTAGTCCCTTCCCCTTTTTTCACCAGGTAGGAATTGGCTGTAGGAGTGGGGTGCAGGATGGGCAGAGGAGGGAAAAGGGAGAAAAATTGGGACAACTGTAATAGAATAACAATTTTAAAAATCTTTTAAAAAAGAGTAGAAGAACTAAGCCACCAATAGCAAAGTATTATGTCCACCCTGGCTTGGAAGGGTTTCAAAGGTTTTCAAGTTCTTGGCATGTTACATTTACAGTATTGATCAGTGGACTAGGAAGTCTAATGTAAATTGCTTAGTTTGGTCCTTGTAATAAATGTGTACAATTTTATTTTTTAAAAAAAGATTGAACCATGCCTGTTGGTTACCATTAAACTAGATGTTAGTTTAATTCAGTTATTTAATGTGAATAATTTTAAGTGTATTCTGATAAATGATTGTGATGACATCATAGGTTATTGTATTATATTTATTAGACAGTGTTTAGTGTTAGAGCATCAGTCTAAAAGTTAGGAAACCTGGTTTGCCACTGACTAGTTGTGTAACCTTGGGCCAGTCATTTTGTCTCCAGACCATGTGGTTTTTCATTTATATTTATGTATAAAGTAAGTCTGGTATATTCCCAGCTTAGAGTTACATTAAATCTTAGAGATTCTCAATTTTCAGTACCTCTGTCATCTGCCATTTGACTGACACAAATTTCTGATGTTGGAATTAGGTGTAAACCTGAATAAATTTAACTTTAGATATGAGTAACTTTTCATGCTATAAGAGCATGGTCTTTTTTTCTCAGAGCTGATTTTTTCCCTATAATCTGTCCATGCTGTATGTAACATTAATAAATGTTCTAATGCTGAACCATCATTGGATTCATAATACAAACTGTCCTTTTTAAAAAAAATTTTAAGTTCAATACATTACTACTTAGAATTTTGTATCTGTATTTAAAAATGATCTTGATACAGATTTTTCAAATTTTTCTATTCTTTCTCATGTTGTTCTATTCTTGTTTTTGTGGATCTATTTGTTCTTTATTTCAGATTTTAAATTTTTTTCAAATTGCTCTATGATCTCTACTTCCTTGGGTGGGAATTCTGGTTTTTAAGTTTTATAATCTCTGATGAGGTTTTTTCCTATGCATTTTAATTATTGCCATTTTGAAAAGGCACTTAATGCTTTCCTTTCTTCTGTGTATTTTTATTTAATTTTTATTGTTATATTTTGTCTGGTATTATGCTTTTTTAGTGGGGAACTTGCCATATCTGCTTAGCCTGCTCTCTTGTCTAGAAGTCTAGTCTAATTCTTTTTACTGAAAAAAGGATAAATAAATCAGTTAAAAAGTCATTTGGCTTTAGATATAGCTCTTCAGTTTCTGATCCCTTTTTCTGTGTATTTACTTTGTAATTAGGGCAGCTTACAACCCTCCAGCTGTAAAACTGCCAGGCTGATTTCCCAGTGATGGCATCTGATACAAACCTGGTTTGCTTGGTTTTTTAAAAATTATTTATATTAAAATATGTAGAAAACATTTTTCTTTTCTTTCTTTTTTTTTTTGCTCGGACCTAGGCAAACCCACCACAAGTAGCTCAGAAGCATGCCGCTTCTGTGGTTCCAGAAGTGGAACAGAGTTGTCTGCTGTTGGCAGTGTGTGCTCTGATGCAGATTGCCAGGTGAGTGTCCCAGTGAGGGCAGTACCATTCCCACGTGACACCTTTCCCTTCATGAAAGGAGGAGTTTGAGTTCAGCATCACTCCAGTTTTCTAAATTAGGGTATGACCCACGTCCAGAGTTAAGTGCTTTGTCAAAGCTGGAGAATGGATCAGACAAAGCACTCAAACTCAAACCAGACATTTTCGTGTGTTTCCCAGCTGTAATCGGCATACATATGCCGATCGGCACATCGGCACATTTGCTTTTGTGCTAGAAACAGTTAAAAATCTATGGATTGTATTTCCTTTGCCTCTTATACATATTTTGTTCACTTATTTTCCTAAGATAAACTTCCAGTGTCCAAAAGTTCTTTAGTCTTAAACATCTGTATACATTCCATGTTATTCAAAATTTTAAGATTATATTTATTTATTTTTATGGGGGGGCTGTGAGAGGGAAGGAGAGGAGGACAACATCAGAAACATCGATGTGTGAGAGAAACATTGATCAGTTGCCCCTTTCACGCCCCCAACCCGGGACCTGGCCCATAAGCCAGGCATGTGCCCTGACCAGGAATGCAACTGGTGACCTTTTACCCTGAAGGCCAATGCCAAACCTACTGAGCTGTGCTGGTCAGGGCTCAAACATTTATGATTCCTCAAATTAGTTAACAAGAATTTGGGTAGTACCCAGATAGCGAAAGATACCTGTATTTTTTTATAATCCCCATTTTGGCAAGGAGGTGGGTAGTGACTGGGAGATTGTATGTCAGTACTTTTTGCTTTGTGGCTATGCATGATAACAGGTTAAACTTCTAATTCACTTTTTATCAGTATTCCCTTTATGCGGAGTAAAATTTCTTTAAATCACATTAGAAGAAAAACTGACTTTGTTAATAACCCTAATTTACATTCAAACAATAAAAATTAACTTTATTGTGACTTGTCCCTAATGCGTAATTCCTGTGGGAAGTATCTTGGGAAATGAGTGTGATGTGTATAATTACCAGGATACGTGCTTCTTTGATATTTTGTGTGCCATTGTGTCATCTTTGCTAGGAATATGCTAAGATAGCCTGCAGTAAGACACACCCTTGTGGCCATCCGTGCGGAGGCGTGAAAAACGAGGAGCACTGCCTGCCCTGCCTGCACGGCTGTGATAAAAACGCCACGGGCCTGAAGCAGGATGCGGACGACATGTGCATGATATGTTTCACCGAGGCGCTCTCGGCAGCACCGGCCATTCAGGTTGTCCCGCTTTTAATGCAGTGATGCGGCTGGGCTGTTACCATCAGCGGAAAACGTTCCACTGATACCTACCAGTTTATCAAAGAGGAAGTTCTGTCTCTTAGGTTCTCTTTACATTTTGTGTGTTTGGCTTTAATTTGTAATTTGTGTGAGCCTGCGTAAGTAACAGAATGTAGAAAGTGTTCACAGGGATGAAAAGTAGATAATTTAGTCCAGTAACTTCTGTCTTCTTAATTTTCAAAATCCAGAGTGGTATTTAATACATTATGTAACTGATGTATTCATAATGATGCAGTGATGTATGCCTCTATACATTATATATATATATAATATTAATAATACATGTTATTATTTGCTAAATTTATATTTTTACTTGCACTCATTGTTTTTTTATAATTCTAGTTCTTGTGATTCTAAGGTAATATTATCTTATATATCTTAAATCTTTAAGTTAGTAGTTTCCTCTTATTTTTATAAGATGTAGAATTGAGTAATTTTGCACTATTCCTAACCCAGCTTACTTGCTGTAAGGTGGTGTTGATATATGTATGCTAAAAAACTGGGAGAAACTGAGACCTACTCAATGTCTTCTAAAGAGTGGAAAAGTGCTAACATTTTATTAAACTAAATTTCTTGATGTTTCTCTTACCTGCTTTCAGTAGCATCACACATTGAATAATCTGCCAGTTGCTGGTGTTACCGTCATTGCATTTGCTTATATCCTTCTCTCTTCTTTCTTTAAGCTGGACTGTAGTCACGTATTCCACTTACAGTGCTGTCGGCGAGTTTTGGAAAACAGATGGCTTGGGCCAAGGATAACATTTGGATTTATATCTTGCCCCATCTGCAAGGTATGGAAAGGATCAGAAATTATCTACTTTCGATCTGCTTTCATCTTTATCTTCGTCTTTCACCTTTTAGAATAAATATGTGTCAGTGTGTCTCAGCATCCTTTCAGTTTTCTTTTTACCACCATCCCCCATCAGTTTCTGCCGTCCTTATCTGGGTGCTACCTGGGAATATTATAGATCTAGTAGAATGCATCTCAGAATAGTAATTACCAATTGAAAGCTTGTTAAATTAAACATACTGCATTATATAATTCATTTAGACATCACCAAGCATTGAAGGGCATGTGTCACGGCTTTCAGGTCCCCTGAGAGCTGGGGTCACATGACATGACAGCGAGTGACTGTCAACAAGAACGAGCCTCTGGCACTTGTAGGTACTGATACCTGCATTAAAGAGTGAAACCCGCACTTTCAGTGCCATTCAGGCAGATTCTTTTAGAGCTCAGACAAAATAAGATTTTTGACAAACATATCTCCAAAGATAATAATAAGCAAAGTAGCAAGTTGTTTTGTCAAGCTAATAATAATTATTTAGAAAACCTTTGTTTAAGTATGTGATTAGCAATGCCTTCTCTAATCTTCTTTTTTTTTCTATTTAGTTCTCCCTATTTTCTTCAGATTTGCAGGTTGGTATATAGGGTATGATATGGAAAGACAACATAATCATTGCTTAGTTAAACTGAGAAATAATCAAAAAGATTGTAGTATTTGCTTTCCCAACTCATATGGTGCCACCA